>CM056049.1:308299884-308862384 GCA_029574335.1 Rana kukunoris | reverse complement strand
TGCAGCCCGTTCCCTGATTCTTAACGGGGGAGTAGAGCTGCGGGCGCGGAGGACGGGGAAGAGCTGCGGGGTGCGGGGAGTAGAGCTGCGGGCGCGGGGTGTACTTAGCGCTGGCGGGAGGCACGCTGCTGACAGCGCTATCGGGCTATCACAGGGAGAGGAGCACCTCTCCCTATGATAGCCTAGCTGTGACTGATGTTTGCGTCAATACTTGACGTTTAAATATGTCACGTGACATGAGTGAGCCAATAGAATGGGATGGAGGCGGACCATCTCATTCTATGGCAAATCTCAATTCATGGCAATGCAGGGGCAAGTGGTTATTTTGATCCATGTATGGGTACCCAAATTTGATGCAAGTACAGTCTGCCACTGCAGCAGATGGACTTTTTGTTTGAATGAGCTGTGAGGGCGCTGATGACCTTTCGTTGTATTATTGTGGCATTGCCGAGAATGCAGCAGCTTGGTCTCTGTGCCTTCCCCTCCTATTTTTCCACTCCACTGGTTATTTTAAACCTTTTAGCTTCTGGCTTTCCCTATGCATTTGAAAAAGAGGGCCGACTCCCTTGAAACGCATTATGCTTGCCCCCTCCCGACATCACCAAAGGATTCGGACAACTGCCATCTTTACAGTGTGGCTGGAAATGCCAAATGCCACTGACCCTTCTCTTCGTACTATCTGCATGCCTCTGTGTACCTTCAGCTGATCGGCTCTGGTGTCGCAATCTGCTGTGTTACTATCCACTGGTGATTTTTGACATGCAAGTGTTCTGCTTTCAATAAAGGTGTTTTTTACTTGTCATTAACCCCAGCACCTTGCTTTTTGCTATTTTGTACTCTCATCCTCTGGCTTTCAAACAGTACATCCGTACAGGATTGCAGTTTAGGAAAGCCAGAGGACGTGTCTGAAGGAGCCCACATTACACCCATGATCTACTGATGCATTCCAGGCGTAGACAACTGTCAGGCAGACTTCTTTAGCTGACTGCACCTGGACCCAGGGAAGTGGTTCCTACCCTCCGATGTTTAGGATTGGACAGCAAACTAGGCAGGTTTATCTCCAGATACAGGGATCATATAGTGGAAGCAGTGGATCCTCGGGTGGCTCTGTGTTATTGGTACACCCTGATCTATGCCTTTCCTTTCCTGAAGCTTTTTTTCTGCTTCACAAGATCAAGATTGGATTTTCCTTTTCTGCTTCATGGGATTGGATGCATTCTGGTGATCTTCATTGCTCTGGCCAGGCATATGTGATATGCCGGCCATCTAGCAGATACTCCATAATCTGTACTGGATCATCATTTATTTATTTTTTTGTCTGGAGGATCAATTTCCCATCCTAATTTTCCATTTATTGTAGTCATGTCAAAGTGAAGTCAGAAAAAATGATTTACAATCCGCTCCCTAAACTTTGGAGAATCCCAAATATCTCAGATGTTTCAGGTTTCTTCACGGTCACACAGGCAGAGCTGTGCTTGTACTTGGAGTAATTGCGATCTTTGCTGGGCAATTGTGCATTATATGAGGCCATAGTACAAGAGTAACTCCTCACCCCCACTAAACCCCCACTAAATGTATAGAGCTTTATATGTTTTTTTTTCCATTAAAAAAAACTATGACCCTATGCAATACAAAACCCAAATCCATCCTGTTGTATCAGGTAACACTCAAAAATCTAAAGTATAAAATATACATCAGAGAAGTGATGCAATATTTTGGTTACCATATTCCCCCTCCTTTTTTTTTTTTTTTTTAATATATGATTCAGGAATGTAGACATCTGAGCTCTGTAGCAGTCGCTGTCTCTCATATAAAGTCCCAACAATTTTATTAATGGTCACCATATATATCTAGGACATATTGACTGGCAAAAAATGTCTAAAGGAAACTATTACTGAAAATAACATGGAGATGGCCATTGCCGACATCTTTCTGTAAATAAGTGGTGCTTTTTTGCCTGATGTGTTTTTTCATTGACATCAATATAATCCATCAACATCCATTCTTGGCATTTCATAATGCAAGTCATAACCAGCTGGCATGTCAGGTTTGGCATATTTCTCTGGATTTCAATGGACTGCATCAGGGACACATGCAGGCTGAGGTGTGGATCCAGTTGAGAGCCGTGTTGTCAGTTGAAGGAGGTTTGGCAGGGAATGCTGGTAAGTATTGGTTCTGTCGGTACGATGGTACTCTATGTTCACAATTTGTCCTGCTTAAAGTAAGATACAGAGCTAAACCTAACTAGTCTTAAAGCTGTCCCCTCCCCCCTACACTTATACTGACTAATATAAGGAAAGAAAAATGGACAGCCCCACTCCAAATGGATGAAAAGACTTAAAAATAGCGCCTGTTTATTCCAGTCAAAAAACTAAAACAGCAAACAGTGGGGTAACAAATCTGGCGCGTTTCACACCGACAACCGATGCTTAGTCATAGCTATGACTAAGCATCGGTTGTTGATGTGAAACGCGTCAGCTTTTGTTACCCCACTGTTTGCTGTTTTTGCTGTTTTAGTTTTTTGACTGGAATAAACAGGCACTATTTTTAAGTCTTTTCATCCATTGGAGTGCGGCTGTCCATTTTTCTTTCCTTATATTGCACAACGCATTGCCTGCACCCATTTGGGTTTTTGAACTTTACTCACCACTGAAGAGTGTCGTCTGGAGCGGCGGTTTTCCCTTTAACTTATACTGACTAACCTGTGTAAGAAATATGTATATACTTACCTTTTTTCAGCCTGCTCCAGTTTGCTCATGTGATCCGCCTCCCCTGTGTAGGTAAGCAAGAGCTACAGGCAACACTGTATCCTGGCCTAGGCTGACAAGGACCACAAACCTTTAATCCCTGTGCTATATGTTTTCTGCTGCACCATTGACATGGTTATATCTTCTTAATCCCCACCATAAAATTATCATAAATTTGTGCTTAAAGTAGAACTATAGGCAACACTTTTTTTTTTCGTTTGGATAGAGTACACCCCTGTCCCCTGTCAGTTTATTTTTTACCCTCCCTGTCCCATTGCAGAGATTTTCTTTCTCGTACATCACGGGACACAGAGCGGCATATTCATTACTATATGGGTTATATGGAGTACCTTCAGGTGTGGACACTGGCAATCTCAAACAGGAAGTCCCCTCCCTATATAACCCCCTCCCCTAGAGGGAGTCCCTCAGTTTTTTCGCCAGTGTCTTAGGTGTTGGTCACGGAATAGCTTTGCTCCACATCCTTGGGATTAAGGGCGGGCTAACCGGATCTGTCCAAGGAGCCTCAGTGCCAAAGTGGACAGTACCCGGGCCCCAAACCGTGGGGTTTTGCCTATAATGCTCCTCTTTGGAGGGCTGGACCCTGGGCCCAGGACTTGGAGTTTGCAAAAACCATAAGTTCCTGTTTGCCAGGGTGCTATATAGGTCCAGGACAGTGGGTACCTTCATAGGACCCCAGGGCCTGAAGGTCTACTACGCTACCCACGGAGATGGGAGAAGATTGGATCAGTTTGCTGGACAAACATCCTGCAGCATGGAGCAGGTAAGGGGGAGCCTGCGGGACTTGGTTTGACAGCAGGCTCTCCGGGGTAACCTAAAAGGGGGGATAGCCTAAGTATGCTCTGCATGGGCAACCTTGTTCACTATGTCTGAAGAGAGACAGGATGACACCTTTTCTCCCCCATCACTAGGTTCCCCTGTCTAAGAATGTGTTGCTAGCTAACCTGCTGTTTTCTTCCTAGGACTAGTAAGGATCCCTAGGGGCCTTTTGGAGAGTCCTACCTGGCCGGGGGTTTGAATCTGCCGCCTGTTTCTGCAGTCCTGGATCTCCAGCAGCGCGGCTCCTCCATGTTCCTCCTGTTTCCGGCATGCGCGCGCGCGCGCACGTCTTATAGACGTTTTTCGCGCCGTTCACACAGGAGGGCGGGGGGGGGGGCGTGCCTGCGGCGTCATACAGGGGCGCGCCTTGTGCTGTTATAGATCAGCAGGCATTGTCAGTGCTCAGTCTGAGGCTGATTTCAGAAGGAGAGGACGCAGAGCGGCAGAACAGTGACTCCCGGTGGCGGAAGAGGGGTAGTACATGCTGGACTTTGTTCCAATGCCTTTTTTGTTAAGCCAAAAAATTCCCCTTTTTGCAGCAGGTTGGAGACTGGCAAACTAAGTGTGGGGTCACTGTATGTTTTAAAAAAAAAAAAGAAAATATATATAATATATATTTAAAAAAAAAAAAAAAAAGAAAAACATACGGGATCCCATCAGTTTTTGGGCATTAGTGATCTATTGTCCCCTAAGCTCTGGTTTTGTACTCCTGGCCACTACAGTCTGTTGTGTGGGCGGAGTCCCTCGATTTTGTATTATGGCTTCCAAAGGTTCGGGGTCAAAGGGTACAAAAAAGACCAAAAAACAAAGGGGTTCCCCTTCTGATTCTGATGATATGCCGATACTTTCCCCGCAACTTATTAACATAAAGAGCGCCTTGGATGAGCCATTAGGGGGATCTGGTGCGGAGGCTGGCCCAGATCAGCCCAGCCCTGTGTTTATCACAGAGGAGATGCTAGCCGTATCCCTAGGGGGGCTAGAAGAGAGAATAGCAGCATTGATCGCTAGAGCTATTCCTGGTAAGAAACGGGTTAGATCCCCATCACCAAGAGGTGTATCCTCAGATGCTGAGACTCTCTCTCCGGAGGAATTAGAATCACAGGAGGATCAACTAGACCTGAACCAAGAGGGTTCAGGGATTGAGGGATCTGCCTCTGAGGAACCATTTTCAGACTCCCAGACAGAAAGATTGTGGGTACAGTCTTTGACGGACATGGTCCGCTCGGCATTTAGTTTACCATTGCCAGAGCCTCAGGTTCCTCCGGTATCCTCTCTGGGCTCTTTGAAAGCTCCGTTAAGCAACGCAGTTTTTCCGGTCCATCCTCTCTTGGAGGAATTGATCTTTCGGGATTGGGTACGGCCGGACAGGATTTTTTCTGCCACCGAAAGGATTTGCGGTCATTTACCCCATGGAGGAAAGATTCTCCAAGAGGTGGAGGCTCCCAGTAGTGGATGCAGCCATCTCATGTGTGAATAAATCACTAACTTGCCCGGTTGAAAACATACATATGTTTAAAGATCCGATTGATAAAAGGTTAGAGACACTTTTAAAAGCATCCTTTGCTACGGCAGGAGCAGTGGTGCAGCCAGCTGTGGCTGCGATTGGTGTTTGTCAGGCGTTAAAGGACCAGACAAAGGAAATGTTAAAGGACATGCCTACCCAACAAGCAGAAGAGTTTTCTGACATTCCCAGAGCTCTGTGTTTTGCTGTAGATGCTATAAAAGATTCCATCCAGCAGGCCTCTCGTTTATCACTATTTTTGGTGCACATGAGAAGGCTCTTATGGTTGAAGAACTGGGCGGCGGAGCCCCCATGCAAAAAGCTTCTGGCAGGGTTTCCCTTCCATGGAGGACGACTCTTCGGAGAGGATCTGGATAAATATATTCAGACTATTTCATACCCCTTTTTCCGGTCAAAAAGACATTCCGGGGTCCTACATTTAAAAGGCAGCTCTTTCCTGTCTCGGGGCCCTCAAATTCCAGGCAGTATCGACGGCCGCCTGCACGATCCAACTTTAACAGTAGATCGCAGGGACAGGCCCCTGGGGGTAAGAGGCCATGGTATCGCAAGCCGACAAAGACAGCCCCTAAGTCTGCCTTATGAAGGGGCGCCCCCACTCTCGCGGGTGGGGGGAAGGCTTCGTTTCTTCTCAGAAGTTTGGGAAGCCAAGATCCCCGACAGATGGGTCCGGGCATCTGTAACCACAGGTTACAGACTGGAGTTTCTAAGGTATCCTCCGCCTCATTGTCCAGAATCAAGGCTACCAAGGGATCCAGCAAGGAAGGCCTCAATGCTGGCAGCTTTGGATCACCTGCTTTGCCAGGACGTAATAGTAGAGGTGCCAGCCCAAGAGCAAGGGCTAGGTTTCTAGTCCAATCTCTTTGTCATACCAAAGCCCAACGGCGATGTCAGGCCAATCTTGGACCTAAAGGGGTTAAACGGTTACCTAAAGGTTCGTTCCTTCCGGATGGAATTCATCCGGTCAGCAGCCGCCGCGTTTCAGAAAGACGATTTTCTGGCCTCCATAGACATAAAGGATGCTTACCTTCATGTACCAATCTTTCAGTCGCATCAAGGTTTTTTACGCTTCGCGGTGGGGCAGCGACACTTCCAATTCAGGGCGCTCCCCTTCGGACTGGCCACGGCCCCCCGGGTATTCATGAAGATCCTAGCCCCAGTTCTGGCCAATTTAAGGATCCAAGGGGTCACAGTCCTAGCATACTTGGACGACCTTTTAAACATAGATCACTCACGGCCGGGTCTGCAACAGGCAGTAAACCTCACGGTTCGGTACCTCGAAGGATTCGGCTGGGTCCTAAACCGGGGAAAGTCAGCGTTCCAGCCTACAAAGCAGTTGGAATACCTCGGCATGAGGTTAGACACAGAACAGCAAAGGGTGTTCCTGCCCCTTGTAAAGATCGAGGCTATCAAGGGGTTGGTTCAGTTGGTTCTAAACAAGAAAAAACCAACTATTCGCCTGTGTATGCGAGTACTAGGCAAGCTAGTGGCCACGTTCGAGGCAGTACCATACGCTCAGATCCACACTCGCGTCCTACAGGCAGCCATTTTAGCAGCCTGGGGCAAGAGGGCACATGCCTTAGAGTCCCCTTTGACGCTATCATCAAGGGTCCGACAAAGCCTGGCCTGGTGGTTGAACCCCCAGAATCTTCTAAAGGGAAAATTCTTCAGCCCTGTTGTCTGGAAGGTAGTTACCACAGACGCCAGCCTGGCAGGCTGGGGGGCGGTCTTCGAGGGGTTCTCTCGCCAGGGAACTTGGGGGAAAGCAGAGAGGCAGCTCCCCATCAATATCTTGGGGATCAAAGCTGCTCGCCTAGCCCTTCTGGCATGGACCTCCAGATTAAAGGGGTTCCCGGTGGGAATCCAGTCAGACAATGCCACGGCGGTGGCATACATAAACCACCAAGGGGGAACCAGGAGTCAGGCCGCTCAAGAGCTTGATTTTTCAGTGGGCAGAGGTTCATGTACCCTGCATTTCGGCGATATTCATTCCCGGAGTGGACAACCTGCAGGCATACTTCTTAAAGTCGCCAGAGTCGGTTGCCAGGGGAGTGGTCTCGGCATCCCCAGGTCTTTCAATCTGCCAGAGGTGGGGAATGCCGGACGTAGATATAATGGCATCCAGGTTCAACAAGAAACTAGACAGGTTCGTGTCTCGAGCAAGGGATCCTATGGCCTGCGGAACCGATGCGTTGGTTTGCCCTTGGCATCAATTCAAACTTCTATATGCATTACCTCCGCTACAGTTACTCCCTCGCCTGGTGCGCAGGATCAGAGTGGAGCACAAGCCAGTCATTCTAGTAGCTCCGGCTGGGCCCCGGAGGACTTGGTACTCACTAGTCCTGAAGATGGCAGTAGGAGACCCTTGGACTCTTCCTCTACAACCAGACCTACTCTCACAAGGCCCGATCCTCCACCCTACATTACAGCGTCTAAATTTGACGGCCTGGAGGCTGAATCCCTGATTCTCAGGGGTAGAGGTCTGTCTAGGCAGGTAATTCCTACCCTGATTAGGGCTAGAAAGCCGGTCTCCAGGGTGATTTATTACAGGGTGTGGAGGAACTACGTAGGCTGGTGTGAATCCAAAAGATGGAATTCCCGTAAATATACTATTGACAGGGTGTTAAGTTTTCTCCAGCTAGGAGTGGATAAAGGCCTGGCACTAAGCACAATCAAGGGACAGATCTCAGCTCTGTCAGTGTGGTTTCAGAGGCCGCTGGCCACCCACTCGCTGGTAAAGACCTTCTTACAGGGGGTCTTGCGTATTAATCCTCCTGTCAAGTCACCACTTTGTCCATGGGACTTTAAATCTTGTTCGGTCATCCCTACAGAAACAACCCCTTGAGCCGTTGGCTGAGGTACCTTGATTTTACTGACTAGAAAGTCGATATTTCTGATCACCATAGTTTCGGCCAGGAGAGTATCGGAATTGGCAGCCTTATCTTGTAAGGAACCATATCTCATTTTACATAAGGATAGGGCGGGGTTCCGTCCTCATCCTTCCTTTCTACCAAAGGTTATATCCAGTTTCCACCTGAACCAGGATGTGGTACTTCCATCCTTCTTCCAAAACCCACCTCTAGAAAGGAGGGGTTGCTGCATACGTTGGATATTGTCAGGGCCATAAAGGCCTATCTTAAAGCTACAGAGAAGGTTCGGAAAACAGATGTGGTGTTCGTTTTACCGGAAGGGCCCAAGATGGGTCAGGCAGCTGCTTGATCCACCATCGCAAGATGGATTAAACAATTAATTGTTCAGGCCTGCGGTTTGAAGAGGTTGCCTCCTCCTTTGTCGGTAAAGGCCCATTCTACCAGGGCCAGGGGCACCTCCTGGACAGCACATCATCAGATCTCTATGGCTCGAATATGCAAGGCAGCAACGTAGTCATCAGTCCACACGTTTACAAAATTTTATCAAGTGGACGTAAGAAGGAATGCGGATACAGCCTTTGGGCAGTCAGTACTACAGGCCGCGATTCAAGCTCCTCAGGATCTGAGGGGGCTCCCTTGATTTGATTTGAGATTTACATTTCTCGTTTAAGTTGGATTTACTAGTATCTGAGTATACCTCTAAAATTAAATCCTTCTTTGGAAGATGTCTCCCTCCCCTCATTAAAGCATTGCTTTCGGACATCCCATATAGTAATGAATATGCCGCTCTGTGTCCCGTGATGTACGAGAAAGAAAAAGGGATTTTTAAATACAGCTTACCTGTAAAATCCTTTTCTTGGAGTACATCACGGGACACAGAGCTCCCACCCCTCTTTTGGGTGACCATTTTGGGAGGCATACTGCTTGCTACAAAACTGAGGGACTCCCTCTAGGGGAGGGGGTTATATAGGGAGGGGACTTCCTGTTTGAGATTGCCAGTGTCCACACCTGAAGGTACTCCATATAACCCATATAGTAATGAATATGCCGCTCTGTGTCCCGTGATGTACTCCAAGAAAAGGATTTTACAGGTAAGCTGTATTTAAAAATCCCTTTTTCGTTCACTTCCTGCCCCATAGCGAAACAGGAAGCGTGAGGAAATCTATGAAAATTAAGGGAATCCATTGCCCCCCAGGCCCTCAGAACTAGTGTCCCCACTGGAAAATTTCAACATCAAGGGGTGTGGCCTTGACAGGAAGGGATGGGTCATTTTTAAATTAGGAGGTGCACGAGTTTAGTCAGGCCTAGGGCAGCACAAAACCCAAATACACTACTGGCTACAGAAGAGGAAACGCAACAATAGATGGGACATGAAAGCCTATGGGTGATGTCACCGCTACTAGAATTTTCAGCCATCATCAAGCACGCTCTCATTTTCCTTGCAGCCACCACTGACCCAGTGGAGCTGGATCACGTGACCAGACTAGGTTGGGCTGAAGATGGTAGTGTACAGGAAGCTAGCTGTGTGATGGAAAATCATCCATCTTTAATCTACCTTCATTGTATTGCCTTATGTTTTGGTAAATTTAAAATGTATAATTTTAGCATTGTCCACAAACCTAAAACCTCTTTCGCATAAACCAGTTTATGAAAATTATATCATGTATGTGTTGGTGGTTTTTGTAATGCTTCTTTTTCAGTAATTACATTTTTCTTCTCAATTTTTAGGTAATAAAAGAGACCAAACTCCGGCAGTTGTACACCGCAGAAGAAAGGTATTTCACAAAGGTATCTGCATATAGTAACAAAGTGATCTCAAGTAACAATCCTTTGAAGGAAGCCAGATTTCTCACAGTCACGGTGGATCCAGAGGAGAGGAGGCAGGTTCTTGAACAATATAAGGTAATGACCAGAGAATATGTAGTGTAAAGTGGCAGTCTCTCCAGGATTACATTCTTTTGCAATTAAATTGTTGCACCATTAAAATAACAGCATTAAAGAGCAACTCCGTTTTTGTTGAGAAAAAACAATCCCCTCTGAGAGATTAATGTACAGTGCCTTGCGAAAGTATTCGGCCCCCTTGAACTTTGTGACCTTTTGCCACATTTCAGGCTTCAAACATAAAGATATAAAACTGTAATTTTTTTGTGAAGAATCAACAAGTGGAACACAATCATGAAGTGGAACAAAATGTATTGGATATTTCAAACTTTTTTAACAAATAAAAAACTGAAAAATTGGGCGCACAAAATTATTCAGCCCCTTTACTTTCAGTGCAGCAAACTCTCTCCAGAAGTTCAGTGAGGATCTCTGAATGATCCAATGTTGACCTAAATGACTAATGATGATAAATAGAATCCACCTGTGTGTAATCAAGTCTTCGTATAAATGCACCTGCACTGTGATAGTCTCAGAGGTCCATTTAAAGCGGAGAGAGCATCATGAAGAACAAGGAACACACCAGGCAGGTCCAAGATACAGTTATGGAGAAGTTTTTAAAGCCGGATTTGGATACAAAAAGATTTCCCAAGCTTTAAACATCCCAAGGAGCACTGTGCAAGCGATAATATTGAAATGGAAGGAGTATCAGACCACTGCAAATCTACGAAGACCTGGCCGTCCCTCTAAACTTTCAGCTCATACAAGGAGAAGACTGATCAGAGATGCAGCCAAGAGGCCCATGATCACTCTGGATGAACTGCAGAGATCTACAGCTGAGGTGGGAGACTCTGTCCATAGGACAACAATCAGTCGTATACTGCACAAATCTGGCCTTTATGGAAGAGTGGCAAGAAGAAAGCCATTTCTTAAAGATATCCATAAAAAGTGTTGTTTAAAGTTTGCCACAAGCCACCTGGGAGACACACCAAACATGTGGAAGAAGGTGCTCTGGTCAGATGAAACCAAAATCTAAGTGTTTGGCAACAATGCAAAACGTTATGTTTGGCGTGAAAGCAACAAAGCTCATCACCCTGAACACACCATAGGATGCATGAAGGTGAAAAACCATGAGGGTTTACAACCCCTTTTAAATTACAATATGGCTTGTGTATCAATTGTGTATGATGTATCATACTTTTTATTTGCTGTATTTTTTCCCACGAAAGTGGAGTTATGCTTTTTATATTGATAATTTCTTTATTGTTGACTATGGGCAACATTTATATTGAGCAAGCAACATAGCACTGCACTAAGAACAGTCCTGTACAAACAATACTAACAAGCTGTGTATAGGGGTAAGAAAACTTTAGGTGGGCCATAGATGATATGATTTCCTTTCCTTCAATCATGGGGAGAGTATTACAATTATGTGGAAGGTAACAGCCATTAATGGAAAGATGAGTGATGGGATGGCATAGTGAAACAAAAATGCTAGAGACCTCAATACACTACTGTAGTATGGGTAGAGAAGATCATGTAATTCTCAGTGGGTGTGTATTCATGTATTACCTGCAGGTGTCACTGTTGCTCTGATCTCTACAGGCTTTTGTAAGCAGGTTTCGATGAAAGACTATTTGCTGCTTTATAAATAAACATAATAAAATCCTACTAAGCACATGTTTGTTTATATGGTGTGTGAGATATTGCTATTAGAATTTCAACATTTATTTATTTACTGTATTTTCTTTATTTGCAACCTGTGTTGGTAATTTTAGGAGATTGAGGAAAGATGCTCAGTGTTAGACAACCAGATGCGTGAATTAACTGAGAGCCAGAAGTTGCTAGAGAAACGAGATAATCAACTAAGGTCACGGAAAAAAGAAATACTGGATATGAAGACCAAAAAGCGACAGCTAGAACAGAGAATTAGTACCAAATATGATAGGTAAGTTAACAAACCTTCATTTGTTGCAAAACGTTTTTTTTTTTTAAGTTGCTACAGGTTATCTATATTTCAGCTTCCTCCAGGGCTGTATTTTCCATAAGTCAAATGTGCTGCTATGTTGGAATGAATGTGGGAAAGCAGTTGGTTAATTAAGACCTTGCTCTAACATATTTACATTAAATATATTGCCTACTCAGTGGGGTAGTTTAGTCATTTCATTTTTGGAGTAACAATCTATTCATGACGTTTCATGGATCTGTAATTTTTTGTACTTTATAATGGGTATTTGTGAGTTATGTATTTGTTCTTATCCATTGAAGGATACAGAAAGTCTTAAATCTTTGGGTAGTAAGTTACATACTGTCCAGTTATATTGCTGTCCACGAGAGGATTTGAAATTATTCTTGGCAGTCAGACTTTCTCGGCTGGCAGTGTCTGAATCCAGGGGTGTAGTGCCTACACCTGAAGATGTTCCAGGAGCCATTGTCACAGGTGTAAATTGCTGGATGTGGACCTCCTGACCTCACAGGTTTAAAAGTAAACTGGACGGCTTTGTCTCCAGGTACAGGAATCCTGTAGCAGAAACAGTGGATGTTCTGTGGGATCAGTACACATTGATCTATATATATACCTCCCCTTGAAATGTCTTTCTTATCCGCTGGGAAATCCAGTGTTGCTCATTGCACTGGATTGACCCAGGCAGATGTGACCTGGTGAGTCTTCTGGCGGATGCTTCATGGGCTCTTTCAGATTGTCCAAATCTACTGTTTCAATTTACCAATCTGCTTCACAGTTGCTGGCGACAGGAGCATTGCTGAATCAGTGATTACTGCAATGATTAAAGCTAGAAGTCTTACCTTTCACATGATCTTCACAGGTACCCCTTTAACCACCTCAATATACTGTACAGTCTTGTATTGACGTGGTTATACCAGGATCATGGTTTCAGCTACAACCATGATCTTGTTGCAGTTTACTTCAACTGTTGATTCTGCACAATGTAAAAGTGACCTGAGCGGGTTTACAGCCACTCAATTACTTTTATGAGCGATTAAAAGAGGTCACCCCCTCCCACTGCTGCCTTTGCCAGGCTGTCCCGTCTCACCAGGAAGTGCTGGTACAGATTTGACTGTTTTTATTGCATACGCCGAGAAAAATTGAAGGAACAGAAGTTTCTCCCCCCCTTCTCTCATGTCGGAGACCAGAAACAGATGATTTTGTCACTTCTGGTTTCTGTTTGTTTACAAGCCGTTATCGGCTTGTAAAAACATCTGGCTTAAACCGATCTCAGTTTGATCAGATGCTTTGGAGGCCAGAGGAGAGATATGGGGTCTTTGGAGGACAGAGCTCTCCAAAAAAAGGTATACATCATGTTCAACCCTTGTGATGGCAAGGAACAGTTCATTAAAAAAAAAAAACATTAAAATGTTTTTTTTAAAGCACCCAGTCCCCCTGTGCACACAAATGTGAAGGCACATATAGGTCCCTCTTGCACATGTAGATCACGCTACACATGTGAGGTAAGAAAGAATTCTTGCACCAGACGTTCTTGCACCAGACGTTCTGTGTAACTAAACAATTCACGGGCGTGCCCGATCTTAAAGCGTGACGTGTGTTTATTTTTCTTTCTCGTACATCACGGGACACAGAGCGGCATATTCATTACTATGTGGGTTATATGGAGTACCTTCAGGTGTGGACACTGGCAATCTTCAAACAGGAAGTCCCCTCCCTATATAACCCCCTCCCCTAGAGGGAGTCCCTCAGTTTTTTCGCCAGTGTCTTAGGTGTTGGTCACGGAATAGCTTTGCTCCACATCCTTGGGATTAAGGGCGGGCTACCGGATCTGTCCAAGGAGCCTCAGTGCCAAAGTGGACAGTACCCGGGCCCCAAACCGTGGGGTTTTGCCTATAATGCTCCTCTTTGGAGGGCTGGACCCTGGGCCCAGGACTTGGAGTTTGCAAAAACCATAAAGTTCCTGTTTTGCCAGGGTGCTATATAGGTCCAGGACAGTGGGTACCTTCATAGGACCCCAGGGCCTGAAGGTCTACTACGCTACCCACGGAGATGGGAGAAGATTGGATCAGTTTGCTGGTCAAACATCCTGCAGCATGGAGCAGGTAAGGGGGAGCCTGCGGGACTTGGTTCGACAGCAGGCTCCCCGGGGTAACCTAAAAGGGGGGATAGCCTAAGTATGCTCTGCATGGGCAACCGTGATCACTATGTCTAAAAGAGACAGGATGACACCCTTTCTCCCCCCATCACTAGGCCCCCCTGTCTAAATATGTGTTGCTAGCTAACCTGCTGTTTCTTCCTAGGGCTAGTAAGGATCCCTAGGGGCCTTGAGAGAGTCCTACCTGGCCGGGGGTTTGAATCTGCCGCCTGTTTCTGCGTGCCTGGATCTCCAGCAGCGCGGCTCCTCCATGTTCCTCCTGTATCCGGCATACGCGCGCGCGCACGTCTTATTGACGTTTTTTCGCGCCGTCCAGACAGGAGGGCGGGGGGGGGCGGGCCTGCGGCGTCATACAGGGGCGCGCCTTTGTGCTGTTATAGACAGCAGGCCTTGTCAGGGCTCAGTCTGAGGCTGATTTTTTCAAGGAGAGGACGCAGAGCGGCAGAACAGTGACTCCCGGTGGCGGAAGAGGGGTAGTACATGTGGACTTTGTTCCAATGCCTTTATTGTTAAGCCAAGAAATCCCCCTTATTTTGCAGCAGGTTGGAGGCTGGCAAACTTAAATTAGGGTCATTGTATGTTGTCAAATATATAATATATAATATATAATTATTTAAAAAAAAAAAAAAAAGAAAAAGAAAAGACCAACATACGGGCCCATCAGTTTTTTGGGGACACTAGTGATCTATTCTCCCCTAAACTCTGAAATTTGTACTCCTGGCCACTACAGTCTGTTGTGTGGGCGGAGTCCCTCGATTTTGTATTATGGCTTCCAAGGGTTCGGGGTCAAAGGGACAAAAAAGACCAAAAAACAAAAGGGGTCCCTTTCTGATTCTGATATGCCGATACTTTCCCCGCAGCTTATTAATTTAAGAAGCGCCTTGGATGAGCCATTAGGGGGATCTGGTGCGGAGGCTGGCCCAGATCAGCCCAGCCCTGTGTTTATCACAGAGGAGATGCTAGCCGTATCCCTAGGGGGGCTAGAAGAGAGAATAGCGGCATTGATCGCCAGAGCTATTCCTGGTAAGAAACGGGTTAGATCCCCATCACCAGGGGGTGTATCCTCAGATGCTGAGATTCTCTCTCCGGAGGAATTAGAATCACAGGAGGATCAACTGGACCTGAACCAAGAGGGTTCAGGGATGGAGGGGTCTACCTCTGAGGAACCATTTTCAGACTCCCAGACAGAGAGACTGTGGGTACAGTCTTTGACGGACATGGTCCGCTCGGCATTTAGTTTGCCATTGCCAGAACTTCAGGTTCCTCCGGTATCCTCTCTGGGCTCTTTGAAAGCCCCGTTAAGCAACGCAGTTTTTCCGGTCCATCCTCTCTTGGAGGAATTGATCTTTCGGGATTGGGTACGGCCGGACAGGGTTTTTCTGCCACCGAAAAGATTTGCGGTCATTTATCCCATGGAGGAAAAATTCTCCAAGAAGTGGAGGCTCCCAGTAGTGGATGCAGCCATCTCATGTGTGAATAAATCACTAACTTGCCCGGTGGAAAACATACATATGTTTAGAGATCCGGTTGATAAAAGATTAGAGACACTTTTAAAAGCATCCTTTGCTACGGCAGGAGCAGTGGTGCAGCCAGCGGTAGCTGCAATTGGAGTTTGTCAGGCATTAAAAGACCAGACAAAAGAGATGTTAAAGGACATGCCTACCCAACAAGCAGAAGAGTTTGCTGACATTCCCAGAGCTCTGTGTTTCGCGGTAGATGCTATAAAAGATTCCATCCAGCAGGCTTCTCGTTTATCACTATGTTTGGTACACATGAGAAGGCTCTTATGGTTGAAGAACTGGGCGGCAGAACCCCCATGCAAAAAGCTTCTGGCAGGATTTCCCTTCCATGGAGGACGACTCTTCGGAGAAGATCTGGATAAATATATTCAGACTATTTCAAATGGCAAGAGTACCCTTTTACCGGTCAAAAAGACATTCCGGGCTCCTACATTTAAAAGGCAGCTTTTTCCTGTCTCGGGGCCCTCTAATTCCAGGCAGTATCGACGGCCGCCTGCACGATCCAACGTTAACAGTAGATCGCAGGGACAGACCCCTGGGGGTAAGAAGCCGTGGTATCGCAAGCCGTCAAAGACAGCCCCTAAGTCTGCCTTATGAAGGGGCGCCCCCACTCTCACGGGTGGGGGGAAGGCTTCGTCTCTTCTCAGAAGTTTGGGAAGCCAAGATCCCCGACAATTGGGCCCGGGCATCTGTAACCACAGGTTACAGATTGGAGTTTCTAAGATATCCTCCGCCTCATTTTCAAGAATCAAGGCTACCAAGGGATCCAGCAAGGAAGGCCTCAATGCTGGCAGCTTTGGATCACCTGCTTTGCCAGGACGTAATTATAGAAGTGCCAGCCCAAGAGCAAGGCCTAGGTTTCTATTCCAATCTCTTTGTCATACCAAAGCCCAACGGCGATGTCAGGCCAATCTTGGACCTAAAGAGGTTAAACGCTTATCTAAGGGTGCGGTCCTTCCGGATGGAATCCATCCGGTCAGCAGCCGCCGCGCTTCAGAAAGACGATTTTCTGGCCTCCATAGACATAAAAGATGCTTACCTTCATGTACCAATCTTTCAGTCGCATCAGAGGTTTTTACGCTTCGCGGTGGGGCAGCGACACTTCCAATTCAGGGCGCTCCCTTTCGGGCTGGCCACGGCCCCCCGGGTATTCACGAAGATCCTAGCCCCAGTTCTGGCCAATTTAAGGATCCAAGGAGTCACAGTCCTAGCATACTTGGACGACCTTTTAATCATAGATCACTCACGGACGGGTCTGCAAAAGGCAGTAAACCTCACGGTTCGGTACCTCGAAGAATTCGGCTGGGTCCTAAACCAGGGAAAGTCAGCATTCCAGCCTACAAAGCAGTTGGAATACCTCGGCATGAGGTTAGACACAGAACATCAAAAGGTGTTCCTGCCCCTTGTAAAGATCAAGGCGATCAAGGGGTTGGTTCAGTTGGTTATAAACAAGAAAAGACCAACTATTCGCCTGTGTATGCGATTACTAGGCAAGCTAGTGGCCACATTCGAGGCAGTACCATACGCTCAGATCCACACTCGCGTCCTACAGGCAGCCATTCTAGCAGCCTGGGGCAAGAGGGCACATGCCTTAGAGTCCCCTTTGACGCTATCATCAAGGGTCCGACAGAGCCTGGCCTGGTGGTTGAACCCTCAGAATCTTCTAAAGGGAAGATCCTTCAGCCCTGTTGTCTGGAAGGTAGTTACCACAGACGCCAGCCTGGCAGGCTGGGGGGCGGTCTTCGAAGGGTTCTCCCGCCAGGGAACTTGGGTGAAAGCAGAGAGGCAGCTCCCCATCAATATCTTGGAAATCAGAGCTGCTCGCCTAGCCCTGTTGGCGTGGACCTCCAGATTAAAGGGGTTCCCGGTGAGAATCCAGTCAGACAATGCCACGGCGGTGGCATACATAAACCACCAAGGGGGAACCAGGAGCCAGGCCGCTCAAAGGGAAGTGAACTTGATTTTTCAATGGGCAGAGGTTCATGTACCCTGCATTTCAGCGATATTCATTCCCGGAGTGGACAACCTGCAGGCAGACTTCTTAAGTCGCCAGAGTCTGTTGCCAGGGGAGTGGTCTCTGCATCCCCAGGTCTTTCAGACAATCTGCCAGGGGTGGGGAACGCCAGACGTAGATATAAGGGCATCCAGGTTCAACAAGAAACTAGACAGGTTCGTGTCGCGAGCGAGGGATCCTATGGCCTGCGGAACCGATGCGTTGGTTTGCCCTTGGCATCAATTCAAACTTCTATATGCATTCCCTCCACTACAGTTACTCCCCCGCCTGTTGCGCAAGATCAGAGTGGAGCACAAGCCAGTCATTCTAATAGCTCCAGCTTGGCCCCGGAGGGCTTGGTACTCACTAGTCCTGAATATGGCAGTGGGAGACCCTTGGACTCTTCCTCTACAACCAGACCTACTCTCACAAGGCCCGATCCTCCACCCTACATTACAGCGTCTAAATTTGACGGCCTGGAGGCTGAATCCCTGATTCTCAGGGGTAGGGGTCTGTCTAAGCAGGTAATCCCTACCCTGATTAAGGCTAGAAAGCCGGTCTCCAGGGTAATTTATTACAGGGTGTGGAGGAACTATATAGGCTGGTGTGAATCCAAAAGATGGAATTGCCGCAAATATACTATTGATAGGGTGTTAAGTTTTCTCCAGCTAGGAGTGGATAAAGGCCTGGCACTAAGCACAATCAAAGGACAGATCTCAGCTCTGTCAGTGTGGTTTCAGAGGCCGCTGGCCACCCACTCGCTGGTAAAGACCTTCTTACAGGGGGTCTTGCGTATTAATCCTCCTGTCAAGTCACCAGTTTGTCCTTGGGACCTAAATCTTGTCCTGTCCACTCTACAGAAACAGCCTTTTGAGCCTTTGGCTGAGATTCCTTTACTCTTACTGACAAGAAAATTGGTTTTCTTGGTCGCCATAGTTTCGGCCAGGAGAGTGTCAGAATTAGCAGCCTTATCGTGTAAGGAACCATATCTTGTTCTGCATAAGGACAGGGCAGTTCTCCGGCCCCATCCTTCCTTTCTACCAAAGGTTATATCCAAATTTCACTTAAACCAGGATTTGGTACTTCCATCCTTCTTTCCAAAACCTACATCTAGAAAGGAGGGGTTGCTGCATACCTTGGATATTGTCCGGGCCATGAAGGCCTATCTTAAAGCTACGGAAAAGATCCGGAAAACAGAGGTGTTATTCGTTCTACCAGATGGCCCCAAGAAGGGGCAGGCAGCTGCAAAATCCACCATCTCGAGATGGATTAGACAATTAATCATTCAAGCCTACGGATTGAAGAGGTTGCCCCCTCCGTTGTCGGTAAAGGCCCATTCTACCAGGGCCATGGGCGCCTCTTGGGCAGCACACCATCAGATCTCTATGGCTCAGATATGCAAGGCGGCAACGTGGTCATCAGTCCACACGTTTACAAGGTTTTATCAACTAGACGTGAGAAGAAATGCGGATTCTGCCTTTGGTCAGGCAGTACTACAGGCTGCAGTTTGAAATCCTCGGGATCAGAAACACCCTTGGTTATATAAAAAAAAAAAAAAAAAAAAAAGAAAAAGGTTCTTCTTTCTTGACTAATTTGGAAATATTATTATGATTTGAGTTTAGCTCTAAAATTGAATCCTTCTTTGGAAGATGTCTCCCTCCCCTCATTAAAGCATTGCTTTCGGACATCCCACATAGTAATGAATATGCCGCTCTGTGTCCCGTGATGTACGAGAAAGAAAAAGGGATTTTTAAATACAGCTTACCTGTAAAATCCTTTTCTTGGAGTACATCACGGGACACAGAGCTCCCACCCCTCTTTTGGGTGACCATTTTGGGAGGCATACTGCTTGCTACAAAACTGAGGGACTCCCTCTAGGGGAGGGGGTTATATAGGGAGGGGACTTCCTGTTTGAAGATTGCCAGTGTCCACACCTGAAGGTACTCCATATAACCCACATAGTAATGAATATGCCGCTCTGTGTCCCGTGATGTACTCCAAGAAAAGGATTTTACAGGTAAGCTGTATTTAAAAATCCCTTTATCTCTCTGCGTTGAGTAACATCTTTTATATTTTGCCAAATATTGGGTATTGTGTCTGTGTTCACTAAAATTCATTATTTTTTCCAAAAATTTGGGTTTGAAATACCGCTGTGCAAATATCGTATGACCTAAAAATCTGCAACACCCACCATTTTATTCTCTAGGGCCTCTGCTTAAAAAAAAAAATTTTGGGGGTTCTAAATCATTTTCTAGCAAATACAGAAAATAAAAACATGATCAAAAGCTGCTGCTAGGAATTATTTTTTTTATTTTTTTTAGCTAGTGTGCATAGAGCTTTGTCCTTTAACCACTTAAGACCCGAACCAAAATGCTGCTAAAGGACCTTGACCCTTTTTGCAATTAGCCACTGCGTCGCTTTAACTGACAATTGCGCGGTTGTGCGATGTGGCTCCCAAACAAAATCGACATCCTTTTTTCCCCCACAAATACAGCTTTCTTTTGGTTGGAATTTGATCACCTCTGCGGTTTTTATTTTTGCGCTATAAACAAAAATAGAGCGACAATTTTGAAAAAAATTCAATATTTTTTACTTTTTGCTATAATATCCCCCAAAAAGATATACATTTTTTTTCCCCTCAGTTTAGGCCTATACGTATTCTTCTACCTATTTTTGGTAAAAAAAAAAACGCAATAAGCGTTTATCGGTTGGTTTGCGCAAAATGTATAGCGTTTACAAAATAGGGGATAGTTTTATTGCATTTTCATTTTTTTATTTTTTACTACTAATGGCAGCGATCAGCGATATTTTTATTTTTTTTTTCTCGTGACTGCGACATTATGGCGGACACTTCGGACAATTTTGACACATTTTTGGGACCATTGTCATTTCACCGCAAAAAATGCATTGTTTACTGTGAAAATGACATTTGCAGTTTGGGAGTTAACCACAGGGGGCGCTGTAGGGGTTATGTGTTCCCTAATGTGTGTTTACAACTGTAGGGGGGTGTGGCTGTAGGTGTGACGTCATCGATCGTGTCCTCCCTATAAAAGGGATGTGATCGATGCAGCCGCCACAGCGGCGATCGGGTCTGTGAGTCCTGCGATCCCGGAGCTTTGGACCGGGTCAGGGGCGCGCGCCCGTGACCCACGGCTAGGTACTAGTACAGGACGTACCTGTACGTACATGTGCCCAGCCGTGCCATTCTGCCGACGTATATATGTGCAGGATGCGGTCCTTAAGTGGTTAAGTGAACAAAAAAGAAAATTGTATTTTTGGACTTGTAATATCCTTTTCTTGGAGTTCATAGAAAGACACAAGTCCCACCCCTTTTGTGTTAATTATCATGCTCTCAATACTGCTTGCTAGGGAACTGAGGCTTTCTGGTAGTAGAAAGGGTTATCCTGGGCTGGTCTACAAAATGTTTATTTTATTTTTGTTTGCCAGTATAATCTGAACATTTGAGACTTCGTCTGTCTCTCAGCAAACTCCAACAAAATAATTTTATGGCGAGTCCAAAAATCCTATTTATTTTATGAACTCTAACAAGCAATACATTGCATACATTTCCTCTGCCTAATTCCACAAATGTACACAGATCCACAGCAAGATCAAGCAACGTCTTTCATGTTTTTGGAGTTCTTCTTTTTGTGCTTCGTTCACACCTGAGCGTATCGATGTAGTGGCGTTTTTTCAGGCGTTTTTTAAAACGTTTTTTGTGGCTTTTTACAAGCTTATTACAGGCGTTTTACAGCTTCAGGCATTTTTGTTTAGCCAATAGAAAACACTGGGGAGGGGAAACTGGAGAGCTGCTGTTTTAGCAGAAAACGAGCAACAAAACGCTCGTAAAACATTTCTATTTGAAGTCTATGGGGCCCAAAACACTTGTAATCTGCCAACAATAAGCTCATGTACTCAGCTCAGGCGTTTTTTGCCTCAGGCGATCCAAACATTCAGATGTGAACATGGGTCATTAAAATGAATGGGATTTGGCTTGTTGAGCATTTTTGAGCTACAGGCTTCAAGCAGAAAATCACTCAGGTGTGAACAGGGGCCTTAAACTGAATGTGGTAATGTCTTGTACACTGTAAGCTGGAACCCCCCCCCCCCCCCGGTAATATCCATAAGCACAATTGGCTATGCAGTCAACACTATAAATGACTAGCAGTAGATGGTATATCATATGTGTCTGAGCTATTCAGGGAGGAACACCAATCGTTTAACATGGCATGATGTTGACATTTTTTTATGGATGTGCACAAATTGATTTCTGAATACTACTTCCTTTATCATTTAAATTAATTGCCTCAAGGATAGATACAGTATACATAGATTTGAATGCTATGTCTGTTTTTTACAGTATTCCCTTTTTTCTTTTCTTTTCTTTTTTTCTTCTTTCTTCTTTTTTCTTTTTTTGAAAAAATATGAAATACCCAATCTTTTGCAGAGAAAAAAAGTGCATTTCTTTTTTTTCCTACAAGAGCCTGCAAAGCATTGCATCCGTGATCAGTACATTCTGGGTGCAATGTCAGGCTCCTGCGGACATGTCCTCCAGCTTTTCTGCCACTACTTCTGTACTGGCTTTCTGTTTAGAAAAGCTGGAGGAAGTGTCGGTGGACTAAGAGGTTGCTCATCAGCTGCAACGGCCTCATCCGCTGTCATGAAGAAGGTGGAACACAGGGTGAGAGGGTGCTGGAACGTAATACCTTTTACACCATGGGTGTCCAACATGTACTCCGCCAGCTGTTGCAGAACTACAAATACCACCATGCCTCTGCCTTTGGGAGCCATGCTCGCAACTGTCAGCCTTGCACGCCTCATAGGTCCTGTAGTTCCACAACAGATGGAGGGTCGCATGTTGGACACCCATGTTTTACATGTTTAATTATGGGTGCAGTGTGTAATATTTTCCAAAGGTAAACTTAGCCTTTCACTTCAGCAGAGTCTTTTACTGTTTTTTTTTCTCTAAAGACTGCATAAATAACTTAAATTGACAAATAAAAGGTATTTCTGCATTGGTTTTAGCTTGAAACAGTTGGAGCAAGAAAATAATAATTTGGAAGACATTGAAGAACAAGCAAATGCCAAAATGAGAGAAGTTAACCTCCAGAAAGCAAAACTTGTTACTGAATTCACCAGATTAGTTATGGTAAGTTCTCCTATGTTTTTAGCAATTGGGTTAGCATATATTTTAATGTCCATTGTTCCAAACCTTGCATTTGTAAAGACAAGGCAGAGCCCTCAAATTCTATAGTTGTTGCCACATTTATTTTTCATGTGGCTTTGGTTAAATATTTAAATGTCTCCATGGACTCCTAATTACATAGTTAGTCAGGTTGAAAAAAATACACAAGTCCATCTTGTTCAACCCAATTTGCTACAGCAGGGAAAAAAATCCTTCCAATACATTGTTTGATTGGATCTGAAATCCTTGTTCCAGTGTTATGGCCCGTACACACGATCCGAATATCGGCCGATGGATCGTACGACTTTTTTCGCTTAATAATCGCAAGTAAAATAAAAATAGGTTATTAAACTCGCGAAAATTCTTGTACGACAGAAAAAAAAGATCGGAAGTGATGTCACGTGTTGTAATGTATTTGTATTGTATTGTCGGACGACGGCTGTACTGACTAAACGAAAATCGTACGATCTGACATCGTACGAGGAAAATTTTCGCGCTTGTCTGATCGGAAAAAATCGGATGAACGGTCGTGATCGGCTCTCGAAAGTAGTGTACACATGATCCGAAAATCGTACGATTCATCATCGTATGATCGTTTTCGTCCGATATTCGGATCGTGTGTACGGGCCATTAGGCTCAATTCACACATTTTTTAATGCAATTTGTACTTTGCAGAAATGCAAGGAAGTTTTTTAACATGGTTTCCTATGGAACATGTTCACATCAATGCTTTTTTGTGCCTTTGCGTTTTTGCAAAAGGCCGGGACTTTTTTCCTGCAAAAAGCAGCGTTTTGCATGTGAAAGAATTCAATGGACCCGCATCCAAAACGCAAGTACCGGGGTTTAAACTGTTTATAGTTGGTTGTTAAAGGAAATGTAAAAAAATTGCTGGCTAAAAAAAAAATTATAAAAAAACTAAAACCCCAAATCGTGGTAAAATCGCTATAAAAACGTGTCGAAAAACGCTCAAAAGTAACATGCATAGGTGTGAATCGAGCCTAACACTGCAGATCATCCTATAGTTTATTGTAAAACAAGAATACCATAAGTAAAATGGAGTTTTTGTTTTTCTAAGGCCAGCCATACATGGATTAAAATTCGGCCACTTCAGCAGTGACCAACTGAATTTCGACCCATGTATGAACAACTGGTTGTACACAATTTGATCTATCGATCGTCTTATGTACAGTTGGTATGTTGGGAAATTTTATCTCTAAGTGCTGCCGGCTACAGCCAGCCGTGCTGATGTGTTTACTGATGACAGGGAAATATAGCAGTTGTCAGAATACAAAGGCTCAGCGGAAGTAATTCCTTCATCCACATAGTGTGTGAGTGGAGGAATCCATTTTTTTTTTCGCTCAGCCAGCAGGACTTGTTTTTGGCTTTCATGTTCAAATGCAGATAATATAGGATAAGCATTACATTTGTTTTTGGGAGGCTGATGGTGTTTGTTTAATTTTACCTTCAAAATTAGAAATTTCTAAATAATAACTTTACTCCCTGGCTATCTTCAAGATAATGTCTGGGTTTCAATAAATATGACTGTTGGTTGCGTCACTAAGACGAGCTCAATATATGACACTTTTATTGTGGCCACACATGCTCAGTATTGTTTCATGAAGTGTCATTAATATCAGCTGTGATGATTGCACTTCTATTTTAGCCATGCTGATGCAGTAATGACCTGCAGTCAGCATGCACTCACTCAAATATAGCAGAAAATTCCCATGCATGTGCCAATAGAGTGGTCACTACTATGCAAATTTCTCACATCGTCATTTGGTGGTGGTAACCTCCCATGTGTATAAAAAATATATATTTGCGCTTACCCAAAAAATAAAAATAAATATTATGAAGGTGCTGCTGCTTATGATGGCCTGGTTTGTGCAAAAGTTATCACGTCTACAAACTATGGTTAGATTTAGGGACTTTTATTTATTTATTTTTTTATTATTTTTTACTAGTAATGACGATCTGTGATTTTTAGCGGGACTGCAACATTGCAGCGGATAAATCTGACCACAAATGACACTTTTTGGGGACCAGTGACCTTATTACATTGATCAGTGCTATAAAAATGCACTGAACCACCAACTGTAGGGGGTTGGGCTCACTGGGACATAAGATTACTGTTCCCAATCACTGGTAACAGTAGATCTCTGACATGTCCCCTGTCAGAATGGGGATTTCTGCCTCTGTACTTGGCGGTCGTGGGCCGCCGGCGGACATAGATTCCGACCGACCTGGGGGCAAGCTCCCGCAGCAGTGCGAGAGACACAATATAGCTATGCAGATTCGTGTGGGAGAGCCAACCTGTCGCCGTATAACTATGACGGCTTGTCGGGAAGTGGTTAAACAGCCCATTCTCACTGTAGAGAAGCATTGTTTGGAGGAGTCCGAGGAGTGGATTATCAGTGTTGGCTGACATTTGTATAAGTGCAATTGATCTCTCCAATTTGAAATCCAACTGTTCTGGTAAGCGGCACTGATTTTATATGAAGGAGGAACAGCGGCTAAACACTGCGTTCACTAATTTGCACTTTTTTCTGGAACATTTGTTGAACTTTTATATGGTCATTAATTTTGTATTTATGGTTCCCATCTATAAATGAACACTTATTGATTTTGAATTCACACAATTTTTATGATTTTATATTTGGATTGCGCGCTCATATATTTTTTTTCTCTACCTCCCATGTGCTGTACTATCTCTAAAGTTGCTACTGCTCTTGCTCTGAATCCCACCACCATATGTGCTGACGTCAGACAACACTGCACCTATGCAGTGGCAGAATCCTCAAACAATGTGACTATTGTGTATTTATGGATTATCACTGCCACTGATATCAGGGCTGGCCCAAAACATAGATACTACAGGAGTGGTGTGAATAGCTTTGTACTGATGTACTTATGCCCTTTTATTAATGTACCATGTGCTTTCCTTAAGCCACTTATACATGCTTTGTTTACATTCTCTAAAAATTAATAAGGCAGCTTTCCAGGCTAAACAAAGCATGTATACAGTAGGTGGTTTCATTAAAGTGCACAGTTCATTATTAAGTGGTTGAGGTATACAACTAAAGCTAAAATTATAAAATTGAAGGTGTCATGATTGAGCATTGTTGACAGGAAGGCAGCACCTCTGCCTAGTTTATCAGCGTAAGCTGCAGAACTAAGAAGACAGGTGTGTTTACTGCAGTACTGCTTGGGACATGCACTGCTAACACCGCCCACTTTTATGATATAAAAATACCCATACTATGTACACTCTACTGCAGACAAAGAGATAAGGAGTGCCAAACCTAACTCTTCCTCTCAACTCTTGGGTGTGTGTGAACCCCTTTGGCACCAGTGCACCAATACTCCCGATTCTGCTTGCTGCTGCCAACACCCTCACTACATGGATGGACATTCTTGCACTGGACGCCAGTGCACAAACGGACTCCTGCATCTGACATGCACTTACTGCTACTGCACTGGATGCCCTTTATTGTACTCCCTGGCACTGCACCTTATACTTGATAATGCTCTGTCCACTCAAACTCTTATGCCGTGTACACACGATCATTTTTCGACATGAAAAAATAAGTTTTTCTGCATGTAGAAAAAACAACGTTTTTCCAAGTTCATCATTAAAATGACATTGCCCACACACCATCGTTTTAAAAAAATGCTCTAGCAAAGCGCGGTGACGTACGACACGTATGACGGCACTATAAAGGGGAAATTCCATGCAAATGACGCCACCCTTGGGGCTGCTTTAGCTGATTCTGTGTTGGTAAAAGATGATTCGTGATTTTCTGTCTGTTACAGCGTGATGAATGTGCTTACTCCATTATGAATGGTAGTTTTACCAGAACGAGCGCTCCCGCCTCATAACTTGCTTCTGAGCATGCGTGGGTTTTTAACGTCGTTTTAGCCCACACACGATCATTTTTTACAATCCAAAAAACGTCATTGTTTAACCACTTAAGCCCCGAGAGTGTTTTTCATATTCGGTGTTTACGAGACTAAAACAGTGTTTTTTGCTATAAAATTACTTAAAACCTCCAAACATTATATATATTTCTTTATCGTACATCACGGGACACAGAGCGGCAATCCATTACTATGTGGGTTATAGAGTCTACCTTCAGGTGTGGGCACTGGTGTAATTAACTACACAGGAAGTTCCCTCCCTATATAACCCCTCCCATACTGGGAGCTCCTCAGTTTGTTCATCAGTGTCTAAGGTGTTGGTCACGAGTGAACATGTGCTCTTAGGAGCTCCACTGGAGGGATCCATGCTGGATGTAAAAAACCTCCATAAATCCGGATCCGTCCAAGGTGCTTCATAGCCAAAGTGGACGGTACCCGGGCATCGGTACGAAGAACAAGGTTTAGCCTATAATGCCTCTCTGCAGAGGGCTGGATCCTGGGTTCCAGAACTTTGTGCCTTCTAAGGACCAAATGTTTTTTCTGCTGCCAGGATGCTATATAGGTCCAGGGGAGTTGGTGTTCCTGCCATGGACCCCGGTCCCTGAAGGTCTAGGACAATACCCACGGTGAAGGGGGAAGATTGGGCCTCTTGCTTGGCAATACCCTCCAGCGTGGAGAAGGTAAGAGGAGGGCCTACGGGACTTGGTTCGACAGTAGGTCCTCCGTGGGGGACTTGGGTCTCGCCTATATTATGCTTCTATGCATGGGCAATGTAAACCACTATGTCTTCTGAGACAGGATGGCTCAGGGCACCCATATACCTCCCCTAGCCGGCATGCAGCCTGGCCCACCATGTCTGTTAGACAGGATGGCTGCAGTACCTATATATCTCCCCCTTGAAGGGGCCGGTACATAAAAAAAAAAAAAAAATATGCCCTTAATCCTATACAAAAGATTGTCTTCCGTGAGTAGTTGCAAGTCTTATCTGCGTTTCCACTACTATGGGCAGTAGAAGACATGCCTGATGTTTTTGCTTACCATGCTTTCCAGAAAACGGAAGCTTAAATGTTAGCTGATCTATTGTGTCCCACTTCCTCCGCTTCAGGCTCTACCATGTTGCACGTGCTCACCGGCTCAGTGCAGTCGCAGAGAAGGCTCTTCAAAGGGCCCGGACGTCAGAGCTCTGTAAAGCTAGGGGGACACAAACGTAAGCACCTTGTGTGAGTTGGATACAGATTCATCTAAGACGCCTACTCGCATCTAGCTGTGCAGATTAGCAGGCATTGTGTCAGACTAAATTCAGCTATTTGATGCACCTGGGTTAAGTGCCTCTGCTTTAGCTTAGGGCAGGAGTCTCCAAACTACGGCCCTCCAGGTGTTCAGGAACTACAATTCCCATCATGCCTAGTCATGTCTACGAATGTCAGAGTTTTTTACAATGCCTCATGGGAAGTGTAGTTCCACAGCAGCTGGAGGGCCGTAGTTTGGAGATCCCTGGCTTAGGACTTGGTCTCCCCATTGAATAAGGTCAGGGTAGGAATATAAAGAGGGATCGCCACCTGAACCTGGTGGACCCTTATTCTCCTCTGAAGAGACTTAAACAGCTCATAGATTGAGCCATCAGACCTGTCAGGCAATGCAGCCTTCCCCCAACATTGCAATCACTCTGCATGTGTTTTGTGTTTTGCAAGAAAAAAAAAAAAAGAGGGGTGTCCCCCTTTTCCTGCTTTAATCCTGAAACAAAGGGATTAGAAAGCTTGGGGATACAAGTTTCACTGTCAGAGGACAGGAGACAGGAGCTGCAGCCTAACAAGGAGAAGCTATCAAAAGCCCTACAGGTTCTGATTACACCTCTATCTTCTCCTTAGAGTGTAAAGAGAGGTTTTCCTATAGGTGGCTAGTAAGACCTCCATATAATCCTCAGCCTGGTGTCGGCTTCAGGCTAACCAAATGCATCGGAGGGATGCACAGTTGCGGGCACACATTGCTAATGTCTCTTAATTGAGGAAACACACATCTGCAGAGCATAATTTCCTCTTTACCAGTCCGCATGTTGCATAACATACATGAGTTTTGGAATGCATGTGGGATAAAAACAAGTAACAGAGCAGATTCTATTGTGGATCGCATAAACATACATGTTTCTGTCTATATGGTGCTGCATGTTTCCACAAAAGAGGTCGCATAAAAGATGCTTGTAATGCTGAATCGCATAAAGACGTTTGTAGGCATAAAAATGCTGAATCACACATGATTACCTGATCACCCAAGTCCTTGTTTCCCCCAAGGATGTTTGGTTACACAGAAGAGGTTTGTTTCCATAGAAAGGCCTAAAATCGCATAAAGTTGCTTGGATGCAAAAAAGATGCTGGATCACACATGGTTAACTGATCATCAGCGTCCTGGATTACCCAAGGATGTTTGGTCACACAAATAGGCTTGTTTCCACAAAGGTACCTAAAGTCGCATAAAGATGCTTGTATGCATAAAAATGCTAAATCGCATAAAGGATGCTTGTATGCATAAAAAGGTTGAATCACACAGGATTACATGATCACCCAAATCCTTGATTCCCCAAGGATATTTGGTCACGCAAAGAGGCTTGTTCCCACAGAAATGCCTAGAATCGCATAAAGAGGTCTGAAGGTATAAACATGCTGAATCACACAGGATTACATCATCACCCAAGTCCTTGATTCCCCAAGGATATTTGGTCACGCAAAGAGGCTTGTTCCCACAGAAATGCCTAGAATCGCATAAAGAGGCCTGAAGGCATAAAAATGCTGAATCACACAGGATTACCCGATCACCCAAGTCCTGGATTACTCAAGGCCTAAAGGGATCGCTTAAAGATGCTTGAATGCAAAAAGAAGCTGGATCACACATGGTTGTTGGATCAACAGAGTCCTGGATTACCCAGGGATACTTGATCACATAGAGAGGCTTGTTTCACAGAAATGCCTAAAGTCGCATTTAGATGCTTGGGTGCATAAGGATGTTGGAACGCACAGGGGTGCTTGGTCACACAAGGGTTCTTGTCCGCACAGTAGTGCTTAAAATGCATAAGATGTTGATCGCATTGGAAGATGCTGAATCGCATGCATGGTTACTTTAAAGTTGCACATGGTGGCTTAATTAAGCAATACAGGATGCCTTGTGTTTGCATAGAGATACGTGTCTGCATGGGTTCATGTTGCACATTGTTGCATAACACGTTTATAGCACATGCTTGCTTGCTTGCAAGGATGCTTGTTCCAGAGCACACATGCTATATGCATGTTTGGCGTGAGACATATTTATATGATTTCATGCTTCCATGAACACACACTGCCATGTACACATGCCTCCATTGAGGCATATGGCTTTAACACTTGCCACATACACATATGGGGAGCCAGTTGCATATGTGTTTATTTACTTGGGACTGCAGAGGTTGTCTGCGTTGTGCAGGGGAACAGCACTATCTCTAGTTGGTGGTCTTGCCCTTTTGGGTTAGCCTCCGTGTCTGGGTTGTCAGGGTGTTAGGGCCCGCCTCTAGCAGGTCTGTAGGCCCAGGGTATAGCAGTAATGGCATACGGAAGCAGACTCCTGCTGATGGATCAGTCAGCAGCATGGCTGGACCTAAGGGTGTCCAGCATGGTCAGGTATCTGGATCTCCTGGGTTAGGATTCCAGTCTAAAGATACATTCTTTATTGACAAGAAGCTGGGTATGTTTTGCACCAGGAGAGTACTTTTGGCCTAAGACAAGACCATCGTTATAAGAAAGCTGGTCCAGGTGGTTATGGCAAGGAACAGTTCCTTACTTTTGGCCTTCTGCTTAAGGCACTAGAGAAGATGCTGCTTCATTCAAGACAGTTCCCTATACTTTTATTCAGGACTGTTATAAACAGTATTGTGTTGGCCTAGAAGGAGTGGATCTTGACCTAGCATTATCCAAAGAACCGGTCCCAGAGATAGGCTGGAATTCCTCTTGGTGGTTCTTAACTAAAGGGTTTGCCAGGTCAGGAAGAGACCTTGGCCCAGGGGAAGTAGTCGAGCTCCAAGGGAGCCTTATCTGTCAGCTAGAGCTACCGATGGAGCATCTGGCTTAGGGGCCTGAACGTTCAGGGGCTGGTTGGTTCGGTCAGAGTTCAATCAGACTATACCATATTAAGTGATTAACTTAATTTACCAAGGAGGAGCTTGTGCCTTGCCTATTGACATTCGTCATTTTATGAAATGCAGAATTGGCAAGCGATTCGCTGTAGCCGTCAACAAGTGTCTCCAGGAGAAGGACCTCTACACCCCGACTGTTTTCCTGACCAAGGGCCACAGAAATAGTACCCTGTACATAAGATGTATTGGCGTCCAGGCTCAACAAGAAATTGAACAGCTTGAGGTCAAGGACAAGGGATCCACCCGCATGCGGGGCAGATGTGTAAGTAATCTGGTGGGACCAGTGGTCACTGGTTATGTCTCTCCCCCCAGTGCCGCGGCGTTTGTGGCTTCCATGCAACATTAGAGGATGGCGGAAGCTGGCCTGATTACTCCGGCATAACCCTGACGACCTTTTCTGTGCAGGGACAGTAGGGGTGGTAGTAGAGGACCCACGGTCCCTTACATCTTGTCCAGGCCTACTTCGAAGGGGGTATTACATCCTGTCGTGCAACAGGTGAATTAATGGTCTGGCTATTTTAGCCCACATTCTTCAGGATCTGGGTTTTTAGAATCAACGGCACATCCTTGATTCATACAGGAAGGCTGGCCTCCAGGACCAGATATCCCAGGATCGGGAGAGCCCATGTTCCTGGTATGAAACAGATGGTGGCATCCTTGGAAGTTTGTCAAAGATAAAATTCCTGCCTTCCTGCATTTGGAAAGGAGACGGAGCCAGCCTTAAGTTACATCAAGGATCCGATCTCGGCCTTGCCTCCAAAGGTCGCTTGCTTCACACTCTTTGTTCCGAGCCATTATACAAGGGGTGACGCGCATAAGTCCACCAGTTTAGTCGCCCTTGTGCTTGGAGGATTGGCTCTAGTTTAGTCGGCTTACAGGGTCAGCTCTGTGGGCCGATGCACCATATTTCCCTTCAGCCTTTAACAAGGGAATTGGTGTTCTTGGTTGTGGTAGCCTCCAAGAGAGTTTCAGTATTGGCAACCTCTTGGTATAAAACCATACTTACTCTTACTAGTAGGGTGATGTTAATCCTCACCCAGCCTTATTTACTAGAAGGATCTAGTGTTCATTTGAATCTAGATATTCTTACCTCCCCCTTTTTCAAAACCTTGTTTTCGGAAGGAAAGGTTATTGCTTTCTCTCAGTAGAGATGAGAGCAGTTAAATATCTATCTGAAGGTTCAGATATAGAAATCTGAAGTTTTTATTGTGCTGCCAGAAGACCCTAGATGTGGGCAGGCAGTGTTCAGTTCAGCTATTAAATTGGTTACACTCTCTCCTTTGGAGTAGAAGGGTCAAGGCCTATCTGAAGTGGCTGCTCGGATACGGAAAGCTGATGTTATTGCGCTACCAGGAGGCCCCAGGAAGGGGCAGGCAGCGTCTAAAATCAACTGTTTTCAAGATTGATTCATCAGGGTATTATTCAGGCTTGTGGTTCGGAGAGTGGGACTCCCCCTGTTTCTTGGGGGGGGGGGGTGCTCCGTACCAGGATAGTAAGCGCTTTATGCGCGATGCTTTACCGAGCCTTTATGACGCAGATTTTCAGGGCCGCAACTTGGCGTCTGTGCTTAGGTTCACTGATTCTTGTCAGATGTACATAGGAGGGCAAAAGGATGCAGCTTTTTGGCACAGTATGCATCTGGCAGCATTATAGATCCTCACATCTGATGTCAGCCTACGTTGTTTGTGTCTCCCTCCCCTTAGTAAGCATTGCTTTCGGACATCCCACATAGTAATGGATTGCCGCTCTGTGTCCCGTGATGTACGATAAAGAAAATAGGATTTTTTATGACAGCTTACCTGTAAAATCCTTTTCTTGGAGTACATCACGGGACACAGAGCTCCCGCCCCTCTTGTTTGGGGATATTGGGACACTTATTGCTTTGCTACAAAAACTGAGGAGCTCCCAGTATGGGAGGGGTTATATAGGGAGGGAACTTCCTGTGTAGTTAATTACACCAGTGCCCACACCTGAAGGTAGACTCTATAACCCACATAGTAATGGATTGCCGCTCTGTGTCCCGTGATGTACTCAAGGATTTTACAGGTAAGCTGTCATAAAAAATCCTATTTTTTTTTCTAACATCCTAGAGAATAAAATGGCAGTCATTGCAATACTTTTTGTCGCACCGTATTTGCGCAGTGGTCTTACAAGCGCACTTTTTTTGGAAAAAATTCACTTTTTTTAATTAAAAAATAAGACAACAATAAATTTGGCCCAATTTTTTTACATATTGTGAAAGATGTTACGCCGAGTAAAATGATACCCAACATGTCACGCTTAAAAATTGCGCGCTCGTGGCATGGTGTCAAATTTTTACCCTTAAAAATCTCGATAGGCGACGTTTAAAAAATACTATAGGTTGCATTTTTTGAGTTACAGAGGAGGTCTAGGGCTAGAATTATTGCTCTTGCTCTAACGATCGCGGCGATACCTCACTTGTGTGGTTTGAACACCGTTTTCATATGCGGGCGCTACTCGCGTATGCGTTCGCTTCTGCACGCGAGCTCGTCGGGACGGGGTGCTTTAAAAAAAAATATATATTTTGTGTTCGTATTTATTTTTATTTATTTTATAATTTTTAACACTGAAATAAAAAATAATTATCACTTTTATTCCTATTACAATGAATGTAAACATCCCTTGTAATAGAAAAAAGCATGACAGGTCCTCTTAAATATGAGATCTGGGGTCAAAAAGACCTCATATCTCATATTTAGGCTTAAATGAAAAAATAAAACATTTTGTCTTTTGAAAAAAGGTAAACAAAAAAATTGTCTCTTTAAGACGCTGAGCGGGACTGACGTTTTGACGTCACTTCCGCCCAGCAGAGCTATGGGGACGGGTGGGTGCCATGTTGACCTCACTCGCATCCCCACACAGCAGCCGAGCAGACCCGATCGCCTCCGCCGCTGCTGACCACTACGGCAAGCAGCGGAGGGCGCGGGAGAGCAGCAGGAGGAGGGGGGCCCCTCTCCCGCCACCGATAACGGCGATCTCGCGGCGAATTAGCTGCGGAGACTGCAGTTATCGTAGACAGGCACGCCCACTGAAGAGATGGATATCTCGGTTGTGGCAGCAGCTGCTGCCGTTACCGAGATATCTATCTTTAAAAATAGGACGTATATATACAGTGGGCGGGCGTTAAGTGGTTAAAACGTCGTTAAAAAATGCAGCATGTTCGGAATTTTTTTTTTTTTTTTTTTTTTCGTTTTTTTCAGAACCCAAAAAATGATGCGAAGCCCACACACGATCATTTTAAATAAAAAATTTTTTTTTTTTTAAAACAACGTTTTTTTCATGCCGAAAAATGATCGTGTGTACGCTGCATTACACTCTGCACTGCACCCACACACATTTTTGTAGTTGCTACCAGAGAACCAACACACACATTCACAGTTAGGCTTTATTATAGCCAAATTAGAAAATCATTTTCAGATTGCAGCAAAGCATGTGTTCTTCTACACCTCTGTATCTCACAAAGATTGTATTTTTTATTTTTACCTTCTTTATTATTCAAATATGTGTTTTTGTAGTTGTAAATATCTCCATGTATCATTAATGTCTGAGCCACAGAAGTTTGTGAACTACATGCTAATTCATTTTATAACCAATAGGATGAGTGGGAGGCCAGTGAGCATTGCTTTTGTATGCTTTTTTGTTTTTTGCAATGACTACAGAAACTTAATTTGATTTTAAAGAAATGTTTCTTAAATTCATTCACTAAACCTAGCAGACACAATTCTGATTTAGGAAATGAAGGTCTCGGAAAGTTTAAAGTGAATGTTTGGCCAAGCTTTGGGTATTCACATTTACACAATGAAACAAGCCTGTAGCTGCAGGCACTATGGAAAACTCTTCAACGTTTACAGCAACACCAAAATCTTCAACGTCAGTACCCTGCTATCTCCCTCCTAGAACACCTGCTCAGTGTTGACATTAGAAATTAGAAGGCTTAATGACCATTTCAGCATCATCTCGCTTTTAAAGTGCATTTACACAGGTTCACTTTAAATTCCGCATGACCAAACACTATATATTTTTTTTTTCCCTCTAGAAATGTGTACAGCTAAGTAAAGAAAAATTTGACCTATCCCTGCAAAGCATGACCATCTTGTGGAAGAAACAAGGGCTTGAAATTGTATACAAAGATGCAATTTCCAGGATGAAGGAGCTTGAGGTAAATGTTTAAGACAAAATATATTTTCAAAAGTGTTTTAAATTCTAGTCTTAAGAAGTCACAACTGTTGGTGCTTATGATCTCACATATATTCCACAGTACAACTTGAATTGCTATGGTTGAAGTGTATAGGCTACAGCAGGGGTCTCCAAACTGCGGCCCGAGGGCCAGATGTGGCCCTTTGCTAGCTTCTATCTGGCCCTTAGGGCACTATTCTTTCCACTGATGCCAACAATGGGGCACTCTTTCTTCCACTGATACCAATGATGGGATACTATTCCTCCTACTAATAGGGGCCCTACCACTCCTATTGACCACCAATCCTGAGGCCATATTTATTCTCAATGATGCCGACATTTTTTGCCCCTGCGGTCCACAATCCGGCCCTCCTAAAGTCTAAAGAACAATAAACTGGCCCTTTGTTTAAAAAGTTTGGAGACCCCTGGGCTACAGGATAATGAATACATTTACTTACAAACAATAAGTAGCTACTTTGTTTGCTGTGGGGCACCTACTTAAAGTGAACCCGAAAATTTTTATTTTTTTGATGTCACAATGTGTACAGTATAAGATTTCCTATCATCTTTGCCCAGTCTTGCCACACAGAGCTAATCCAACTCTGAGCAATACTCTTTTATTGTTCAGTGAAATAAAACGGACTTGCAGAGAAAAACCTTAGTCCGTTCCGCCCCCTTGCTGTGAGTGACAGGTCATTTACATATCTCATGCACTAGCCAGCAGGAGATGGGCATTATTTTTCTAGTTCTCACCCCCACTCCTTTTCTGAAATCATGTGGTTACTTTTCTGGATTTTGGCTGGATGTTAGTGATCATAGCAGAATTTAGTGTAAGGAATACATGGGGAAAAAAATGCATGTTGACAAGGGGAGTGTAGAGGAGGGCGGGAAGTCTGACATCACGACTCCACCCACAGAGCTCCAGACAACAGATCCACCCATAGAATCTGCAGTTTTTCAGTTCTTATAACAGACAGAGGGGAGATATTTGACAGGTAAGGATAGATGCAGGAGTCATGTATATTGTTATAGATCAGCACTATTGCAGTAGTTTAGAAAGGATGAGAGTGGGTTTATATCCACTTTAATTCCAGAAAATGGCTAGTATGTAACATTTTCATAACAAGTGCAAGTTAACATTTTATTCTGGAGAAATTGACCTTTAAACGTGTCCCTAAGTGCTGAGCTGGAAAATTATGTGAGGAAATGTTAGCTTTTTTTTTCTCCATTAAATTTTTTATTAAGTTATTCATGGTACAAAGTAAAGATCTACATGTCTAGTAACAGAATGTGAAGTGCAGATTACAAAAAACGTAATGGAACAGTCCAATATTGGTCAGAATGCCAATGTGATGAGAGAATAGTAAAAAAAAATCAGATAGTCAAAATAAGTGATATAGGGATTCATTGATGAGGGAAGAGTACACGTAAGTACGCATAGGTGAGTAGGGTATTGTAAGGATGATATCTAATACCATGGCTTGCAATGTAAAGTCTTGTTGCTATAAAGATATGTTTGAGTATAGCATGCATGGCAGGGGGCCATCTATCAAGCCAAATATTAAATAGAAAGATGGACAAAGTCAACTGCGCTAAGGTGAACAAAGGAACAATAAAAAGCAAAGCAACAGGGTGCTAGTGATCTAAAGTGATTAAAAACTCAAAAGAAGCTGCACCTGACTGTAGTAACAAACACAGATAAACGAATAGCAAAAAAAAAAAACAGGATGCGCTAACAAATAAACAGGATTAGTGTCCATGGATGGTAATCATAGTAAAATAAACCAGAATAGTGTCCATAAGTGATAAACAGAGGATTGATGTCCAACTGATCCTATTCGGACCAGAGTAAATTAATTAGCTTATTCTTGAAAAACACCAGTGGGAAAATTGTGATGATGACAATAAACGTGGTGACATTCAATAGAAAAGTGCTGATAGTAGATCCTCCACCTTGCAGAAAACACTAACTGCTTACCGGAAAGCCGGTGGTCTCTTAGTGAAAAGAAGACCCCAGAATGCATATGTGTAACCACTGGAGGAAGATAGTAGGCCAGGTAAGTTGTCAATCCCCTTTAGGCTGGGAGCTCGGAACCAATTTCCAGGGAAAAGCAAAAAAGGCCACAATAGTGTAATAACGTCTTTAAAAAATGTTTTTAAAAAAGCCAAAAACACACTTACATAAACTCAATGCAAACAGGCATGTCAGTGATATGCTGGGACTCCGGCCGGAAGCGATCCATGCAAACACTTGACCCGTCCAAATGAGGAATGGGAAGAGGTATACAGCGGGGGATGAACTGATGAAACACACTATCCCGCCCGACCGGTTTCGCGAGAAGTCGCTTAATCATGGGGCACATGATTAAGCGACTTCTCGTTTTTGGCTTTTTTAAATACATTTTTTAAGACGTTATTACACTATTGTGGCCTTTTTTGCTTTTCCCTGGAAATTGGTTCCGAGCTCCCAGCCTGAAGGGGATTGACAACTTACCTGGCCTACTATCTTCCTCCAGTGGTTGCACATATGCATTCTGGGGTCTTCTTTTCACTAAGAGACCACCGGCTTTCCGGTAAGCAGTTAGTGTTTTCTGCAAGGTGGAGGATCTACTATCAGCACTTTTCTATTGAATGTCACCACGTTTATTGTCATCATCACAATTTTCCCACTGGTGTTTTTCAAGAATAAGCTAATTAATTTACTCTGGTCCGAATAGGATCAGTTGGACATCAATCCTCTGTTTATCACTTATGGACACTATTCTGGTTTATTTTACTATGATTACCATCCATGGACACTAATCCTGTTTATTTGTTAGCGCATCCTGTTTTTTTTTTTTTTAAATATTAAATAGAGCCAGTCGGAGGTCAGGGACATTTTTAATACCAATTAAGTCATTAAATAGGTTCTGTAGTTGTGTCCAGAGGGAGAGAATGACTGGACATTCCCACCAGATGTTTTGGAGTGCCCGTGCAATGCATAAGCGCCAACATTTGCATGATAAATCGTGGTGGATTTTGGTGAGTGAGTTAGGGGTGTAATGCCATCCCAGGTACATTTTCATGATGCAAGGGGGAGGTCTGTGGTGATGAGGCACAGAGTGTAGAGGTAACTGAAGCAAGGATTAGAGTGTCAGACCTTTGGAGCTTTGCAGGATGGAGCACCAGACTCTCGGGGTGGCATTAAGGGTATCCAGTGGTTAGTGCTTATAGTGAGGGTAGATCCACAAGGTATTGAGAAGTAGTTGTAGGTCCCATTGAGTGACTGTGTGTTCGATCTGCTTCCATAGCAGATTTGCAGTGGGGAGCCACCATGCTTTGGCTTGATCAAGGAGAATGGCTTTATAGTAGGATTTAAAGTCTGGTGCAACCATTCCAGGGTGGGAGGTCTGCAGAGGGTGATTTGTTTCAAAAGTGTTATTTTGTGTTTCCAGCTGAAGGAGTTGCAGATGCGTTTAGATTCTAGTTCTGAAGAGGTAGAGAACATGGGGTAGGAGGAACATTTTTGTGAGATCCGTCCGGCCCAAGATTGGATGGGCGTAAGGCTTTGACAGTAGCATGTAGTTTCTTGATAAGTGTATCCAGGTTGATACAAAGGATATCAATGGAGGGTGTGACTAAATGGATGCCGAGAAAGGTGAAAGAGTCGGTCGGTGCCCAGGAGAATGGAGCAGCACAGGAGATTTGTGATTTAAGTATTGAGGGTTGATTTATGCCTAACATGGAGGACTTGGAGTGATTTGATTTGTAGAGGGAAGCTTTGCTAAAGTCATCTAGTGTGCGTAACGGGTAAGGAAGTGAGTCAAGTGGATGAGTGAGAGCTATGATGATATTGTCTGCGTAGAAGCCTATTTTATGTGTGGTGTTTCCTACTGTTAGTCCGTATATAGGGGGGGTGGGACCTGGGCTTCTATTACTATGGCGAATGAGTGGTGAGAGGGGACAGCCTTGCGGCGCGTCCTGTTAGTGATTGGGAAGTGAGATGTGAGGTAGCCCAAGGTCCATACTTTGGCGCTAGGTTTAAAGTACAGCCCTGTGATGGCCTTTGGAATGTTGTCAGAAAGACTCTATCGAACGCCTTCTCTGCGTCTAGAGGACAGGTTTGTAAAAGGACGATTGAAGACTCTTGGGGGCAAATATGTTTACTATTACCAAGGGGTGGTTATTGAAGGAGGCAGAAAGAATAATGAACCTTCCAGAGGGATCTTGTATACATGGTCTAGTTTGAAAGCCACTGAGATATGTACAGCTATCATGACTCCTTTAGATTAGAATTCATGTGCGTAAAAGCAGCGAGGGCATAGTTTTGTGTGAGCAGGCTTTTGAGCAAAGTGTTTTTTGTTTTTTTTGTATGCAGAGAATGCTTTCTCCTAGTCACCTGTAAGGTGGTGTCTTGATGCCTGCCTTTTTGGCTGGGGGGCAATTCTGGAAGAGGTCTCAGCCCAAGGAACCTGGTCCAAGCCCGAAAGAAGCCTGCCCATCAACATATTTGAGATTTGGGCAGTATATCTAGACCTTAGAACCTGGACAAGTAGGTTACATGGTTACCCTGTTCGGATTCAATCTGACAATGCTACTGTGGTAGCTTATATCAATCATTGGGGGGGGCACCCGGAGTCAGGATGCCCAGAAAGAAGTGAACCGGATATTGGTATGGGCAGAAAATCATATTCCTTGTCTTTCTGCAGTTTTCATTACAGGAGTGGAAAATTGACAGGCAGATTACCTAAGCCGCCAGCAACTGTTGCCAGGGGAGTAGTCTCTCCACCCTGATATTTTTCAGGCTATATGTCAGAAATGGGGGACCCCAGATGTGGACTTGCTAGTCTCGAGGGTCAACAGGAAGTTGGACACCTTTGTGTCAAGGATAAAAGATCCTCTAGCCTTCAGACTGAATGCACTAGTGATTCCCTGGGATCCGTTTTCTCTGACCTATGCATTCCCTCCAGTTCCGCTCTTACAGAGACTGCTTTGCAAAATCAAAAAGTAGGGAATACCAGTACTTTTGGTGGCTCCGAATTGGTCCAGAAGGTCCTGGTACACCAAAATCATAAGGATGGCAGTGGGGGAACCGTGGATTCTTCCTCTTTGACAAGACATGCTGTCCAGTGTTCCTTCTTTCCTTTATGAATGCTAAATTTGAGGGTTTGGCTGTTGAAACCTACATATTGAGGAAACGTGGGCTCTCAGGTCCAGCCTTTTCCACTCTCATTAATGGAAAACAAATGGTGGGTATACTGCGCTGCCTAAAAAGTAAATGATTAGCTGCTGACACGGCCAAAAAAAGAATTAATTAGCTGAACAAAAACAAAATGTGTAGCGCTTTAAACAAATAAGTGTCACAACAATAAATATTAATGTGCACTAAATATGCATAGATCAACCGTGCACATTATATGTACTTAAAGAGGGGGTTCACCCTTAAAACCACTTTCTCCCATACCATCCAGCATACTGGCGTCAGCGCCAGTATGCTGTCTTTTTTTTTTTTTTTTTTGTTGTACTTGGCTTTTTATTTTTATTTTTTTGTACTTGGCTCTTAATAGATAATTTAATTTTCGTCCTACCGCGGGGTATGGCGCCGCTATATAGCGTCACCCCATTACGAAAACAGCCGACTAGCACTCGGCTGTTCTCGGCGCCTGCGCACAGACCCAGGAGCTGACTGCGCAGGCGCCGTATATAGCCGTGTCACGCTCTCCGGAAAAAGCCGAAATAGGACTCTGCTGTATACGGCGCCTGCGCAGTCAGCTCCTGGGTCTGTGCACAGGCGCCGAGAACAGCCGAGTGCTAGTCGGCTGTTTTCGGAAGGCGTGACGCTATATAGCGGCGCCATACCCCGCGGTAGGACGAAAATTAAATTATCTAAGAGCCAAGTACAAAAAAAAAAAAAAAAAAGACAGCATGCTGACGCCAGTATGCTGGATGGGATGGGAGAAAGTGGTTTTAAGGGTGAACCCCCTCTCTAATATAAATACATGTGAAAAAGAAGTGACCCAAAAATGGGTGAAAAATGTCCATAAAATAATGTTCCACCGAACAAATAATGTTCATTAAATATTGGCTTTTAACAATCTCTAATCCGTGTGAACAGATGTCACCACGTGAAGAAATAGTTGTAGTGGAAAAAAACAACTGCTGTCTTGTTCTAAGTGAAAAGTGTCCACCACCAATAATAGAAAATGGAGGCTTACCGGAAAAGATGGACTTAGAGTAACGTATGTCACTGTAAGTCAGAACAGGCTTATATGTGTGATACACAGTCAAACACACAGGGGATATATGGGTATAAACGTCTGTCCTGCTTGATAGATGTTAGACATATGGTTGTATGGAAATTGATATCCGTATCACTCCACAAGCATCAGATGGATGATAAACACATGATGGCATCCACATCACTCCACATGTGCTACTCTGCTGCCAGTTCCAGCAATGTCTCTCATTAATGCTAGGAAGCCGGCCTCCAGGCTCATTTATTATAGAGTCTGGAAGGCATATGTTTCCTGGTGTGAATCCAGAGGGTGGAATCCTTAAAAATATGTCATTAACAGGATTCTATCCTTTTGTCAATTAGGGGGTACATATGAAACTAGCCCTGAGTACCATTTAAGGGTCAGATCTCTGCTCTATCCATTTTCTTTCAGAGACTGCTGGCATCTCATTCCCTAGTCCGGACATTCATTCAGGGGGTTCTGCTGTAAAATCCGCCAGTCAAACCTCCCTTGTGTCCGTAGGATTTGAATCTAGTTCTGTTGGTCTTGCAAAAGCAGCCCTTTGAACCTATTCACCACATTCCATTGATTGCTTTGGATTAGATCTAGTCCCTGGACATAGGAAATTGGCCTTTCTGGTTGCTATCTCTTCTGATAGAAGAGTTTCGGAATTAGCAGCTCTTTCTTGCAAAGAGACTTATTAAGTTTGTCACAAAGACAAAAAAAATGGTGTTCCAGGGCTGTAGAGTCGAGGAGCCGTAGGAAATTTGGGGTACCTGGAGTCGGAGGCGGCAAACAATGCACCGACTCCAACTCCGACTCCTACTAAATTTAGATTGTCGGAACATTTAGGAGTCGGAACATTTATCTCCCGACTCCACAGCCCGTTACATCCCCATCCTGTTTTTCTTCCTCAGGATATTATTTTACCTGCCTTTTTTCCCACAGTCTGAAGGAATCGAAGGAAAAATGATTGCACTCTCTTGATGTAGTGAGAGCAATGAAAGTTTATCTGCAAGCATCTGCTCAGATATGTAAAATGGATGTTTTGTTCTGCAAGAAGGTCCCAAAAAGGGCCAAACTGCATCGAAATCAACCATTTCTAGGTGGATTCAACAAGTGATAATTCAAGCTTATGGTTTAAAAAACAAAATTCCTCCTTTTCCTGTTAATGCGTACTCGACCAGAGCATTAAGTGCTTCATGGGCAATGTATCATCAGGCTTCTGTGGCTCAGATCTGTAAAGCTGCAACTTGGTCTTCAGTCCATACATTTACCAAATTCTATCAAATGTAAGAAGACATGAGGATACCGTCTTTGGGCGTAGTGTATTACAGGCAGCAGTATAGGGCCTCACGTCCGGCGGTGGTCTGCTTGATCTGTGTCTCCCTCCCCTAATATTGAGCATTGCTCTGAGACATCCCACTATGCAAAGGCTCTGTGTCCCATGGTGTACGATAAAGAAAATAGGATTTTTAATAACCGCTTACTTGTAAAATCCTTTTCTTGCAGTACGCCAAGGGACACAGAGGTCCCGCCCTTCTATAGGATCCTTACTGCTTTGCTACAAAACTGAGGTACTTCCCTTATGAAAGGGGTTATAAAGAGGGGAACTTGTTTTCATTGGGTGTGCCAGTGTCTAATCACCTCTGGTGAACTATAAAACCCACTATGTAAAGGCTCTGTGTTCCACGGTGTACTCCAAGAAAAGGTAAGCTGCTTAAAAATCCTATTATTTTTATGTCGTTCCCGCTGGAGCGGTCTTCCAGGTCGGCTATTTTAAGTTGTAGCTGGTGGATAATGTTAGTGTGATCATCTTGTTCGTCCACTGCATTGTGTGCTTTAGTCACCACACTCATTTGGTTTTCTAATGACTCTAGTGTGTTCTTCAATGGCTTCCAGCCCTTCTTGTAGGTGGATAATGGAAGCTTTCTGATCTCCTTGTAGGTCAGAATGGAGTGAGAGCAGCATGTATTCGATAAAGCTCTCTGGTGCTGTGACATGCATGTCTGACTGGGTGTTGTTGGCTGCCCCCCCAATGATGCCTTAAAGAATGGAGGTTTGTCTGGGGAGTAGGCAGGTGAGAACCACTTGCTTACCTCTCTCAGCAGGGGAGGATGTGTCAGAATTTGGAGGGTTTGATTCCTCCATATCAGATGTGGGGTCTGGATCCGAGGCTGCTTCTGCAGGAGGAGATGCAAGTTATGGAGATGGCGGGCTGCTCTCCCTCCCGGCGCCATCTTGTCTGCCACGCTGTGCCGGCTTAATAAAGTAGTCCTGGAGCCGCCTTGATGAATGATACATTACCATAGCGGTGTAACATGGGCGCAGGCCTCTCAAGATCTGGGGATAGGATGATATTAAAAGTTTCCCATAATTGGTAGTTGGGCTGGGCAATAAGGGGTCACCTTCTCCTGAATAATATAAAGGAGAACATCAGAAAAGGGGAGGGGGAATTAGCGGGCAACAGTTACCATGTTATGAAATGTCTGTCACCACATATAGTATAAATTGGCCCCAAAGGTTTAGTAGATAAAAGGTAAGAGGTGTTTCCTAAGGCTATCTTGGCCTACCATGCAACCTGCATTCATGTCTATGTTTGCCTCTTCTCAGTTCCCAGGGGATTCACATTGTGGGGTACCCAGATGATTTTCAGTTAAAGTCTCAGTCCTCGCTGTCCCATTCAGCCAACAAACAGTACAGAATCTGGAGAGCTTTGGTCTTTTGCAAGTCATTACTGGACTCATCTGATAGGTTGAAGTACCTGGGTCTGACGTCAAGCAGCAGCTTATCCAGAACCTTGTGCCTCAGGACAAACTCCTGTTGACTCGTTCTCATGCCAGAGCCCTCCTAGCCCAAAGGAAGCCTTCTAGTTGTGTTTGCATGAGGGTTTTGGGTCTCATGGTGGCCTACTTTATTTTGGTGCCATACACCAGTTGCACCCACCCCCAGCCATTAGAACTCCACGATCTGGCCATGTGGAACAAAAAGACTTGGTCCCACTCCCTGGACTACCTTATGAAACCAAATTCAAAGACCATACTCTGCTTGACGTGGTGGATTTGCTACCCAGTGATGGTGTTAGGGAAGATTTTTTCCTCCCTAGTTGGGGGAAGCTATCATGACAGATTCCAACTAGACAGGCTGTGGAGCAATCCTGAACTGCCTTCTGGTGCAGAAGATTTGGTTGACAGAGGAAACTCCAATTTTACTTGGCATGCTGGTGCATGTTGTGATTTGGTTGTCCCTTCAACGCTGGACTTCCCTATCACGAGACTCCAGTCAGTATATGCCATGAGTGTGACTGACAATAATCATCAAGGATGCACCAGACGTTGCACAGCACTAAGGGAAGCAGACTTGGTCCTCTCTTGGATAGGACCTGTCTGACAGCCACATCCCAAGCGTAAAAAATTGGTTGGCGGACTTTTTCAGTCATCGGCCGCTAGCTCTGGGGAATTGGTCCTCCATCTGGAATTCTTTCAAGCCCTTCACCACAGGTGGGGAATGACAGATGTGGATCTCCTGGCTTTGAGATGGCATTAAAAAATCAATCAATAAATCAATCTAATAAGGCAACCTGGAGGCATTCCATACAACTTTCTGATTTTTCCCTGAATTCTGCACCAAGATACAGATCAGATTTTAGGCATCCTCCGCAACAAAAATTGCACCTCAAAGGGTTAATTGCTTCTAAATTGGACACTGCAAGTGAATAAGCTGATTGATAATGAAAAAATAATTTCCATTCAGATTTACTCTACACATAGACCAGAGCTTTTTCATCAGAGTAGTAACGGGTAGTATTCTGCAACAAAATTTGTTAAAAATCCTCGCAGCGTACATAGATCACCAAGTGAACAGGTTTGTCGCTATGTCCAGGGACCCTCAGCCTTCGCAGCGGATGCACTGGTGACACTGTTGGATAAATTCAACCGATCTACACCTTTCCACTCCTTCAGATGCTCCCTTGCCTAAGTTGCATGATCGAGAAGGAGTGCTATCTGGTGATCCTCAATGAGAAAAGAAAAGAAGTCCCTGGGGCCCCACGTTACACAAAATCCTCATGTAAGGATTGAAAGCATCCTCAGCCTAGACTCCATCCAGGCCACACCCCCAACATGTTTATTAGAAATTCCACAAACGAAGCATCGTGGGTAGGGCGAAACATGTCAGGGGTGTGCCCTGGATGGAGTCTTGGCTGAGGCTCCTTCCACTCCTCCTAGGCTGAGGTTTCTTCCTAACATGAGGGTTTTGTGTGATGTGCTGCTCCCGAGACTTCTTTTCCTTCCTCATTGACTTCTATGGAGCTGAGACGATCTCTTTACTTGCCTGTACTCCCAGCATTTGTAGGCATATAAGGACCTACTAAAGCTTAGAGCGGCACCCTTAAAAAAAAATGTTGTTTATACAGGATCAGATCCTGGTTGTCCTCCACCGAGTTGGCCCAAGAATATGCATTACTCAGTCATACTTGAGCTCCTGGCAAATGATCCATATGCCCTTCTGGACTTCCTGTCCTCTTTGCTTGTGTTTGGATATTACTATTATGTGTTTTTTGTACTGCTTGCTAAAACAGAGCAGAATGGTTAGGGGAAAGATTTTAATGTTAGTTTTCTGCCACACAGTGTGTTTTGCTTTTAGGCCAAAAAGTTAAATTTTTTTGCTTCTCAGGTTATTGCTCTCTTTGTCTGGCCTGTCAGTTTAGGTGGACAGCCATGGCTTCGTAGGTTTGCAAATGTGCCATACTCTTTCCACTTTCAGATGATGGTTTGAACCGTGCTCCATGAGATGCTCAAAGCTTGGGATATTTTTTTTAAAACTAACCCTGCTTTAGTCTTCTCCACAACTTGTTCACTAAGGTTTTCTAACAAACCTCTGAGGGCTTCACAGAGCAGCTGTATTTATACTGAGATTAAATTACACACAGATGGACTCTATTTACTAATTAAACTCACCTGGTGATTCGGCCAGTAAAGCTATTGTTTTTAAAATAACTAACACTCTTGCAGATGTAGCAGTTAGTGTTGAGCCAAACAATTTACCACTGGCAGGGGTGCAGCTTTTTTTTTGTAAAGCTGTCATCCCAAAAGGGGGGAAAAAAGCTGGAGTTTGGCTTCAATTTGTTAGTGTATCTAAATATGCTAGTACATATAACACGTGTACATATAGGCAGTAGTAGAAAGAGCGGAGTCTGGGCACAAGCCGGGTCGAACACAGGAGATCAAGCAGGAGCGAAGTCAAGCAGCAAGCCAGGATCAGGACCTGGAGAGAGTCCGAGAGAGACCCTGGAACAAACTGAGTCAGTAACAGGTAGTCAGACAGCAAAGTAACCAGGAAGCATAGTTGCATGGATCACACAGAGCTGGAGAACATCCAACAATCAGCACACCTCAAGGCCTCCTTTAACCGGTTACCGACCAGCTCCTGCACATATATACATCGTCAGGATGGCACGGCTGGGCAGAGTAACATATATTTCCATCACTTTAAAATTCCCGTTGTGCGGGCGCGAGCTCCGTCGGTGTCCCACAATCGGATCACAGAGCTGCAGAACAGGGAGAGGAAAGTGTAAAGAGGCATCTCCCTGTTCTGCCTAGTGATACTGTCACTGATCGTCTGCTCCCTCTCATCGGGAGCAGCGATCAGTGAAGTGTCACTCATAGTCACGCCCCTAACAGTTAGAATCACTCCCTAGGACACACTTAACCCCCTAGTGGTTAACCCCTTCACTTCCAGTCACATTTATACAGTAACCAGTGCATATTTATAGCACTAATCGCTGTATAAATATGAATGGTCCCAAAATAATACCAACAACCGCCTTAATGTCACGATAAAAATCACAGATCACTGCCATAATTCGAGAAAAAAATAATAAAAAAAATGCCATAAATCTATGCCCTATTTTTTAGATGCTATAACTTTTGCGCAAACCAATCAATATACTTTTATTGCGATTTTTTTTTTTATATATTTTTTTTTTTTAAAGTATGTAGAAAAATACGTATCGGCCTAAACGGTAGAAAACTTTTTTTGGGGATATCTATTGTAGCAAAAAGTTAAAAATATAGATTTTTTTCCAAATTGTCGCTCTTATTTTTGTTTATAGTGCAAAAAATAAAAGCCGCAGAGGTGATCAAATGCCACCAAAAGAAAGCTCTATTTGTGGGAAAAATGTTTTTTTGGGAGCCACGTCGCACGACCGCGCAATTGTCAGTTAAAGCGTAGCAGTGCCCAATCGCAAAAAGGGGCCCGGTCATCGACCAGCAAAATGGTCCGGGGCTGAAGTGGTTAAGCCAAGGCTAGATATTTTATAAATAGACTATATTCTATCTAGTTTACACTATCTGCATCAAAACTTTTGTAATATGTGGATAGGTTCATATAGGATGATTATTTTCTAAATTGCACAGCACATAAAGCATTCAGTACTGTACAGTTTGTTTTAATCCATAATTAAAAATCAGGTTGTGTAAAATGTTGATTCAGTTTAGGTTGCACACTGCTGCTTTTCTTATTAAAATATGGAAACATTGATGAACCTTAAGGAAGTGGTGATCATAAAATAGCTGCAATACCTTGTATTACGCATTTTGCTAACCACTGAGTGTTTTATGTGTTTACATTGAGACACATTAAATTGTTGATGCAAAAAGATTATAATTTCTAAACCAGTAGCCCAGGTATATTTTTCTGTTTTTCATATTTAGCACATGGCGCATGTACAGGGCATATTTTCTATGCAAGCATTCAAAGCAGTCACACATTGATAAGCACAAGCCCTTTTTTATGGCATTTAGTTTATACAGTTATTATAAACAACTGCAGATAGATTTTTGGTCTTTCGTTGAACAATTTTCCTCTACTGATATATATTGTTGTTGTTTGTTTTTTTTTTTTGCCGTCTATTTTAAATAAAGTAGTTAAAATAGGATTTGGTGGCCTTATAAGTGTATATGGCTGCAAATTGCATTTTGAGGTCACAAAACTCAGAGCCTAAATCTGGCCACATACTAGTAGATTTGTGAATAAAAGTTCATTTGAATATTCGGACAAAAATACGTATCGGTAGATTCAGTGACTTGACGAATGTAGTTCAAAAATACTTCAAAATGTAATTTACATTATTTCCAAAATCGAATGTTAAAAATTATTTCTCATTATTCACTGTTGGAAATTTGTTTGCACGCCTTTTGGAATTTCTCGTCACTGTGGCTGGAAACAAACAAAGCTCTGACTCCACTAAAAATATGAAAATCAAAGGGAACTTTCCTGAACAAAAGTTTTGTCTGTCTGGCCAGCCTTCAGTGGTTGACCTGAAAGTGAAACACCCCTCTGTAGTGTGCACTAGCCTAAATCCAAAGCACTGAGCCTGGTTCTTCTCTGATCCCTCTGCTGTCTGCTTTAGTCGCTGAAAATACTTTTAGCCGACACCTCAGCCTCACAGGTAAAGGCTCGCCCCCCTCCAGCACAAAACAGATGACTCATAGACTCGGCTCTGGGTTTTTCTTTATGAGCCTGTTAGAGGCGACTGCAGTGTGTGGCATCAGATCCCTACCCCCTGCTTTCTGCTGCTCAGAGATGTATGTAAATTGTGTGTTTTGGAAGACTGTTGAGGAGAGAGGGTCGCAAATTAACAGGTACAACTTATGCAGGATGATTTGTTTCATATCTGTGTATCACCTGAGGCTTGTCAGTTCCGTGGATATATGTAAGGGTTTACAAGTCTCACGCTCATTAATGTTTCATGTAGGCTATTTAATACATTTTTAGGCACCTTTCACACAAGCCACCGGGACAGTAAAAACAGGTGGCTAGTTTGTTTTTTACTGCCAACCTATAAGAGAACATGATGCTGCTTGTTTGGAGCTTTGCATTGTGGCGTGTCAATTTTATTGCTACAGCAGAGTTTGACAGGTAGCGCTCCCTGTCAAACTCTCCAATTTAAGTGAATGAGGCTGCACAGCAACTGTGAGGCAAACATTTGGCTCTCAGTTGTGCAATAATGTAATATGTACTGTTCATAAAAACAACAAAAAAACTGTCCTCCAAAGGCAGAAGTATCACTTGCTGGCATCCATTCACCCTCCACCCCAGAACACTTTTCAGGGGGGCTGTAAATGATACAGCTAGTGTGGGAGAAGCATTAGAGTTTCATATAAAGAGATCAGGTTGGTGTAAACAATCTTCTCAATATATGTTAGTGTTCTTTAAAAACATGATTCTTTGTATGAGTTCAATTATAGTTGTACATGAGGGCAGCCATATTGTCTCATTACTTGTGCAGGCTTTGCTTATTGCTTTGCAGGGAAATAAAATGGTTGTGTTTTTACTGTTCCTTCATACAATGCAAGTTTGAGGCTGGTTTAGGAAGATGTATAGGCCGTTCACAAAATTCATGCAGCAAGGATAATCGATTTGTGTTACCACAACCACAGTTTGACCTCACTTCTGAATGTTCACAAAGTGAACTTTCACACTGGTAAGTAAATTGCCTATATTTCTTTAGTAAATCAACATTTACCTACCCTGTCCGCCTTTAGGTGATCCCTGAAACCTTTAGACTGTAAGCTTCATGAGCAGGCCCTCCTATTCCTACTGTATTGTAATTGTACTATCCCCCTCTATATTGCAAATCGCTATGCAAACTAATGGCGCTATATATATCCTGTATGATAATTAATAATTTTATGCTAACCAACATTGTCTTCCTTTTCAGTTTGCAGCTCTGTAATTTTCCGTAAAATTCAGTTCAATATCACAACCTGGAGGTCTTCTGTACACCATGTGTATACAGAACTTCTCCAGAAATGTCATTCCCTGCTTGTGTTATTGTCTCACTGATTTCTCCAGAAGTCAAGATCGCCGCAGTATCCGCATCGATCTACGCCATGTCCGGCCCCTCCTCCGCAACCCCCGCCCCCAGCTGTCTTTTGGGAGACACACAGGTCCCAAAAGACAGCATGGATCAGTGAGGACGCGCAGCGCGACTTGCGCATGCTCAGTAGCGAACCAGGCCGCAAGGCTTCACTTCCTGATTCCCTTACCGAACATGGCGGCACTTCCAGCCAAGATCGGCTTCGGGTAAGGACATCGTGGGCGCCCTGGACAGTTAGGTGTCCATATTTTAAAAGTCAGAAGCTGGAGTATTTGTAGCTGCGGACTTTAAAAAAATGTAATAAAAAAATTGGCGGAATTCAACTTTAATTCTAAAGGGATGCAGACGCTACAACTTTCCTTATTAGAATGCTGAAAGTGCATCAGCTTATTATATTGAACAGACATTCCCATTCATGAATCGGTAATTTTTTTTTTTCTCTATTACTTATATGTGACTGGTTTATTGCCCTCCTTCTGTGAATGGGCAGAAGGAGGGGAGGGGCGAGCATATCCGTTCCAGTGAGCAATGTCAAAGCTCTGGAATGTTATCTTCTGTCTGTCACAGATGTGAATATTAGAGATACGTTTTACAAAGTAGCTGAATTCCTGGAATTCAGCTTTAACTGTTTGTAAAGCAGTGGGGGTACTTCAAACTCTCCTTAATGTAAGGTGTCATATAAAAAAAATTCTGTATCACCAGTGTCCAAAATAAATTATGTGGAGTACAATCCCCTATGGTTAAATCTGCCCAAGATGAGATCCTCCAAAAAAAAATTCTCCATCGCTTTTATTATACCACTTATATTTTTTACAAGATGGGCAGGCTTCCCTCTCACACTTGTACTAAATACTCTGGAACTATATAGTTTTTTTTTTTTTAACCATATGGTCTGGGAGTGCCTAGTCCTATCCGAGCTTGCTGGTCTGATGTTACGGATTTTACTAGTACAACTTTTCAGATTCCCAATATCTGTAATCCACTATGATGTTTACTGGTTTATGTGGAGCAGTATACTCTTCCTACTGGGATGAAAATACAAATATGTTTACTGTTTTTCTATGCCAAAAAATTATACTTGTGCACTGGAAGTCTCGGGCCCCATCCTCCTTACCCCCTATGGTTTGATCTTATTGACCAAGCTATACCTATGTATAGACTAACTTATGAAGCACGAGGCTGCCCCAAGAAATCCTACTAAAGTTTGGTCCTTCTGACTGGATATCCAAGATACAGTAAAGACCAAAATTTTGGACACACCTTCTCATTCCAAGAGTTTTGTATAGTTCTGAGCGCCTCGTTGCTGTGCCTTTCTGGGCACATTTTTCCCTTTTTGTTTTTGTTTATTTATTTTAATTCTGTGGAGTAATCTTATCCTCCATCCAAATTTAAACTTGCTAGGGAAGTTCACAAGATAGCATTAGCAGTTCACTTTTTTCCTGGAATCGTAATATTTACTCAAGGATGTTGATTATTCATTATAATACAAAAATAATGACCTCAAATAATTGATGCATTGAATAAGGGCTCGTTCACACGGGGCGGATTAGTTTGGGTCGCTCCGTTGATCTCCGCTGAGCTGCCGGATGACAGGGCGGTCCCCGCACACTGTGCAGGGACCGCCCTGTCAGATCTCCGCTCTCCCCTATGGGGAATCGGATGAACACGGACCGTTTGTCCGTGTTCATCCGATCCGCCAGACGGAAGGAAAAGTAGTTTTTTCCTCCGGCATACTTTTTTTTTTTTTTTTTAAAAAACTAGCCCTTCTAAAAAAAAAATCACTAGCAGTAGCAATCACTATACATATGACTCCCTGTGGAATTTGGTACACAATCAGCATATTTTAGTGAATAAAGCTAATCTCCAAGTTTCATTTAACTTTTAATAGTTAGTTTGGACCAAGCTGGTCCAAGCAAACTATTTATTTCACTAACCATTGCAGTGACTTTGAGTGCTGTATAAAACTGTGTTTAGCCTCCGCTACATACAGTATACAGCACACGTTCTGGCAGTGCAATGAGATCTTTCCGTCCTTCTCCCAGAACAAAATTAAGTTGGGCTAATCACTGCTTATCCATTCTGAGGAAGCTTTGCATTCTGTGAATGAATACAAAGCTTCGTCTTATTGGCTGAGATAGTTTGTGATGGCATCAGACCACCTACCTGCCTCAGCCAACCAGCAGACGCTTTGTATTTATTCACAGAACATGGACATGTTTTTTTACCTTATGCAAATAGGCTCCACCATAATCTTGTTTTTGTTAGCCACTTTCTTTTTCAGCTTGTAAAATTAATATAATGAGGAATGAAGATCCTGACTAACATTTTACAATGCCTTTTATATTATGTGTACTACTTTTAACACTTTACAATAACCCAGTATGACAATTCTCCCCAGCAGTCCAGCCCCCCCTCCCCCCCCCCCCCCCAAAAAAATAGAAAAAAAATGTTTGCATGAAAACTACAAATTGTAATATTTCTTATCTTTTTTGCAAGAGTGAATTTAAGACCGTAGATGATTGCAAGAGCGCTCTTTTGGAAAATTGCAAGGACCTCTTAAGGAAGGCAAGACAAGCCTGTCAGCTTGGACCCAAAGATGAAGTTCCACAAGAATTTCAAACTGTGAGTACTGCTTATTAAACACTTTTTAAGCTTATTTCAAACTATGACAGATAAATAAGCTTTGACATATAAGCATTACCTTGATACAGATACAGTTGTAGGCCTAGAAGTAGGGATGTTCTGATACAATTATCGGTACCGATACCGAGCATTTCCCCGAGTACTTGTACTCGGGGGGGGGGGGGGAATGCTCCAATGCTTCACCCGGGCACCGTGCTGTCTCTCCCTCCGTCACCGTGCTGTCTTCTCCCTCCGTGACCGTGCTGTCTTCTCCCTCCGTGCACCGTGTGTCTTCTCCCTCCGGCACCGTGCTGTCTTCTCCCTCCGTGCACCGTGCTGTCTTCTCCCTCCGTGCACCGTGCTGTCTTCTCCCTCCGTGCACCGTGCACCGTGCTGTCTTCTCCCTCCGTGCACCGTGCTGTCTTCTCCCTCCGTGCACCGTGCTGTCTTCTCCCTCCGTGCACCGTGCTGTCTTCTCCCTCCGTGCACCGTGCTGTCTTCTCCCTCCGTGCACCGTGCTGTCTTCTCCCTCCGTGCACCGTGCTGTCTTCTCCCTCCGTGCACCGTGCTGTCTTCTCCCTCCGTGCACCGTGCTGTCTTCTCCCTCCGTGCACCGTGCTGTCTTCTCCCTCCGTGCACCGTGCTGTCTTCTCCCTCCGTGCACCGTGCTGTCTTCTCCCTCCGTGCACCGTGCTGTCTTCTCCCTCCGTGCACCGTGCTGTCTTCTCCCTCCGTGCACCGTGCTGTCTTCTCCCTCCGTGCACCGTGCTGTCTTCTCCCTCCGTGCACCGTGCTGTCTTCTCCCTCCGTGCACCGTGCTGTCTTCTCCCTCCGTGCACCGTGCTGTCTTCTCCCTCCGTGCACCGTGCTGTCTTCTCCCTCCGTGCACCGTGCTGTCTTCTCCCTCCGTGCACCGTGCTGTCTTCTCCCTCCGTGCACCGTGCTGTCTTCTCTTGCACCTCTGTCCTCCGTGCACCGTGCTGTCTTCTCCCTCCGTGCACCGTGCTGTCTTCTCCCTCCGTGCACCGTGCTGTCTTCTCCCTCCGTGCACCGTGCTGTCTTCTCCCTCCGTGCACCGTGCTGTCTTCTCCCTCCGTGCACCGTGCTGTCTTCTCCCTCCGTGCACCGTGCTGTCTTCTCCCTCCGTGCACCGTGCTGTCTTCTCCCTCCGTGCACCGTGCTGTCTTCTCCCTCCGTGCACCGTGCTGTCTTCTCCCTCCGTGCACCGTGCTGTCTTCTCCCTCCGTGCACCGTGCTGTCTTCTCCCTCCGTGCACCGTGCTGTCTTCTCCCTCCGTGCACCGTGCTGTCTTCTCCCTCCGTGCACCGTGCTGTCTTCTCCCTCCGTGCACCGTGCTGTCTTCTCCCTCCGTGCACCGTGCTGTCTTCTCCCTCCGTGCACCGTGCTGTCTTCTCCCTCCGTGCACCGTGCTGTCTTCTCCCTCCGTGCACCGTGCTGTCTTCTCCCTCCGTGCACCGTGCTGTCTTCTCCCTCCGTGCACCGTGCTGTCTTCTCCCTCCGTGCACCGTGCTGTCTTCTCCCTCCGTGCACCGTGCTGTCTTCTCCCTCCGTGCACCGTGCTGTCTTCTCCCTCCGTGCACCGTGCTGTCTTCTCCCTCCGTGCACCGTGCTGTCTTCTCCCTCCGTGCACCGTGCTGTCTTCTCCCTCCGTGCACCGTGCTGTCTTCTCCCTCCGTGCACCGTGCTGTCTTCTCCCTCCGTGCACCGTGCTGTCTTCTCCCTCCGTGCACCGTGCTGTCTTCTCCCTCCGTGCACCGTGCTGTCTTCTCCCTCCGTGCACCGTGCTGTCTTCTCCCTCCGTGCACCGTGCTGTCTTCTCCCTCCGTGCACCGTGCTGTCTTCTCCCTCCGTGCACCGTGCTGTCTTCTCCCTCCGCGCTGTCTTCTCCCTCCGTGCACCGTGCTGTCTTCTCCCTCCGCGCTGTCTTCTCCCTCCGTGCACCGCGCTGTCTTCTCCCTCCGTGCACCGCGCTGTCTTCTCCCTCCGTGCACCGCGCTGTCTTCTCCCTCCGTGCACCGCGCTGTCTTCTCCCTCCGTGCACCGCGCTGTCTTCTCCCTCCGTGCACCGCGCTGTCTTCTCCCTCCGTGCACCGCGCTGTCTTCTCCCTCCGTGCACCGCGCTGTCTTCTCCCTCCGTGCACCGCGCTGTCTTCTCCCTCCGTGCACCGCGCTGTCTTCTCCCTCCGTGCACCGCGCTGTCTTCTCCCTCCGTGCACCGCGCTGTCTTCTCCCTCCGTGCACCGCGCTGTCTTCTCCCTCCGTGCACCGCGCTGTCTTCTCCCTCCGTGCACCGCGCTGTCTTCTCCCTCCGTGCACCGCGCTGTCTTCTCCCTCCGTGCACCGCGCTGTCTTCTCCCTCCGTGCACCGCGCTGTCTTCTCCCTCCGTGCACCGCGCTGTCTTCTCCCTCCGTGCACCGCGCTGTCTTCTCCCTCCGTGCACCGCGCTGTCTTCTCCCTCCGTGCACCGCGCTGTCTTCTCCCTCCGTGCACCGCGCTGTCTTCTCCCTCCGTGCACCGCGCTGTCTTCTCCCTCCGTGCACCGCGCTGTCTTCTCCCTCCGTGCACCGCGCTGTCTTCTCCCTCCGTGCACCGCGCTGTCTTCTCCCTCCGTGCACCGCGCTGTCTTCTCCCTCCGTGCACCGCGCTGTCTTCTCCCTCCGTGCACCGCGCTGTCTTCTCCCTCCGTGCACCGCGCTGTCTTCTCCCTCCGTGCACCGCGCTGTCTTCTCCCTCCGTGCACCGCGCTGTCTTCTCCCTCCGTGCACCGCGCTGTCTTCTCCCTCCGTGCACCGCGCTGTCTTCTCCCTCCGTGCACCGCGCTGTCTTCTCCCTCCGTGCACCGCGCTGTCTTCTCCCTCCGTGCACCGCGCTGTCTTCTCCCTCCGTGCACCGCGCTGTCTTCTCCCTCCGTGCACCGCGCTGTCTTCTCCCTCCGTGCACCGCGCTGTCTTCTCCCTCCGTGCACCGCGCTGTCTTCTCCCTCCGTGCACCGCGCTGTCTTCTCCCTCCGTGCACCGCGCTGTCTTCTCCCTCCGTGCACCGCGCTGTCTTCTCCCTCCGTGCACCGCGCTGTCTTCTCCCTCCGTGCACCGCGCTGTCTTCTCCCTCCGTGCACCGCGTCTTCTCCCTGTGCACCGCGCTTCTCCCTCCGTGCACCGCGCTGTCTTCTCCCTCCGTGCACCGCGCTGTCTTCTCCCTCCGTGCACCGCGCTGTCTTCTCCCTCCGTGCACCGCGCTGTCTTCTCCCTCCGTGCACCGCGCTGTCTTCTCCCCCCCCCCCCCCCCGTGTACCGCGCTGTCTTCTCCCCCCGCCCCCCCCGTGTACCGCGCTGTCTTCTCCCCCCCCCCCCCCCCGTGTACCGCGATGACTTCTCCCCCCCCCCCCCCCCCCCGTGTACCGCGATGTCTTCTCCCCCCCCCCCCCCCCGTGTACCGCGATGTCTTCTCCCCCCCCCCGTGTACCGCGCTGTCTTCTCCCCCCCCCCGTGTACCGCGCTGTCTTCTCCCCCCCCCCCCCGTGTACCGCGCTGTCTTCTCCCCCCCCCCCCCCCGTGTACCGCGCTGTCTTCTCCCCCCCCCCCCGTGTACCGCGATGTCTTCTCCCCCCCCCCCCCCCCCCGTGTACCGCGCTGTCTTCTCCCCCCCCCCCCCCGTGTACCGCGCTGTCTTCTCCCCCCCCCCCCCGTGTACCGCGCTGTCTTCTCCCCCCCTAGTCCCTTTCTCTGTCTTAAAGGGGAGATGTCAGAGGTCTTTATTGCAATAAATAATAAAATAAAAATGTAAATATAAAAAAAACAAAAAAAACACTGACAAAAAGAATCGATATCGTCGAGTACTTGAAAAAAAGTATCGGTACTTGTACTCGGTCTCAAAAATTTCGGGACAAAGGCTAATTACCTGGATATCATTCTGACCTTGTGTTTTTTTTCAAATCTAAATTATACATACAAGTGAACTGATTGGAGGTTTGTTTTGTTTAATGTTTAAATGTAAGAAACTTTCTGCATCACTTATTACTTAAGGCTGCTTTCACACTGGAGTGGGCAGGCATTGATGGTAAAACGCTCCTAGTTTTAGTGGCGCTATTCGGCTGCTAGCGGGGCTCTTATAACCCAGCTAGCGCCCGATGAAGAGGTTAAATGCGCCTGTGTATCGCTGCCAAAGCGCTTTGCAGGCACTTCGTCAGTGGTGCCCATTTTTTTTTTTTTTTTAACATCCTGCCAGAGCATCGCCTTAGTGTGAAAGCACTCTGGTCTATGGTTAGATTTTATGAGATGAAGGGTGAAAAAAAAAGGAAAAAATAAATAAAATCGACCTAACATATTGGCCCTAAAAAATGGGCATCCTATATCAGCCATCGGCCGCCACTATTTCTAAATATCAGCATCGGCCAGAAACTTAAAACACTAACATTTGTACAATTTACCTAAGTGGAGACCTTCTACCCTAGAAGGTCTCCACTTTTGACTATGGGACAGACCACCTTTTGTTCAGAATTTCTACAGTAATTTCATTGATACCATTGTGCCAAGCGTCCAATAAATGTTTTTAGGCACCCTTTTTATGGTGGTATAGACTCTTAAAAATTGGGGTCAGTGTATCTTAACCACTTGCCACCCGCCGTATAGCAAAGAGGTTTAGTTAATCCTGATCGAACGTCATATGATGTAATCTGGATAACAGCCGGTGAGGTGTCAGTCTGACACACTGCAACTCCGATCATGGTATGAAGTCACTGACAGAGGCTTCATACCACGTTATCAGCTGTGACCAATCACAGCTGATCATCGTGTCAACTAGGAAGTGCCGGTAAACGTCTTTCCTCAGTCCATGCTGACAGGGAGAGCCAATCGGCAGCTCTCCCTGTCGGAGGCAGGGTCTGTGCTGATAATCGGCACATTGATTATCAGCACAGCCACCATTAAAAGATGCCCATCAGCTGCCAGCCTGTCCCCACTCTAAAAAGCTTGTGAGTGCCCATAAAAGTGCAGATCGGTGCCCAAAAATGTGCCACTCAGTAATGCCTGTAAGTAGCCCCTCATCAGTGCCATCAGTTTTGCCCATCGGTGCCGCATATCCGCGCCCATCAGGGTTTTTTCAAAATTGTGGTCTTTTTTCATTTATAGCACAAAAATGTTAAACGCAGAGGTGATCAAAAACCACCAAAAAGTTCTATGTGTGGGAAGAAACATATAAACATTTAGTTTGGGTACAGTGTTGCATGTAAAAAATCTCAACCAGCTTCATTGTGTGGCGGTGTGTCATCTCTGGAGACATAGGATTTAATAGTTTTCTCCCAATAATACATTCCTTCTTTTTAAAGTACAAAATATAAGTGCAGCGCAATCGCAATTAAAACAGAAGACCTAAACATCCCATAGTTGAAATAACAAATGTAGTATCAATAGTGTAACAGTCCACAATCAGGATTCCACCATAGTGTGATAATCAAAGTTCTTAAAAAAAAAAGCAATGTGTTTGGTGCCCACCACCTCTGGATGAAATGCCTGCTCATTTCCAGGGTATGACCCCACCACAGAGTCACTAAGGCCTCAATGAACTCCACCCAGGATGGTTACTGGTCAACACCTGTTGAAGAAGCCCATGAGGAGGGCGTAACGCGTATAGGTGGGAGGAGCCGTTAGCCATGACGTCACTATTCACTTTAGTATCTGCGTGGTGAGCTGAATACGTGCTTGTTTTACACATATTAATGTAAGTGTTCTTAATCCCTTGATCCAATATTCAATAAATTTGTAGAAGAGAGTGCCATGGTTTCTCCATTTCTATTTTCTTGTATGTTATACATTTGAGACCCAAGAAGTAGAGTAGCGTGATTCAGGGATGCCAATTGAGGAGTGTTCAGTACCATCCTGGGTGGGGTTCACTGACGCCTTTTTGACTCTGTGGTGGGGTTATACCTTGGAGGTGAGCAGTCCTTTTATTTGAAAGGTGGTGGGCACCGAACACATTGGATGGTATATAAGGACTGTCACTTTAATTATCACACTATGGTGGAATCCTGATATTGGGGACTATTACACTATTGATACTACATTCGTTATTTCAGCTATGGGATTATGTTTATGTCTTATGTTCAAATTGTGATTGCGCTGCGCTTATATTTTGTACTTCAAGTGGATGTAAACCCTCACATATACCTAGTAAAGTGAAGAGCTACAGATGATACACAGATAAAACAAATCTCCCTACATAATTTTTATTTGTATATCTGTTGTATTCAGCTTTCTACACTGTTTAGAAAATGAACATCCTGTTAGAAGTTTTTCTTCCTGTTCCACCACTGTTTGTCTTGGCATACACTGTGTGGCAGCTGACTGGAGGAAAGGCACCCCCCACACCCCACATAGGCAGAGGAATGAAGAAACAGGCATAGCTGTGCTGTGATTAGACCAGCTCTCTGCTTATCTCTTTCCATGTATCAAATGCCTTTGTGGAATCCTCAGGTCTTCCTCTATCCAAATTACAACTCACCTCCTCATAGAATAATAATAGGTTTGGCTGGCAAAAACGCAATTTTATCAATCCATGTTTACTACTAATGATGCTATTTTCATTGGCAAATTCTTGGACACACTTAGAATTCCTTTCTAAGGCCTCGTACACACGAGGGGATATGTCCGCTGAAAACGGTCCGATGGACCGTTTCAGCAGACATCTCCGCTCGTGTGTATGGGCTAGCGGACAGATTTCTCCACCCGACAGATTTCAAAGCATGCTTTGAAATCTATCCGGTGGGAATCTGTCCGCCCGACATGTCTGCTGGTTAGTACACTTACCAGCAGACATGTCGTCCCCCACCGCAGCCGCCGAATGGATTCGGCGCATGCGCGGAAGTGTTTAACTTCCTGGTGCAGTGACGTGGCGGTGACGTGGCGGCGTCAACGTCACCGCCACGTCACCGGGCCGTCCGGCGGTGGGGAATTTGATCCGATGGTGTGTACACGCCATCGGATCAAACTCCCGATCGGACATATCCGATGGAAATGGTCCGCGGACCGTTTTCATCGGATATGTCCGATCGTGTGTACGAGGCCTAAGAGCTTAAACAATGCTGTAGGCAGGTATAAATATATCTTGGCCATTTTTTTGAATATTGGTACTACATATGATTATTTTCCAATAATGTGGGTACCATTCCAGCCAGGAAGCTCTTCTGGCTTTGGACTAAAAGCACTTCCTTTTTTTTCTCAAGTATATAACATAGGGACAACTGTCTTTTAAGTTCACAGAAGTTAGCTGGAAAGACTGATATTACAAGGACACTTTTTTTTTTCTGGCAATATTACGGAGTATTTTTCTATACTTGCAGAATTGTACTGCCCAGGAAAAAAAAGTTGCAATATAATTGCCTTTTTGTTCTTGGGTTTAGATACTGTTTAGACATATCTTACTAGGCACTGATAATAGCTAGCTAGCCTGAAATGGGTGTGTGCATTCTGAAATAAATGGTTCTGTAATACTCGGTTGTAAACATGTTTTAAAGCATTAGTTCTTAAAGCCTAACTCCAGGAAAAGTAAAAGTTCTCCTTTGCACTGGGGCTGCACATACACTGCAAGGGGTGAATGATTGATTGTTTAGGCTAGGGGAAAACCAACTTTTTTTACTTGCCCCAACTACCGCTTCTATACCCTCTGGCTGTGGCCTGTCCTTTCACGTCCTTGTGTCCAGTGCAGAGCTGTGGCCCTTGCATCTTGATGATGCTGGGGTCAGCCTTTTGCTGCAATGCAGGGGAGAAGAGACAGCAGAGATCAGTCTTGCAGTGCAGAGGAGTCTGTGGGAGAGGAGGATTAGGTAATTAAAATTGCTTTACCGGTCCCCTAGACGTAAAAAAGTAGTTGAACCGTGCAGTGTGGACCTTTTTACTTTTTTTTTGGAGCTCAGTTTCAATGCCTCTAATTTGTAAACAAATGTATTTACATGGATCTAAGCACCATCTTAAAGAATAAATCCTCCATCATATTTTTTGGATTTGTGATTTAAGTGATAACACGATAACCTTATGCTTTAAAGGGATTAAATCCATAAAACACAACTGTCAGACACCTTCGAGAAATATTGCAGCAGTCATTGTTGATTTCTCCTTTTGAAAAGGGTTGGCGGCACCTTTAAAAAAGAAAAGTAAAAAAAAAAAGTATTGAGCTCCCAATATAAAAAATGGCACGAAGAACAGTGTGTCACAGTAGTGTCCTCTGCCTCCCTTCACATCACAACCCACAGTAGTGTCCTCTGCCTCCCTTCACATCATGCCCCACAGTAGTGTCCTCTGCCTCCCTTCACATCACAACCCACAGTAGTGTCCTCTGCCTCCCTTCACATCATGCCCCACAGTAGTGTCCTCTGCCTCCCTTCACATCACAACCCACAGTAGTGTCCTCTGCCCCCTTCGCATCACACCCCACAGTAGTGTCCTCTGCCCCTTCCACATCACACCCCACAATAGTGTCCTTTGCACCGCTCCCCCCATAGTAGTGTCCTGCCCCCCAAAGCTGTGTCCTCTGCTCCCCTCGACATTGCCCCCCCCCCACAATGTAGTGTCCTCTGCCTCCCCATCCACTAAAGCAACGTCCTCTGTCCATTTCTCATTACCCCCCCCCCCCCCCCCCTTTCACATACACACATTCGGGTCTGGAGGTGGAAAATCCAGTAAACCACTCTCCTGCACAGAAGCCAAAACACATCTCCACCCCGTCTCGGAACCCTCTCAGTGATCTAGATGGACAACGCAGAAATGTCACACGCAAAGGACTCCGTTTTGAGTGGAATGTCGCACATTTTTATGGATTCGGAATCCTGTCCTGCTTGGACAGTGACTCTTTTCCCCTCTCCTCTTCATTTCCCTTGCTTCATCACCCTTTTGATTTTTTTTTTGAGTGAGATGCACACCACTGTACTGGTTGAATCCTGCTGTGTAATATCAAAGTGTGTGATGGTATTTTAAAGGATATTGCTCTCAGATGTTATGAGTAAGCACTTCTTGGAGTAAAACGCGTCAACATTTCTCTCTAAAGTTCAATGCTGTGATGTTTTATTTGTGGATGATTTTCCTTATAAATGTGTGCGGCCATTCACTATATGGTTGAAGCAAAGGGTCAGAATGTGGTGTGTGAGGTCAGGTATTTGATGGGCAGTATCTGTCCTTCATGCTTCAGCTAAAGTGTCTGGCTCAGATGTAGTAGTAGGTAAGGAGGAAAATATCAATTTTTCATAAGCAAACCTATACAATTAATATGATAAATTTCTAAATATTCCATCGTACACCCAGTCATGATGTGTTTCTTTAAATACAAAGTACCATCCACTCAGACCAAGAAATTCATAAGAAATTGGTATGCAAAGCTATATAGGATTTTTCAGCAGTGTTACATTTTTTTACAATTTTAGGTACAATTAAGTCTTTGTAGTATGCACAAACCACATTTGGCTATATATAAAAATTAAAAAAAACACTATACGCTGCGCTGCTATGCTTTTTTTTTTTTACTAGAGCAGGCATTTCATTTTCATTGTCCTTTTTAAATAATTGATAAATATTTTATTATTTTAAATATTCATGTAAAGCATTCTGTCTCCTTGTTTTCCTGAAGCCCACCATTGGGAGTTTCAAAAATAGTTGCATTCAGTCCCTACACAAATATACGGTATATTGCTGTGGTAAAAAGTGGCAGGCATAAAATGATATTAAGCTGTAAACACAAGACAAGGAAAGCACATTTTATAAACTCAAATTGTGTTCCTAAACAGCAAGCAGCAATATAGACTTGGTATATGAATACGAGCTTGTTTCAAATGCAACCATAGCATAATTTTGTTTCAATGTTTTTATTGGTATTTCAAGATAGAATACAGTAGTAACAAAGAAATAAATAATGTTATAAACCATTAACAATTGTTGGGTGCATCACATCAATGTCAACATATTAAAGAGACATACAAATATGTTTTATACGTAAATATAAGATAAGATGTTAATAATCAATAATACAGAATAAAAAATAATAATAATTAGGTACTCCTAGAAGAAAATTTTATATAATAAGAAAGGTATGGGGAGGGAAAATTAATAAGCTAGACTATTATGGTGATCATACCTGTAAGACAAGTATAAATAAACACTTATAAAGAAATTTATATTCAGTTAGGAACAGTATGTTGTGTTATGTTTTGAAATTCAGTGGATTTAGTCAAATTGATCCAACAAGCCCAAGTTTCTTGAATTTTTTTTGGTGATTCTCTAGATTGTTGGATCAGATCTTCCATTTCAGCAATTTTAGCAATTCTTTGAAACCATTCTGAAATGGAAGGAGAAGTATCCTTCCAGTGTGTAGGAATACACAATTTAGCTACATTAATTAGGTGCATTACAATCGTGTTTTTATATACTGAATGGAATAATGAGGTGTGGTGTAGAAGGTATTGAGAGGCCGTGAAATCAGGAGTAAAGGTAGTGATGATTGGGATAATATTATGGACATCTTTCCAAAACATCTGTATAAGCAGGCAATCCCACCAGATGTGTAAAAGAGATCCTATCGAACTCTTACATCTCCAACATAAAGGTGAAGTGTCAGGATCAAATTTATTAAGTATGGTGTTATATACCACCTAGAATAAAGCTTGTATCTGTTTTCCTGTGTTAAAACATTCAGCGAGCCCTTATGTATATGGGTAAAGATATGTTTCCAGCAAAGAAATGGTCCCAATGGGGCTTTGAAGCAGCTGATGTGAAGTAAAGTAGCAATGCAACGTCTGTGGTAAAACGTTTTTATTACAAAAAATAATAAATTATTGTTGACATAAAATGTAGGGTATACAAGGAATGAGTTGCGGCAGAGTAACAGAAATTAAAATAACCATAACGTTTCAAGGTAGACAATAAAATACATAGCCTGGAATGTGGCAAGCAAGTGTATAATCCTAACGCGTTTCGACCATTCGGTCTTCTTCAGAGGATTGTGGCTGAAAGAGATTTAATTGTATAAATAAATGTATACAAAAAGTATTTTTTATCTGTGTATTTCCTATAGAGTCCACACCCTTTTTGGGGGGGAGGGGGCACAAAAATCCCAAACTCACAGGGAGAAAAGGCACGGAGAGTGGTATAGGTATAGCTTGTTTGAGTGGGAAGAAAAACCTTTCCTTCTCCCTCCCAAAGTAATCAAGAAAATCATCATCAACCGCATATATTTACCAAGAAACAGAGTTATGGAACGTCCAGGCAGGGGTCTGATGCGGCTATGGGATGCGAAGGTCCGAAACTGACGATACTCCCGATCACGGTCCCCCAATAACGCCTTGTCCCCAGGATGACCATCCAAGGGTGGCCTTATGCCACTTACCGCGAAGCACCTGACAAAAAATGGCAGCACCCGGGTAGGCCAGAGGGGTGGGGGAAAAGAGTTGAGATGGCAAGGAACGAATCCTAAAAATAAGTAAAGTAATTAATTCCATACATAGATAGCACTTACCCTCCAACATCATTGTAAAGGTGGAGAACATATTGCTATACTCCACCATATCCAGACCTTAAATACTGGAGGTAACTCAGGTTTTCTTCTTTTTTTCCCAGTTCCTTTATAACACAACTTCCTTTAGCACTTCCAATTGTTATCCACATTGGATTTCAGTTACCCTTCACCTTCTTCCCTCACTGGTCCTCCATTCTTCCTTCTTTTTTCTTTTTTTCACTGGCACATTGTTACTTCATCCTCAAGGTCTTTTTCATTCCTCCGCTCACTCCCTCAATGTTGTTCACCATTTCGCACTTCCCACACGTTTTATCCCTATTTCTTTCTCATCTTTCTAACTTTTCCCCCTACTCTTTCATTCACACCTGACCCCTGCTCCGTCACTTCCCACCTCCCACCCCCCACTCCTTAATTCACACCTGACCCCAGCTCCGTCACCTCCCACCCCCCACTTCCTCTGCCTTTCCTTCATCTTAATACCCCTCATTGTTTTAACCACTACCCCCCTTCCCCCCCCCCCCCTTTCTCCCTTGTTCCTCATTTTTCACTTCTTCACCTTGTTGCTTTTCACACCTTCTCACTCTCCCTTTCTTTTCCTTTAATTTTTCATTTTTCTTCCCACTCCCATGCATATACCCATTTATTGTTTCTCCTCTCGTTTTCCCCTCTTTTTCCCCTCCTTCTTCCCTTCTCCTTCCCTTCCCCCTCATCTGCAATAACTCTTCCCATTCACTCCCTTACACTTTCATCATCACTTTTTTCACCCCATTCTTTGTTTTTTACCACCCCCCTCTTCACACATTAAATATGGTCCCCCTTCTTTTCTTCCTCATTTCTCTCACCCCCCTTTTTTGCCCATTCCTCTCCCTCACCATCACTGCTCACACCTTTCACACTTTTCCTCATTTATATCAATTCACCTTCACTCATTCCTTGTTCCTCACCACCCCTCCTTTTTTCACACACCTATTATGGTCCCTCCACTTTCATTTCATTTTTTCTATTCTTTTCTAGCCCATTCCCCTTTCCCTTTTCCAACTTTTCCTCTTCCCCTTCACCCTTTTCACTTTCTTCACACGCCCCATCCACCTCTGTTTGCCTTCATCTTACCCCCATCACCTGGACCCTTATTGTCCCATCCTTCGAAGATTTCTACTTAACTATATCCAACGGATTGGCCTCCTTTGGTATTAATTACTTTACTTATTTTTAGGATTCGTTCCTTGCCATCTCAACTCTTTTCCCCCACCCCTCTGGCCTACCCGGGTGCTGCCATTTTTTGTCAGGTGCTTCTCCGTAAGTGGCGTAAGGCCACCCTTGGATGGTCATCCTGGGGACAAGGCGACATTGGGGGACCGTGATCGGGAGTATCGTCAGTTTCGGACCTTCGCATCCCATAGCCGCATCGGACCCCTGCCTGGACGTTCCATAACTCTGTTTCTTGGTAAATATGCTGTTGATGATGATTTTCTTGATTACTTTGGGAGGGAGAAGGAAAAGTTTTTCTTCCCACTCAAACAAGCTATACCTATACCACTCTCTGTGCCTTTTCTCCCTGTGAGTTTGGGATTTTTGTGCCCCCTCCCCCCCAAAAAGGGTGTGGACTCTATAGGGAAGACACAGATAAAAAATACTTTTTGTATACATTTATTTATACAATTAAATCTCTTTCAGCCACAATCCTCTGAAGAAGACCGAATGGTCGAAACGCGTTAGGATTATACACTTGCTTGCCACATTCCAGGCTATGTATTTTATTGTCTACCTTGAAACGTTATGGTTATTTTAATTTCTGTTACTCTGCCGCAACTCATTCCTTGTATACCCTACATTTTATGTCAACAATAATTTATTATTTTTTGTAATAAAAACGTTTTACCATAGACGTTGCATTGCTACTTTACTTCACATCAGCTGCTTCAAAGCCCCATTGGGACCATTTCTTTGCTTATATACCGGGGTGTGCAGCCAATTCTCTCCACCTATTAGGTTTGTCTCTTTTTTTCAAAGATATGTTTCCATTTCTCTGGAGAGAGATCTAAGTCGAGTTCTTTTTCCCAAAGTTTGGTAGTAACATCATCTTTAGGATTAATGTTTTCGAATAGAATGGAATACGTTTTAGATATCAAGTGTTTTTGAGGTTCTTTTGAGGTACACAACTTCTCAAAGGAAGTCTTGTTCTGTACCACATTGAAGGGGAGTCAACCGAGAGTAACGAATACTTAATATTTTCGTAGTCCATATGTGTGATGTTAATTTCTCTGTGTTTAAGACAAAGGGAATCAAAAGAGATAAAATTTCCCTTTTCGAAAATAGATTCAGTTCTCACAGATAAATCCAGGGGATCATTCGGGGAAGTATAATTTTTTGTCAGGGGGAGATTTAGATTTAAGGATGATAGGAGCCAAGGGTCCGGGAAAAGAGGAGATATCCAATCTAGTGCAGAGCGATTTAAATAATTGTAAAGTAGTGCCAGTGATAGGATGAAAGCTAATTTTACGTGGAATTTTACGAGAGTCAATCCAGGGAAGATGTCGTAATGGAATCTTATGTGATGAACCTTCAAGTTCAATCCAATCTTTTGTTTCTGTATGAATGTGCCAATCAATTATTCGGGCCAAATGACAAGACCAATAATATTTTTGGATGTCTGGTAGTCCTATACCACCTAAAATTTTAGGAATGATTAGTTTGTCCCATTTGATTCTAGGTTGTTTTGTAAACCAAATGAATTTCAGGCAATTTTTTTTATAAGATTTAAAAAAAAGAGGCGGGTATTTTGATCGGTACTGTCTGAAGTAGATAAAGAATTCTAGGGAGGACGTTCATTTTTATAATGGCTGCCCTTCCAAACCAGGAAAAGAAATTCCTATCCCACTTCAGAAGGTCTTCCTGGATAGATTTGAGGACCGGCAAAAAATTCATAGAATAGAAGTCTTTCAATTTTAATGGTATCTGTATACCCAAATAAGTAAGTGCTTGGTCTTCCCATATAAACGGGAAGTTTTGTTTGCAAAGGGATACTAGGTTAGGTTGTAGTGAAATATTTAGAGCTCTAGATTTAGTAAAATTAATTTATTGGATATTAGTTTGAAAAACGAGAAATCTTTTAAGAGAACAGGTATTGTAATTATAGGTTCAGACAGGAAAAGTAAAATGTCATCAGCATATGCTGCTAGTTTGTAACATTTGTTTTTAATCTCAATACCCCTAATATCAGGATTATTTCGAATCTTGCAGAGGATCGGTTCCAGAGTTAATACAAATATAATAGGGGATAGTGGACATCCCTGGCGAGTCCCGTTCGACACAGAGAAGGCGTCCGACAAGCAACCATTTATCTTAATTTTTGCAGTGGGGGATGAGTAAAGAGCCAAAACAAATTGTAACATACGATCTCCGAATCCCATGGTTTTTAGGGTCTCGATAATATAATCCCACGCTACTCTGTCGAACGCCTTCTCTGCGTCGAGAGAGAGGAAAAAGACAGGTTTTGATGTTGAATTCAACCAATGATGGATATTAATGGCCTTTTGTGTATTTTCCCGAGCCTCTCTTCCAGGAATAAAGCCAACTTGGTCCAAGGATACCAGATTAGGGATCAGTGGTAAAATACGGTTTGCAATAATTTTGGAGTATAGTTTCAAATCTACATTAAGGAGAGAAATAGGTCTATAATTGGAGACCAACATGGTATCTTTACCTGGCTTTGGTATCATAGTGATGTGAGCCTCCAATAAGTCTTTGCTACTAAGTGATGGGTCATCTGTGATGGAATTAAAGGCTTTCAAAAAATATCTTAGAACAATGTCTGTAAAAGATTTATAGTAGCTAACTGATAGGCCATCGGGTCGGGACATTTACCAGTCTTAAATTGTTTAAGAGCTCTTAAGGATTCTTCCCATTCAATTGGTCTATCTAGGTTATTGGCTTCTAATTTGGAGATAGGCTTAGGGCAATGAAGTGCTAAGAAGTCAGTAATCAATTCTTTTCTACGAGCAATTTGATCTATGAGCAATTTGATCTATATGTGGATTTGTTGAGATATTATATAGTTTAGAATAAAATGTTTTAAATTCTTTGGCAATTTCAGTGGACGAGGAGATACGCTTACTATTGTGATCGGTAATTGAATGAATGGTTGAGGCTGCTTTTTTATCTTAAAGGGCCTTTGCAAGTAGTTTACCGGATTTATTACCGAACTCGTAAAAAAGTTTACGTGTTAGAATAACTTTTCTTTTGGTCGTCCTATTTAATTCTTCAAGTAGGAGTTCTCTAGCCTGAAGGAGTTCAGAGTAAGTGTCCCTAGCTAGAGACAATTTGTGTTTACTCTCAAGAGCATGAATCCGTTCAGAAAGGGTTTTGATAAGGGTTTCTCCCATTTTTTTCCGCTTGGAGGCCATGGATATAAATTCTCCCCTAATTACACATTTATGTGCCAACCAGAGTGTTAAGGGATGTGTATCTAAGGAATCGTTTACAAAGTATCGGGACAGGATTGAACTTAAAGATTCAACATTTTCTGGGTTATTAAGGAGGGAATTATCAAGTCTCCATATTGGGGATTTATTCAAAGTTGATGGAAGTTTAAGTAAAATTGTGATTGGATGATGATCTGAAATAACCATAGGCTCTATGGTAGCCGATATCAGAGAATCAAGATCTGTTTGGGATGAAAAAAATAGTCTAGCCTGGAATATTTATCATGAGGTGGAGAAAAAAAAGTGAAATCTTTCGTGTTTGGGTACAGGGTGCGCCAGGTATCGTGTAAGGTCAAATTTTTCAGCATATTTTTAACAGAGCGGAGGGCAGAGTATGGTAATGTGGAGGAGCCTGTAGATGTATCAATTAAAGGGTTGATAGCTAAATTAAAATCACCTCCCACAACTAGTATACCAGATTGAAATGAGGTAAGGAGATTTAAGGTTTCTCTAATAAATTGTATTTGCAGTTTATTAGGTGCGTAGATATTAGCTAAAGTTATATTTTTGTTATAAATAGATCCTTTCAGAAAGATATACCTACCGTCAGTATCAATAAGAGTGTCTTGGATTTGTATGGGACAGTTTTTAGAAATAAAAATGGATACCCCTTTTGATTTAGAAAGAGTTGGTGGCGTGGTATACAGTAGGGTATAATTTGTTGCATATGTTTGGAATATTGTCGGTTTTAAAATGGGTCTCTTGTAAAAAGACTATATCCGCTTTGGCCTTTTTCAACAAGAGAAATAGATTTGATCTCTTTTCAGGTATATTTAAACCTTTTATGTTTAAGGAGTATATATTAATAAAGGGAGAAGGGGAAGAGATGTTTTTTCGATGGGACATGACACTGTGAGATCTCTGTCCAGCGTAAAGAAAACAGGTATGAGTCACAAACAATCACAATCAAAATTGAGAAAAAAGGAAAATAAAAGGGAGGGAAAACTATAGAGAAAAAAAAAAGGGGGGGGGGAAAGGAATATTCTAATAACTATTCTTAATGTCCAACGCATAGATGCATCCATGGGAATGCTCCCCAGTATTTATGCGATAAAATAAAAGCTCACAATCCCAATTGCATCCTGCGATCCACCAATCAAAACCTGCTCCAGATTCCGTCAGCCAACTACAAATCCAAAGGAGAAAGACGATTCTCGGTCCAAGGGCCCAGACTATGGAACGCTTTACCAACCAGCATTCGGTTGGAGGAGAATCACTTAGCGTTCAGGAGAAAGATCAAGACTCGTCTCTTTTGATACCAAAGGAGACTGGAACAACAAGCGCCCAGAGGCGATTCAGTTCGCATGTGCCGCGCTATATAAGTTTTCATTCATTCATTCACAAAGAAAACCACCAGGAAAACAGGACTGTTTTTCTTTAAAAAAATAAAAAATAAATAACCAAAGTGGTACGGTACAGAGTAGAGTATTTGCGCGCTCTCCTGTTGGAAATAACACACAAAACTCCACTACCGTGTAGGGGTTGAAAAGTCCTCGCCGGGAAAAGGAACAGGAGAAAAAAGATTACCCACCGCTGCAAAGTAATGGGAGTGTATTAGGGGTAATTTCAAAGTGAGAAAATTTGTTAAATTAAACCACCGAAAAAGGGTATAGTCTATTAATGATTACTTACCGGAGTTATAACAAATAAGGAACAGCAAATTATCCCAAAAAATAAATGATTGTGGAATTAACCACAATAAACATTAACATCAAAATCGAACGTAGAACCAATAGGTTATGGAGAGCTATCATATGTATGTAAGCATGAAATTTAATGTTTTTTACAACAAATAAATAGAGCATCATTAACCTAGTACAAGGCAAAATAAAGTGTGAAATTTGGCTGTTATTCTGGTCAGACTTTGAGAGGTAACATTTACCTTAGGAAGACTATAAACATTGCCAGAAAAAGTATCCAAAAATAAGAAACAAAAAAGGATACCTTTTATAAGGTACTACAAGAGAGACACAGAAGATCAATTCTCAAAAACAGACAACCGAGTCAGCTATGACTGACTGATGTAAGTGGTAAATAAAAATACATAAGAAATACTACTATCATATGAATGTTTAAAAACAAACCTGTAATGGCTCAATAGTGTCTAGTAAAGTAGTATGTGTTTACAGATGTTCGATAACTATAGGACAAATATTTAACAAGACCAGGAGACAAAATCTCATGTAAGACCATACACTTACAACCTTAAAACGTAAAAAAAAAAGGAATATTCAACACCGTTCAGTAGATACGTCGGGATCTCCTTGAGCGCTGTGATTCTGATGAGTCGTGCTGTGTTTCTTTCAATGAGGATGGAGATTTTTCATTTGATGGCGATCTTCTTCTGAATCTGGTGGTCTGTGCTTCCATCAGTTCAGTTGCACCATTATCTCTTTTTTTGTAAGTAGGACGGAATTCAGCGTACCAATCTGGGTATCGATCAACGGGATATTCATGGTCTCACAGAAGGAGTTGAGGTCCTCAGGTACCCTCAATATAGCTGTGCGTCCTTGATAAGAAGCAGAAAGTCCAAAAGGAAATTTCCATTTGTATATGATGTTCTTATTGCGTAATGCCTCTAACAAAGGCTTCAGATCCCTCCTGTTTTGCAATTTGATGCCAGAGAGGTCTTGGAAAACTTGAATAGCTGAACCTTTATAGGTTAGCTTGTTTTTTTTTTCTCTCATGGCCATGAGGATGTCTTCTTTTAGTTTATAGTCCACCAGGCAACAAATGACATCCCTAGGGGGGTCTGTTGGTTTACCCCTAGGCCTAAGTGCGCGATGCATGCGCTCCATTTTAATATTCGTCTGTAAAGGTCTATCTAAAATTCCATTAAACAGATTTTCAATGGTATTGGATAGCTGGTCTGTTTCAACATCTTCCGGTAATCCGCGTACACGAAGGTTATGACGCTTGCTTCTATTCTCCAGGTCTTCAGTATGACGCTGGAGGTCTCTCAATTGCAACATTTGTGTGTCCATTTTAAAAGCCATTCTGCGCAGTATTGTTTCATGGTGCGCGCTAGATTTTTTCTACATCCACTACTCTATTAGTTATTCCACGAATGTCTATACGTAATTACGCAATGGCTGCGGATAACGTTTGTTTAATGTCATTCGCTACAGAGCAGAGATCCAATAGACTAGTTTGTTGTAGTTCTACAGCATTGCTGTCATCTGCTATCGTAAATGACATGGCCGGTCTAGCGGCCTGCGTTTCAGGTGTCATAGTCTGTGACGCACCTTGAATTAGAACCGACATGTCTCCTGTCAAATGTCCGTTCTATGTGGATAGGTGACCCTTAATTGCGCGGATAGCAGAATTGTGAGCCTGAAGAGTTCCGGTAACTCACTACCTCAGTTAGCGGGTGTTAGGAGCGGCGAATGTCCCCCGGTATATCGAAAAATATTGCAGCGGTGGGAGCTCTGGAATCAGGCAGCCATCTCCTAGCGAGGTCAGACCACGCCCCCACCATAGCATAATTTTAAGCTTGCAGGAAGATGCACTGTGTGATTTCATTACTTGTGATAATTTACATTCCACTTAGGTAAATGTGATAAATCATACTGAAACAATACTGTATAATTTTCCTTATCTACATAAATCTGCAATGGTGCTTTCAATTTTGTCTTTGGCTGATCAATATATTAAGCCCATAGATATGATATCCGTGTAAGAAGATCTGATTGCCAATCAGAAGTTTAGGATGATTTTTGAGTAAGCGTGTATGCTCTTAACTCCCCTGATGTTAGCCTTAGTGTCCATTAACACAATTTGCATTGACATCCATTGCTCAATTCAGGACCAGTGCAATATCAATCTGAAATGCATTGCTTCCAGTAGGCTTAGTTCACACTAATGCAATGCACTATTAGCCATTGGTCTTATGTCAGGAGTGTGACCAGAGGAAGGAGAGACAAATTAAAATCTAGTGTGCTTTTAATTGTCAAATCAGCTGGTTGGAAGAGGGTCTTTTTAACTAAACTGTTTTTCTTAACTGCCACTGGAGGAAAGTGAGGTCACATCCCAAGATTATTGGCCAGGGTTACCTGATTACAACAGTGGCTGAGCACATCTTTTTGCATGTTAGACATGCAACAATATATGTACAACTAAGTGTCTAGATTGTCTGCAGTTCTGCATGATGTAACTTCTTTGAAAGTACTTTTTTGTACGAGCCGATCAGGATCGCCACATACTCTCAGGAAAAAACAAGGGGAGAGGCGCCTCTAAGAGTAGATGTTTAGGTAATTTAATAAGTTAATATATACAGGCAACTAACGTTTAGTGAAGTAAAAACAAGCATTGTATACAAATTCTTGGGAGGGAGAAGTCCTCAGGTCGGTCACTGGTGTTCTGATGCGCTGCACTGTCTCTAGTAGTCCTTTTCCAATCGCAGTAAGATGTTGGGGCCGGCGGCGGTGGTAGAGCTGTAGGGTCAGGCTAGAATTTTGAATTCTGCGGCAATCTGAACACGGTGACGTCACTGGTATGCGACGCGCTTCCGAGCAGGCGCACTGCGATGACGCGGCAGTCGCGCTCCTCCCAAGAATTTGTATACAATGCTTGTTTTTACTTCACTAAACGTGAGTTGCCTGTATATATTAACTTATTAAATTACCTAAACATCTACTCTTAGAGGCGCCTCTCCCCTTGTTTTTTCCTGACAGTACTTGGAACACAGTTTCTGTTCTCCCATGATGGCAGCCCTGAGCATGTATATGTGATCTCCACAACAAACAATTTCTCACTCATCCTCGGACTCTCTATTATTTACATGCCCCTGAGCCTTGGACTTTATTTTAAGCTACCCTCTCATACTGTACAAAATTTCCTGTACATTGTGTTTTTTACAAATTATTCATTCTTATCAATCTTAAGCTCATTATTATTTATACTGCTGAGGTACCTGTGTGTTTTTCACCCCTTGCGCATATTCACTTGTGTATCGCCACATACTCTCCAGGTAATACCAGGTAAATTAATAAAAAGTTTTTTGTATGTGGAAGGTCAGTTATATGGATGCTCATTTTCAAGTAGGAAGGCTCTCAATTTGGGACCTTTTTTGTTTCCCACCTCCTTTGAGAATACGAAACAATCTACATGCTTCATTTAAGTGTGGTGATAGAACCTGCAGATATTGTGCAGTCTATACAAAGTCCAGTGTTACCCGTTTAATGGTTTCAGGGGAATCTTTTCCAATACAGCTACATACTTAATCTTTGTCATCTTTTGTGTAAAAGGCAGCCAACAAGAGGTTGAATGTAAAATTTGTTTCCTTTTAGAACAATAATCGGCAAACACTATTATGGAAATTTGTGTCCTTCTGCCTCTTGTCCTTCAAATGTCCAAACATGTTTTAAGTGAACATAGCGACGTCCTCTTTCTCTATCTATGGCATTGAAAGGCTCTTTCCATCCAAAAGGGGAGGTAACACTATGGATTTTTAAACTCTGCAACAAAATGTATCATATGGTAAATAAGTGGGACATCCAAGTAGAACTAAGGCCCCTTTCACACTGAGGTACTTCTAAACTGCCAGTAAAACACTGAGTGCTTCTATGTTTCAATGTTTTTATTAGAAAAGTTATAGTGATATAAACAGACAAGAAGCATATCTAGTCATTGTACAGTCACAACAGCATTTGGGATTTCAATACCAAGGGTTCTGATGCCCAAAACTATGTTGGGATATCATGAAAGCATCACAAAAAAAAAAGTAAACAATAAAAAAATAATAAAATATATAAAAAAATTAAAACATAAAATAAGACATCAAATAGAGAATGTGTAAACAAGCAAAAAACAATTGTTTTCCTAAGCTTCAGATGATTGACAAGACAATGATCCTACAATAAGAACAAGCCAGAAAAGATGATACCAGAGCTGAACAAACCCAACATGGGCTTAATCCGGTCAGACTGATGGAGATATAAAAAGGGTAGCAGGAACAATGAAATAAGGGAGAGAGAATAAGATAGAGAGAAAAAAAATAGGAGAGAGAAAAGGGAAGGGAAAAAAAGGGAGGGGGAGGGGAAAGAGCCACGGATCGGCACTTCCAAGCCACAGAACTGAAAATTAGAACTAGACCACACGCATTCTGGTGTCATTTGTAAGGTAGCAGAGCGAAGTATCCCACACTTTATGAAACAAATTCATTTTATCTTGTGTCAGGGCTGACAGCCTCTCATTCAACATCAACCAAGATAATTTGCCCTTAAGCTGTTCAAATGGGACAGCAGCTGACTTCCAGTTTCTGGCAATGGTGATCTTTGCCGAAATAAATATAAATGTCAGTAGTCGTCTGCTGCATTTAGAGGCTTCAACCACCCTACTCCCCAGCAATGCTTGCTTCGCTGACTTGGGCAGATTTATCTGAGTGAGGGAATAAATAAAGTTATACACCCTGATCCAGAACCTCCTAACCTTGGGGCACGTTCACCAAATATGATAAATGGTACCTATTTGGCCGCATCCTCTGAAGCAGTACGGAGTAACTCCCGGCACAAAAGTTGCTAGTCTAGCCGGCACCATATACCATCGCAGCAAAACCTTATAATTGGCTTCTATTATAGAAGTATTGATGAGGGAACGGGACGCTGTCTCCTCCATCTCACACCAGTCTTCCAGGTCAATGGTTTCCTGCAAGTCGGTTGTCCCACTGGACCATATAGCTCAATTTAGTCGCTACACATTACAATATAGAATAAACGACAGATATGTGGCCTTTAATCTTGTCATACTGCCTACATAATTGTTCCATGGGTGTTGGGGTAGATCGCACTTACGGGCTAAAGTCTGTATGTAATGAGTAAGCTGGGTGAATCTATAACATTCTGTTGGAGGCATATGGTATTTGTCTATCATGGTCTTCTCGGATAGCATACCCTTATGATCACACAAGTCAGCTATCCGCATAAGACCCTTATTAGTCCACCAAGCGAACGCTTGGGGAGTGAGACCCGGGGTGAAGGCTTTGTTCTGCAACAGAGGTACCAACGGGGTATGGGGTGACCTAAATTTATGAGATCTAGAGAGTCTGTCCCAAATGTCCAAAGACAATGATAAAGTAGGGCACAGTATGGCCAACCTCTGCTTAATTGGGAGCCACATAATATGGGAAATTGGACTGGAACGACATGAGTAAGATTCCATAATTATCCAGATGGCCTGTGCTCTCTGAGAATAGAATCTTGATAATTGTGCCACCTGTGCAGCATAAAAGTATTTCAGCAGATCCGGTAGCCCGAGTCCACCTTTTTGCCTCGGCATATATAGAGTGCTCCTGTTCACCCTAGGTCTCTTGTCCCCCCAGATAAACTGTATGACTTTACGTTGGAACTGCTTAAGGTCGTTAAGAGGTAATGATATAGGCAATGTGTGGAAGAAATATAATAGTCGAGGTAGAACATTCATCTTTATGGAGTGTAGTCTGCCAAATCACGATGGGGGGGGGGGGGGGAATGCCACCTAGCTAAATCGTCTGCCAATCGTTTAAAGAGGCCCAGGTAGTTCCTTTTATATAGCTGACTAATGGAGGAAGTCCAATGTATACCCAAATAGGGGAGAGCGTCCGGCTCTCACCGAAATTGAAAACATTGTTCAAGTGTTGCCTGGGTACTTCTAGGTAGCGATAAATTCGGGCCCTAGATTTACCGTGGTTGATTTCATATGTATGTATGCAGCATTCTCATGGCAGGGGAGCTTATTACCATTTCTCAAGGCATTAAAATAAGAACAAAGGTGGGGCACTAAGACATCGAGTCGACGAGTACTTTAAAAAAGTATCGGTACTTTGTACTCGGTCTTAAAAAAGTGGTATCGGGACAACTCTAATTTCAATAGAGGCAACGTTTTCTTAGCCGCCCTGCCAGCGCACTGCCATAGTGTCAAAGCATTCATTGATTTTAATGGAAATAGGTTTTAATGTGCTTTTTTTTAGCGTGAAAGGGGTCTAAAGGCAAAGCATTTTTCTTTTACTTTTTGAGAGTAAGGGAGGGTTGTAACCCTGTTTTGTTTTTTTTGTTTTTTTTCCATTTTCCTTCACTTCCTGTCACATAGCCAAAAATTGAAGCAAGAAAAAATCCCCCTATAGTGCAGGAATCTTGAGGAGTTACCAGGGTCACTAGAACTAGTGTCCCCATTGGAAGGTATTCCTCTTCTGGGGCAACCCCATATTTGTGATTTTCTTATAGTTTTAGGGGATAATGGTAAACGGGACCAATAAAGGGTGAATATCCCCAATGGGCACAGGCAACAATAAAAATCTGACAGGTGTTCTAGTCCCCCTGTCACAGCCATGACGCCTTTATGGAGGAGCGCTTAAGGCAACCATATTACATAGTTACATGATTAGTAAGGTTGGGAAAAAGACACAAGTACATCTAGATCAATCCAGAGCAGACCTGAGCTATTAGCGATCTTTGATCGCTCAGTTCTCAGTTTAGAGATGGCCGGAGACAGCTGAAGCTCAGATCCATGCTGCATCCATCTAGGTGAGTATGATTGTTATTTTATATTTCTGCACTTTTCTTTTAATTTACAAATAAAAGAAGTCTAATAATAATCATGTCTCTTTTTATGTGGTTCCCGTTATTAAATTGTGACAGCAATTGTTTATACATTGTACACTTTTAAAATTGTGTTGCAAACCTGTGTGGCTGTTTTCTGTCCCAATTGTGTGGGGATAGGGTATTTAAACCTGCTTCCTGGAGGAACAGGAGAGCCCAGGAACCACCACGCATGGCGACGGGAGGGGGGCGCCTCTTCACAATTCTGTAAAAGGGTCACTTTTACAAAGCAGCCAGTAACCAGCTGAATAAAAAATAAAGGTACCAAGATCATGCTGCAGCCATGATCTTGTGATGACCACTTGATGACAGGACATTTATATATGTACGATGGTCAGCTGTTGGTAAAGTTTTAAATGAGAGCTGTCTGAATTGTAAACAGCAGCCAAATCGATTTTCTACTTCCCTGTTAAAAATTGTTCTAAAAGACTGTTGCTGGTTCATTCCACAAAGTAAATAGGTATGGGTAGCACAAGCCATGCGTTTTTCAGTCATCAGTCATGTTTGTTTCCCTAAGAAGGCAAGCCGAGGCAAAGTCCAGTTTATCCTGTGGGTCCACTGCTGTGGATATTTCCTATTTTTGACCTGCCATGCCTTGTTATACACTGTCACTATGTGAAGGTGGTCATCTTGGTATAGGTTCAGGGCTTTGCTTCCTGTCCTCACGGCAGTCCCCTATTAACGGGTGATCGGAAGACTGGTAGGCTATTGATCAAGAAACAGCAGGTGAGGTTAAGAAAGCAAGAATAGGTTTGAAGAGTGAAGTGCAGGGAGATCTTGCACTGCAGAGCCTCAGGTACAGTTTCTTCTCCAACAGGAGAACAGTGAACAAAAGTAAAATTACCAAATCTATCAAGACTAGCAGTCAGAGGCAGTCCTGTCTTAGATGATCTCATGCTGCAGACTGGAAGGACCATAGGCACAGTCACATGTCAGGAAGTACACTGATATTGTTTAGGATGAAATCAAGGCAAAAGGGTACTGCTTAGTCTAAATGATTCTTTCTATATATTCCATATAAAAGCACAAATCTTCACATTATGTGTATAGGTCAAGTTTAATCCTGTTCATATAATCGGTTTGTTCCTTTACTGTTCCAATCCCTTGTTAATGATGGTGTTGTACACATAATGGCAAACCATGTTATTATGCATATTTATCGCTTGCGCTTGTTATTAAGACTGCATTCTTTTTCTAACGAGCCTCTGCTGAGGCAAAGAAACAGTAACGTCAGCTGCCATCATGTTAATGCGCTTATAGGATGGAAAATGTAAATTCTTACCTGTATGGATGTATAATGAACATATGTTAAAATATACCTTCTTAATTCAATGTTATTACTATAATGACATTGGGATAGTTCAAGTTGGAGACCTGGGTGATTTCCAATGTCCACTTTGGTAAAAGCCATTGTATTGTTTCCTCATAGTTAAAGCTGGCAGCATTCTTTCTTCAGTTTGTGTGGAACATTGTCCTCTTTGTACGTGATGTTATTACACCTTAACCTGCAAGCTTCATGGTTGAATATTTTATACTAAATAACAGTTCTTTTCTTGTTTTTCAGGCCTTCCAGTCTCTTCCGAATACTCTGGAGGAAATAGATGCTGCACTAAACGAAGAGCGGTCCAGAGCCTCTTGCTTCATGGGTTTAAATGCTTCTGTATGTTGTCTAGTTTTTCTGATAGTACTTAACCCTCCCACGCTGTATTAAAGCTCAGCAATGATAAGCTAGGCAGCAGGAACAATATGTTTGAAATGCCAGAATTTGAATCTATTAGAATTTTAAGTAGAGTCTTTAAGAAAGAACAGAACATAATGTTCCCTTGCACCAAAAAAATACTGTGCTTAACCTGGCAACTGTTGTTTACGTTGCCATGTGTCATTTCATCTTGCATCCAGTTCTAAAACACTCACCATAAAGCAGTGTAAGCAATGTGTTGTGAGAAGTATGTTATTTTATTTTTTTCCTTTTGTTTAGTATTCCTTGTCTGCATTATTTGTAATTCTTCATTTCAAAAGGTTGTGGAAGACTACACAAAACGAACTCGAGAAATAGAAGTCAAGACTGAGGAGCTCATCCAAAAGAAAAAAGAGCTGGAAGACTACAAGGAAAACATTTCAAAGGTAGAATCTCATGATTTACACTGCAGTTATTAAGAGTAATGCTGCAATTGCTTGGCAGCAAAAGCAAAGATTGATGATATTCTAAAGTAGATTTTTAAGTTTAAACATGCATCATCAGTCTATTTAGTTGGTAATATAAGACAATGGGGTTGATTACTAAAACTGGAGTGTGCAAAAAATCCTGGTGGAATTCTGCATAGAGGCCCCTCAGCTTCCAGTTTTTTTTTTTTTTTGTCAAAGCTTAAAGGAGTTGTAAAGGAAATCCCCCCCCCCCCCCAAATAGCTTCCTTTACCTTAGTGCAGTCCTCTTTTATTTACCTTATCCTCCGATTTTGCTTTTAAATGTCCTAATTTCTTCTGAGAAATCCTGACTTCATGTTCTTCTGTCTGTAACTACACACCGTAATGCAAGGCTTTCTTCCTGGTATGGAGAAAGCCTCTTGAGGGGGCGAGCAGGAGTTTCAGGATGCCCACTAACACACATCCACTGTCTCTATCTGCAAAGTAGAGTGTCCCGACTTGCCTGCTCGCCACTTCCCCCCTCAAGAGGCTTTCTCCACACCAGGAAGAAAGTCTTGCATTACTGTGTGGAGTTACAGACAGAAGAACAGGAAGTGAGGATTTCTCAGAAGAAATAAGGACATTTAAAAGCAAAATCAAAGGATGAGGTAAGTTAAGGAGGACTGCAATAGTCAAGGTAAAGGAAGCTATTTAGGGAAAAAAAATTGTATCTTTACAACCCCTTTAAGCTAATGAAAGTGGACTTCTAATTGACTACCGTAGGTCATTGCATGTGATTTCTACTGGTCCACAAGGGTGTGGGGCCTTGTATATGGGAAAATTGCTGCACAACTTTTATACTTAAAGCCCATTTCCCAAATCCCCCCCCCCCATGCAGTGGGGCTGTGCCCTCATTGCATGAGTTAACTGCTTGTTTTTTTTCTGGGGGTGAGCACAAAGGGCCAGATTCACAAAGCACTTACACCGGAGTATCTCGAGATGTGCCGTCTAAGTCTAAATTTGCTCCGGAATATTTTTTGCACCGTACCCACAGAACTAGATACGAACCAAAATAGGCTACTCCCGACCGGCCTAACTTGCCTACGCCTGCACATCCTAGGTGCACATTTACTCCGTCCACACTATTGATTTCCTATGCAAATGAGGGAGATACGCCGATCCACAAAATTAAGTTTGTTCGGTGCAGTCTACACGATGTTCTTATCAGCTGCATGGAAAGTCTAAAATTAGACCATATAAAAGCAGGTTAAAAATTAGACAATCCGTCTACATGTCAGCTAAAGCAACACCATTAGGGACGAGCTGAGCACCCACACTTGCAGGACAACAATCTATATGCCAACATGCAGGGCTGCCATCAGGGGGGTACAGGCATTACACCTGCAAGGGGCCCGGGGGTCCCCAGGGGCCTGGATGGGAACCCCCTAAAAAAAAAACCCTCTTTTTTATATCTATTTCTTTATTTCTCTTTTTTTTTTGTAAAGGCCCCCCCCCCCGCTTCTCAATTCGCCAGCAGCCCCCCCCCCCCGCTTCTAAATTTCAGGCGGCAGCACCCCCCCCCCCCAGTTCTCTGCTCCAGGCCCATGCCTGAAGCTGTGTAAGGGGCCCCATTATTCCTGATGGCGGCCCTGCCAACATGCCAGGGGCATCCTTGCTCATAGCTATACTACTGACTTTAGATGAGCACAGAAGGGAGGAGGGCACGGGAGAGGATATACCGCACTCGCATAGACATCTTTGGCATGAGTGATTCTGAGGTGTATCGCATCTTCAGATTCACCCCTCGTGCCATCCTGGAATTAACCACAACCCTGCAGGAGGACATCACCAGCCCAACACACCGCTCACATGCAGTGCAGCCACTGGGCAAGGTCCTGGCAACATTTCCTTGCCAGTGGCTCTTTTCAGCGTACAAGTGGAGTGGTGGCAGAAAAAAAATCAAAATAAAAAAATGCCCAGCAAAAAAAAAAAAAAACTCGGCAAAAAACACCCTCCAAATCACTCTCCAAAAATCTCAGACACGTCACAAACCAACAAACACTAACAAACAGAACAAAAGCACCTTGCTGTAGGAAGGGAAAAAAATTGGATGTACTTTTGCAATGGAAGGGCATTTCTCTCGGTCTATTTAAGCGCTGTGCGTAGCTCACTAAGTCTGACTGGCCTAGTTCCTATCTAACTGATTACACCAGGCCGAGTTCTGAGCATGCTCAGAGAGGTGCTGACCATAGTCTGCTTCATGTGCACATGCCCAGTCTGGCCGGCCCTTCATTTGCATGGGGTCACGGCTCATTTTAATGGAACACGCCCACGTCCTTTCCACTTTGAATTACACCGCCTTACGCCTCGGAATTTACATTGCACCGGTGCAAATTTGGACGAAAATACTACGAGGATACGGCACTTGCGCCTCGAAATTAAGCCAGTCTAACTTAAAGGAGTTGCACTACGCCGGTCCAAAAATGCGCCGATGTACGTGAATCTGGCCCAAAGTTTATACTCGCCCAATCCTTCGATCCTCTAGGAAATGGCGCTCTCCACATCCAGCAGTGGACTGTTCCTAGTCTGTTCAGCCTGCTCTGGCGTCAATACATCAGTCCACTATTCAAAACCACTGGAGCGGAGGTGCTGGAGTGGTGTTGTGCTGGGAGGATTGAGTAAGTATATCAGCGATCCTCTCTCCCCTAAAAATTAGCAGTTAATCCATGCAGTGCGGGCACAGCGCCACTTCATGGGAGATTTTTTATTTATTTTTTGCCTGGAGTCCAGCTTTAAAGATCCTACTTTTTTATTTTCCCTTCTATGTAATGTTATGGTGGGGTTGTGAAGTTACGTTGACCTTAGTTAACAATGTCTGTACTGTGCTGGCAGATATCATCAGTTGTAAACTAGATGAGAACGCTGTCCTAACAAAGAGCTAAATCTCACAAGGCTTGGCCTATAGAGTCCTATGTATAAACCTACTCAAAACAAACAACTAGAAAGTAAGGCATAGTTTTTAACCAGTCCCCCCCCCCCCCTTGCCTATAGTAAAAGGACAGCTGGATGGGACTGATGTAGTTCTGGGTGGGCATCATATGACGTCCTCCCCAGAACGTGCCTCGCTGAAGCACAGTATGTCACCCAATGTGTCCACCAGACACAGGGGGTGACAGATCAGTGTACCTGCTCACTGATCACTGCAACACCAGTTATATGATGACGCTGTAATGCACTGGTAACGGTATGTAAATACAAAATTGTGAGCAAAATTTTTTCAAATTTTTTTTTCCACAAGATTGTGACATAAATGTACATCTTCAAAAATTTGCCAGGCTTCTTACTAAATACTTTGGACTATCTACTTTCCAAAAAAGGGTAGTTTGGGGGGTATTTGTACTGTCCTGGCATTTTCGGGGGCCTCAAAAAATGAGATTGTGGATCAGGATTTATCGATTTTCTGATCTATATATACACCATATTTGTAGACTTTCCTACAAACCACCAAAGAAATGTAGCAGGATACATTTTGGACTAAACTTATGAAGAACGATTATTTATTTGCAACCTTTTATAACCAAAATGAAGAAAAACATTTGTTTTCCATAATTGTTGGCAATTTAGAAAAATAAATAAATGAAATACCTCAAAAAGAAAGCTCTATTTGTGCAAACAAAATGATTTCTTATGGGTACAGTGCACAAATATGCATTAAACGTTTTTGACTTTCAGAAATCTTTTAGCATGCCATTTCAATGAAGGTTTATAGTTGTTTAATGAACTAACATGTTTTTTATTTTATTTTATTTTTTAGATAAAACAAGACTGGCTCACACCTTTAAAGCACTTGGTGGAGAAAATCAATGAACAGTTCAGCAGCTTCTTCAGTTCCATGCAGTGTGTAGGTGAAGTTGATCTTCACACTGAAAATGAGGTAAAGCTTTTGGCTTGGTAAAAAAAAAAAAGGTACTTGGTATTGTTTTTAACAATAGGTTGTAATCATATTCATTAAATACACTATTCTAATGCTTGATTTTACAGCATGTTTGTATATACACAGAAAGTTTTTTGTTATTATTTCACTGTAATCTCATACTTGGTAGGTAAAATGGTTTATTGTCTTTCTATTCCATAAGTATATTAACATTTGGAAGCCAGCGATACCTACTATTATACATGGGGATCAAGCTGACTTTATGCCTAAGGTCCCTTTCATGCTAGCGGACCGATTGGGTCTGACAGTTTTTTTAGGCAGACCTGATCAGGCCTTGCAGTCTCCACTATGGAGCAGTGGGTGTAAATGGGCATGTGTCTGCTTACACCTGCTCACACTCGGTCTTATCTGCTAAAAACAGATAGATGGGGATTCATTCCCCATCCATCAGGCAGATCAGAAGGCAGTTGTGTGAAAACAGACATTACCCGCTGAGCAGGTGGACTCCAACGGAGCCCACCCCGTGTGGAAGGGGCCTAACAAGTCAATTGTTTGTAAATATGCAACCACTTACAGATAACCTAGGGCAGAGAGCTTTGCTATTATTGGACACTACCAAGGCCTTTGACAGCATTGAGTGGCCATATATATGTGTGGTGCTGTAAATATGTGGTTTCTGGGTTAAGTTACTATATCCCTCCCCAAAGGCAGTTATTGGGGAAAGCAGGCATGATTTATTCCCTGTTTGAGCTCAGATGGGAACTAGACAGGGGTGCTTATTGTCTGCGCTCCTGTTTGCCTTTTCTGTTGAACCACTGGCTGCCAGGATCCGATCCAATCTTAAAATGATTGTCTTCTGTATTTGACAGCTGTATGATAAAATCCTCATGCTTTAGTCTATGCTAATGATACTTTGTTGATGTTAGGAGATAGTTAACATTGTTTCCTGTAAGGAAACAATTGCACAGTCATGCGACACTGTACACAAATAAAATAAAATGTATGTCCTTTTTTTCCCACAAATTAGAGCTTTCTTTTGGTGGTATTTGATTACCTCTGCAGTTTCTATTTTTTGTGCTATAAACAAAAAAAAAAAAATGCCAATTTTGAAGAACAAAAAATTTACTTTCTGCTATAAAACATATCTAATAAAAAAAAAAATTCATCAATATGTATTCTGTTACATATTTTTTGGTTAAAAAAAAAATCTCAATGAGTGTATATTGATTGGTTTGTGCAAAAGTTATAGCGGTATATATACTGGAATTTTTTTTTTTTTTTTTTTTCACTAGTAATGGCGGCGATCAGCAATGTATAGTGGGACTACAATATTGCGGTGAACAAATTGGACATTAACAGACACTTTTTTGGGGGAACCAGTGACATTACAGTGATCAGTGCTAAAAGAATGCACTGCCACTGTACTATTGACACTGGCTGAGAGGGGGCGATCAAAGGGTTAACTGCGTGCCTAGGTGTTTTACTGTAGTGTGAGAGCTGCTTATACTAGAAGACATAGATCTGTGTCCCTGCTTTTTAGGAACACTGAATCCATCCATGCCTTCCTTACTGACAGAACAGTGATCTGTTTTACATAGGCAGACTGCCGCTCTGCGTGTGTACTGAACGATCATCGGGTGCCGGCAGACATAGTGTTGTACCCCATACCCAGAAGTGCAGGATCACGTATATACATAGCACTGCTATAGGGCTGTCGGAAAGTGGTTATTACCTCTGACCTTATGGATACAGTGAGAGTTTATTCACTTCTTTTACTTGAGGGACAGTTTATAGTGATATCCATCATGGTTGAGTTTATCATATTGGTTATTAAAGGATGTGTGATATTCTATTTTGCTTCAACATTGCTAGAAAGCTAACATCTGTTTTTTTTTTGGGGGTTCACAATAGGAGGATTATGATAAGTATGGCATAAGAATCCGTGTAAAGTTTAGAAGCAGCACACAACTTCATGAGCTGAACCCCCATCACCAGAGTGGTGGAGAGAGAAGTGTGTCCACAATGCTTTACCTCATGGCACTTCAGGAACTCAACAGGTGCCCCTTCCGAGTGGTGGATGAAATAAACCAGGTAATGCAATAGTCACCCCTTGAATGTCTTTGTACTAAAGTGATTTTTTTTTTTTACTAACAAAAATTATCTTTATATTTTTCAAGGGCATGGATCCAGTGAATGAAAGAAGAGTGTTTGAAATGGTGGTGAGGACTGCCTGCACAAACGATACGTCTCAATATTTCTTTATCACGCCAAAGGTAATTATGACAGATAATCTGTAGTGGGTGATAGTCTTTCGCGCTACTGTGAGTAGATAGTATGTGTTAAGGTGTGTGTTGGTATGTGAGCTGCAGTATCTGAATAGTAATCACTGTGCACCAATAATGAATAAATGTATATAAAGTGATATCACACTCAAGAAAATACATCGATCACAAACACATCCAGAAAAATTACTGCATGTCAAATAAGAGTAATCGGTGAAAGTAAATAAAAAGGAGATCACTCAAAAGTGAAACTGTGCCAAAAAGGAGGTACTTAAAAGTAAGTGCCTAAACCCAGTAACAGGTGGCTGAAACAAAAATTATATAAATATTAACAAAATTATTAATAACGATAGTCACTATAACAATAGTGATAAAAATCCATATGTATATGCAGGATGTGTATCTTGAAGTGGCCTGTAATCAAATAGTGTTATGGAAATAGTCTATATAGGGTGGTACTCAGTAATGGGTACTCTGGAACAAGCAAGAATTCTCCCACATGTCTCCCAGAACTCTCACCTTATTGAAATGGTAATGGAAGTATCAGGATCTCTAATAGGTCAGCCTTGAGCTTCCATTCTCTCCTCCTCCTTGTCAACGTCTATGTATCTTACGATCTCCTGTTGGTAAAACTTTCCTGGTTTGCAGCGATTAGTGGCTTCCCATGGGGGGCAGTGTCACCTCAATATGGACCACAATCATGGAGGGGGGGAGAGAAACCGAAAAAAATGTTTAATAATAAAATCATGGACTCTTACATAAAATTTAAAAAAAGGAAGCCGTGCAATGTAAAATGAGCTTTCCAAACGATTTCTCACATCAATCCCTGTCGCTTAAGGTATGTGTCAGCCTCGCTTGCCCTACATCGTTACGTCACACACCTTGTGACCCTTTATCAGGAGACTTGATGAAGTCACGTGGTGTGTGTCGTAACGACGTAGGGCACACGAGGCTGGCGCGTTTGGAGGCCTCTTTCTGTCCATACCCCATGATTGTGGTCCATATTGAGGTGACACTGCCCCCCCCCCCCCCCATGATAAGCCACTAATCCCTGCAAACCAGGAAATATTTATATAATTTCTGTTACTGGGTTTAGGCACGTCCTTTTTGGCGAGAGAGAGAGAATATTCTTTCCCATCGGGTTCAGTTCGATAATCAATTTTACATGCTCAGGTCATAATGGTGTGTATGTATATATACATACAATCTTTATGTTGGTGAAATAGGGCTTTTTGTGTCTTATGAAGAACTCCTAATTTGTTTATGTTGAAACTAATGAATCATTTGATTCATGTTTTTAAGTAGTTAATGCTAGCCTCTCACATTTATGCGGTGTCAGAGGGGGCCTACTTCTGAGCTGCCCGCATGTATGTGCAATGGCATTTGTGCTGGAAGTGTGCTTCAGCAAGGAGACTGAGCTGTCACCAATGGCAAATTTTCTCGTAAGAACGATCAGGAGCAAGAAATCCAGCTCCCATACATTATTAATATTATACAGGATTTATATAGTGCCAACAGTATGCACAGCGCTTTGCAATATGAGGGCAGACAATACTGTTTCAATACAGGAGGAATCAGAGGTTCCTGCTCGTATATTATTGGCTATCACAGTGATCACTCAGGAAAACCCACCCCTGAACTTTCCTTCACCTTCTGAATTGACTAGGAGAAAAAGATAAACAATGCTTTTTCCCCTCATAGGAAAATAGGGCCAGATTCAGGAGTGATACACCAGCATAACTCACACTTTGAGCCGGCTTATCTGTTTTCTGTATGCAGAAAACAAGATACGCCGGTTTGTTGCAAAGATCCGACAGGCGTAATTGTATTACACCATCGGATCTTAAAGGCAGTTTTAAAATGGCCGCCGAGAATATGTAAATCAGCGAGATACGACAATTCACAAACGTACGCGGGCCCGACGCAGTCACTTTACGACGTTTCCGTAAGGGGTTTCCCGGCGTAAAGATAAAGCAACAAAAAGCAGGCACATCCTATTTTAAGTATGGCCGTTGTGACCGCGTCAAATTGAAAAAGTTTAACGTCGTTTGCGTAACTCGTCCGTGAATGGGGATTGACGTCATTGACGTTCACTTCGAAAAAACACCGTCATAATTTGGAGCATGCGCACTGGGATACATTGACAGCCGGCACATGCGCAGTACGTTCGCCGCGGGATCGCGCCTATTTTAAATACTACACGCCCCCTACCCGGCACATTTTCGCTACGCCGCCGCAACTTTAGGAAAAACTGCTTTGTGAATACAGTACTTTCTCCTAAAGTTTCGGCGGAGTAACGTAAATGAGCAACGTTGCGCCAGAATAAAGATTCGCCCATCTACCTGAATCTGACCCATAATGTTTAACAAAAGAAGTGTTTAAATAATAATAAAGATGAAATCGCATGATCAGGACTTGATCTTTGTCAGAGTTGGGGTCAGTATATGTTTAAGTTAGGATAAAAAAAGCAAAACAAAATGTACACTATTGTTTCTGGGCCCTACTTTAGGTGCAAGCAGCAAATAATGTATATACGTATAATATCACAACTGTCAGGAGTAGGAGTATTGATTATTATTTGTATTATTATTTTGACCTTGGACTTTGGTCCTTTGGTAATAAACAAATATCAGAGAATAGATATTACTTTCTACCACCAAACGAAGGCCCAATGTAAAAAAGAATGGTATCATTCACAAGTAGTTTTGATGCGTTGTAGAGTTTTACAAACACATGCCAGGCATATGTGTAGGCATTAAGATTTTTTTGTACCTTCAGACATTGGGGTATTTAAAGCATTAAGGATATTACAACCCCCCCCCCACACCAGGAAAAAAAAAACGTAAAGAAGTTTGGAAAAAAAAACAGTAGGAACCAAGTTCAAGAGTTAACATTGTGTAATGAGCTGGCAGGAAATAAATTACCAATCCTTAACAGTAGGGGGACTAAACCTGCTCCAAGGACTATTGCTGATGAAAAAAGCAACACCAGTCATACTATATCCGACAGCAAGGCTCCAACTGGAACAAGGATCAAAAGAGCACAGACCTGCTAAAAAAAAATCAGGTTTACCCCTGAACCCCCTTGGACTATATATCATAAAAATGAAGTGATCCAGATTAAATTTAAGGGTGACAACCCCATATTTAAAGAGGCCGTTCTGTCTTGGAGGGTCTTCACTTCTGTGTGAGAAAGGTGACATTTCATAGGGAAAATGTTCTTCTATCTGTGATGTGCACTTCAGTAAACATGGTGTTCGTCTTCTGGCAATTGCAGCTGGTATGATATGCAGTCACCTAGGAGTAGACCAGTTTTTCGCCAATACTGTGCTCTGATCTTCTTTATCATTTAGGAAGGCATATGTGCCAGTTGTGTACATCATTTGCTATGCTCCTAGGGCTTGTTGCACAGTTTCTGAATGTGTATTCCGCACTGCACAACATTTCAGGTGCATCCTACCTCTGGGCTTTACCTGTTGGCACTTGAGGCCTCAAGCTGACCAATCGGGAGGGGGGAAAACATTGTGTGTTGTATATTTAAGTGTGATCACTATTGTTTTCCCAGTTGATAATTTGGAGTCTCCTTACCGCTCATCTTCTACGTGCTTCATAAGCTTTTTTTGTTTGGGGAAGTCACATGTTCATTTTTATGTGAATATCAGATGAATAAATATGTTGAGGGTCAGATCATGCCTGCTATCTTGTATCTAATAATTAAAGAGAGCATCTATCCAATAAATGAAGACCAAACCTTTTATAGAAAAAAAAGGGGACTGGGGCAGTTTGGCATCTTCACCCTGAGTAATGGATAACCTTGTGTCGGTTCTGCTACTGATGAGCATTTTTATGGTAGTAGCTTAAATTTCAAAGAGGTATAAACTCCCTCCTGGCACTAATAACTCATTGGGAGGATGTTCATTTGCAATTGCACTGTCAGGATGGCATACGGGAGAAAGGTTCTTGTTCCATTGTGCTGCCTGTAGAGTAGTGAGATGACCCTCATACATTTCAGCACACAAGAGAAATATTGAACTGTATGTTGAAAAATTATGGTTACAATAAGAATATTACCATTTAGTTGGAAAAAGGATTTAAAATACCTCGGAATCAGACTTGCAACTGCTGGTGAGACGCTTTATAAGATTAATTTCATCCCATTGTTAAAAGAGATTAAAGAAGACCTCAATAGTATCGCACCGGGCCAACTCTCGTGGACGGGGCGGATTAACATTTTTAAAATACTCCCAAAATTTTTTTATAAAATGCAAATGCTACCAATACCAATTGCACAGTCCTTTTTTTTAAAAACTCAATGTTTCTTAAATTTATTTGGCACGGGAAAAAACCACGTATCAAATTAGCACTATTAAATAAAGATAAGACACCAGGTGGTCTGGGAGCTCCAGATATTAGAAAATATTATTATTCAATTGTTTTCTCACGAATAATTGACTGGGCTAAAAATAATAAAGATAAAAGATGGGTATATATGGAAAATAAAATTAGTAAAATAGTACTGGGAAAAGTAATATGGATTCCAACACAGTTTAGAGGATTAAGCCCAGAAACTCACTTTATCGCAAAACATGCACTAAAACTTTGGGATCAGATTCATAAAAAAGAAAACTGGGTATATAATTCACCTCTTATCCCCTTAAAAGACACACAATTTTTCCCACCAGGTGTAGATAAAGGATTTGGTAAATGGTTAAGGAAGGATAACATCCAACTAAAAGACTTAATGGAGCAAAATAAGCTAGCAAGCTTCAAAGAATTAAAAAACAGGAAAGAAATTGTTTTGATTGACGAATGGAGGTACGCTCAGTTGAAACATTTTTTCGAGAGTCTTCCACAACCGATGAGATCTGAAACAAATCTCCGACCGCTGGAAAGACTGTGTATAGGGAAGATCAAAAAAGGAACAACTTCAAAGATATATAAAACCTTGAATGTTTCAAAATTACAGGGCGCACCTCCGTTCCTCAAGAAAAGGGAGGAGGAAATTGGATCAACTTAAAATGAATATGAGATTAAACAGATAATAAATAGGGTGCATGTGACGTCGGTTAATAATAAGATAATGGAACAGAATTATAAGTGTCTGGTACGTTGGTACCTTACACCGGATAAACTACGGACGCCATCAGTAACTAGAATGCGGTTATGCTGGAGAGGGTGCAACGAAACTGGTACAATGATCCATATCTGGTGGACTTGCCCCAAAATTAGAACATTTTGGACAAAAATTTGACAAAAAAATCAGAGAAATTATAGAGTTGTCCCTCCCAGATGATCCATGGGTCTGCGTCCTACATGGGGCCCGAATGCCAACAAAAAAATATCTTAGTACGCTAATCCCGGTGTTCTTGAATGCTGCAAAGTCACCTTGAGAGAGTGGTCTTACAAAATAGATGAAATTTACAACAACGAATATTTAAGCGAAATGGGAAAAATGGAAAGGATTCAAGATCAAAATGGGATATGCAGAGATGATGGAGGCTTAACCCAACGTGTTTATAATTACATCGTGAGGATAGTACTAATAGAGAATTAAAGAAAGTTAACTTTCCAAATTGAAAGGCTGTAAGGGAAGCTGGGGGGTAGGGGGGGTTGGGGAGCGGTGGGAGGGAGGTTGTGAGGTTTTTCTATCGTGAATGGGGAAATTATATATAAGCGTATAATAAAAAAAAATAATAATAATAATACGAACTCCACACATGATGTGAAACCAAAGTAGAGCCAGAACTACTGAACGAAACCATGAGTGGGTCTCTCGCTATGGTGGAATCTGAAGTGGAAAAAAAAAATAAGAATAAGAATATTCAATAAAAATGTCTTTATGAATGTTCACAATATTTAATTTTTTTTTTCACACAGCTTCTCCAGAATCTTACTTATGCTGATAAGATGACTGTATTATTTGTCTACAATGGTCCATGCATGCTGGAACCCACAAAATGGAACTTAAAAGCTTTCCACCGGAGACGCCGAAGAGTAGCTATAGCGACTGAGTGACCTAGGATTTCCATCTTTATAGTTGATGTCATCGGATGGAAAAACTGTCAACTTTATTTTTTACTTTTTGTATTTTTTGAAGTACAGTACTTCAGGGCAGAAGAATGTATTTGATATATGCAATTTTTTGAAGATTTATAAAAAACACTCCCTTTAAACCTGATAATTGAGTTTTAGGTAAAAAGGTCACGTAAATAATATAATATACTTGCATCTTGGATTTCTTGACTTTCCAGCCTAAAATTTTTAATTCTACAACCAATATGTTTAATGTGTTCAGTGGCTTAAATGTCTTGCAGAAATAATTATAAGGGGAACAATCATTTTGTAGCTTAGTATAAGAGCTCCAGCCAAAGCTTTTTTTTATATATATTTTTATTTAATTTGGAAGAGAGTGTGGAAAAAATATAACATCTTCAGGGTTTTTTTAAATATATTTTTGTTCTCTTCTGGCTGTTTTTCCTGTACTTCTATCCCTGAGAGGTGACAGGAAATGTGTAGAAATCTTATCAAAGTAGGAGGAAATCAAATTACTTGTCTACCATTAAAGAATCCCCTCCATTTCTCTACTTTGTGACATTCATCCCCATGATAGAGACACAGATGACAAACATAAATAACGAAAACATGTTAAAACCTGTTCTCATTTCAAAACTAAAAATACATTTTTGGCTAGAGTTCTGCTTTTAAGGTTTAGGTATAATTATACTTTTTCTTATCCGGATTCATTACCAGGTTAGTTATTAGATGAATAGCTACTTTAATAGAGTTTATGAAAAATGTACGTACTGGTTACAAAAAATAATTTAGCATTTCACCAAATATGGCCACATTAAGTACATTTTTTTTTTCAGAGGTCTGTCGTAGGAAAATGCATTGCAGTAGACAGAATTTAATACATGCAAATATCACTTTATTGCCATTATTATTGCACTTTGTTGTTTTGCATGTGTCTTTATTCTGAAAAAAAGTATTTCCATATGTTCTTTAACTTTTTGAATAAAAAAAAAGTATTGTTACATATCATTTGTTAATATGTTTTTGATGACCTTCATAACTACTTGAGTAGAAAGTGTAAAGGTCACAGGATACACAGAGCAGGTATTTAAAAGCTGGTCCTATGGCTAAATAAGTGTGCACTTTATTGAAATGTATGGTGAGTAGCATTCTTTTACTTCCAGATATGACAAAACTTGGATATAAAAAAAAAAATGCCCAAAATGTGCCCCTTGTTACATTCACGTTTTACATTTATTGAGCTAGAGCAAGTTTATTGTTCAGACTTGTATAGTAGGGCCTGCTGTTCTCATGTTGCTGTTTTGGAATGGACAGGGCTATGCTCTTGTTACTAGTATACAGTGTTTTGAAGCAAGTGTCCATTTTATGAAAATATTGTAGATTTAGAAGACTCATCAATATAGTTGACTAGTATAAACAGTATAGTAAACGTTTAGGACCTTTTGGGCTATGTTCAATCTAGCCTTAGGGGAAAGTGCAAAACGCGTTTTTGCTGCATTTTGTGTTTTTCCACAACCAGCAGTCAGAACAGTCTTATCCTAAACGCTCTTCTGCGTTCAAAAGAGGGAAGTTTAACCTTGCCTAAATGCAGCAGCTCCTAAATTCTGCTAAAAGCCTCTGTACATGGACACATAGGCTTTTATGGAGTTGAGTTTAGGAGCTTTGGTAAACACGCCAAAAGCTCTTGAACTCAAGTTTAGGAGCTGCCAGTGTACATGAAGCCTTGGACATATCTGTATGCCCTGCCTTTTGTGAATTAGTTTAGACAACACATCCAAAATTTTAGGTCTAGGCTACTTTTATAGGCTAGCACATTACTCCAATGAAAGTAAATAAATCCCAACAGTGAAGTCATAATAATGAAATGAATCCACCACCATACAGAGTGCCTGCTAACCAGTTGTACAAGTTTGAATACTTGTGGCTAATACCCTGCCAGGGCATTTTCCCTCAGTTGTCAAATAAAACCATAGGTTCAGTGAGCAGCTAATCAGAAAATTCATTCATGGCACGGTCAATAAATCCATGCACGATGAGAGAGACACGAATATAGCTCAGAAAAAATAAGTAGGTGTACAAATTGAAAGAGTGCAAGTTGCACACTCTTCAAGCACTCTTCTTTCATACACTGGAATTAACATGAATTGTTTGAGGATTTGCATAATTTAATTTACAGAACATGTCCAACTTTAAAGTTTTTTTTTTTTTTTTTTAATTGTGAAACAAACAACAAATAGGACAAAATAACAGAAAGAGTCCATGTGCATAACTATTCATCCCCTAAAGTCAATACTTTAAAGAACCACCTTTTGCAGCTATCACAGCTCCAAGTCACTTTGGAAAGTCTCTAATGCCGAATACACACCATCATTTTTCGGCATGGAAAAAAAAAACGTTTTTAAAAAAACGTAATTTTAAAATGATCGTGTGTGGGCTTCACATCGTTTTTCATCTTCTGAAAAACGACAAAAAAAAATCGAGCATGCTGTATTTTTTCAGGTCGTTTTTAAAAAAAAATGTTTTTCGGGTTGTAAAAAATGATTGTGTATGGGCTAAAACGACGTTTTAAACCCACGCATGCTCAGAAGCAAGTTATGAGACAAGAGCGCTCGTTCTGGTAAAACTACCATTCATAATGGAGTAAGCACATTCATCACGCTGTAACAGACAAAAAAGCGCAAATCGTCTTTTACTAACAAGGAATCAGCTAAAAGCAGCCTAAAGGCGAATAGAACTTCCTCTTTAGAGTGCCGCCGTACGTGTTCTACTTCACCGCGCTTTGTTCATCATTTTTCAAAAACTATGGTGTGTGGGCAACATCGTTTTTAATGATGAAGTTGGAAAAATTTAGTTTTTTGGACATGCTGAAAAACAAAGCTTTTTTTCATGACGAAAAATGATCGTGTGTACGCGGCATATGAGTTTGCCACATCTTACCACTGGGATTTTTGCCCATTCCTCCTTGCAAAACTGCTCCAGATCCTTTTAAGTTGGATGGTTTGTGCTTGTGAACAGCAATCTTTAAGTCTGACCACAGATTGGATTGAGGTCTTGGATTTGACTAGACCATTCTAACACATTTATGCGTTTCCCCTAAACCACTCAAGTGTTGCTTTAGCAGTGTGTTTGGGTCATTGTCCTGCTGGAAGAATGTAAAAAAGAGAGTGGTGAGGGAGAGGGAGGGGTGGACTAGGGGTAAGAGGGATAAGAAAAAACAGAGGGATTGCACTCACATGGGCCACATCCGTATATGGAATCAAAAAATGGAAAACAATAACTATGGAGAGGTATTGATGGTCGGACTATCGAGGCCAAGGAAGTAGTTTAAAAATATAATTTTAATATAATCATTAAATAAAACAAATTAAATGCATGATAAAATATACAAAAAATTACAATAACAATGATACATATATACAGGTGAACCACTATATACAAAATCCCTAAAGTCGCCGACGCACGTTTCGCCGTGGGGCTTCTTCAGGACGGATGTTAAGGATTTTGTAAGAAGATGTATAAAAATAGTTGTCTGTAATGATACAGGGTTACATGTTATTCATATTACCACCATAATATAAAAAAAGGGGAGAGAGATTTTTTAAAATACCAAACACAACAATGAAAGAGAAAGAAATTGCAACATATAATTACATGGCCGATGACTCTGCAACCAATGCAAACCAGGGCACACACCACAATCGGGTATTCGATAGTATGTAAAGTACTGGATTCAGAAAAGTCCTCAGAACTTGTTATAGATCTGTTTATATATATATATATATATATATATATTATCGCTTGATGTTCTGACAGGAAAAAGTAGAGGAAAAAGAAAGCAAGAAAAGGGGGAAAGAGAAAGGGGGGGGGGGGGGGGAAGGGATTCATTGGTGTATATTAGAAGAAGGCGCAAACGGTATTAAGGAAATCACCTGTTGGTTGACAATAGAGTCAGAGTGAGGGTATTTCTAAAGTTCATAAAAAAGCGTAATGCTATTGGCAGCCTCCATTCTATGTGAAAAAATTGAGAGAAATCAATAAATAAGGAAAAATAATATCAACAAGTGCACCAGGTGCCTATATATATCCAAGATACAAGAAATTTACCAGTGATGAAAGACCATAGAGCCAGCTGGGACACATAACCAGGAATGTATTGAGCTTAAGGTTCTCGAGGTGTACTAAGCAACCATTCAGCACATGGACTTTTAAGCTTCCAGATATGAGCCAGCCAATCTGCATAGTAACAATAAAAAAAGTACCATGAGCACGAACTTTGTCCCCAATAAGGGATAGCTCTGACAGCATAAGTGTCTCAAATAAAGAAAAAAGAAGAAAGAAGGCAGTGGTGAATCCTGCTGTAAGTATCTTACCAGGTGGTTAATTCATAAGAGGGTCCGTGTCCCAGGGTGTACATCTGCATGACACACAGCGTATGATGTGGGTTAGGGCTTTAGGGCTGTACTCTGGCATCCTGCACGGCTTACAAGCCCTCCGTCTGAGCCTATCTGCACCTACCTAGCCCGGACCTGTCTGCTAACCACCCATCCTCGGTGGGAAATTGGAGATAGGAGCTGTGACACGCTGTACTCCCAGTGCCAGGCAGGCACTAGCTGGGGTAGGAGGCCAATCGGCTGTATGTGCATTTTATATTTGATTTTAATAAAACGTATTGCACCATGATATTTTTCATTCATTTTTCCATGATCACATGAGCTTATCTGCTAGCACTGTGGAACCACGTGATCCAGCATGCCCATAGTGTTCAGGCACTTATCCTGATCTGCCCATCAGACCTACTTTTAAAAGAGAGGTCTAACCATCTGGTAAGCATTTAGCACTTCCCCAGCACCTGAGGTGGAACACGAATTATTCAATTGGTGAAGGTTCTCTCACATCCCAGAATCAACACATCCCAATCTTGTTTCAATCTTGCACGGACTTGTTTTATAATTATTGTATCACAAGAAGATTTTTCCTTTGGACATTCTATAACATATATTGTTATTTATTATTTATTTTTTGATATTTCAGGTGGATGTACTTTAGTCCATGTATTAATTTATTCTTAACATGTATTGATAGACACATAGATCTTATTTCTAAATATTGTTGATTTGTTCCACTTATCTAATACTTTCAGTACATATGATATGTTTTAGTCACTAAGAGTGAATTTTTTTCATACATAATTTCAGTGGCGCCCTCTATTTCCTTTATTATATTTACCACCTTTTATAGTCACCTACTATACCACTGAGGAGCAGCACATCATTTAACTCTATATCTTCACTTAAGTGAAGATCACTAATATATTGGTTTTGGCGCGGATTTTACTCTTTTTTCCTAGGGCTTTAAATACCCTGCAGACGCTCTAATCACGTAAAGCGTGATTGCGTCATCATTGTGCGCCATTCGCATGTGTAGGCGCATAAACATGGGGAGAGATCTTTGGGCGGGGATAAACAAAGACGCCCAGACACCGCCCAATACATCAGCGTCAGACGCACATTGCGTCACCGCTCCGTGACGCCCATCCAGCCGATCGCCACACACCTCCAGCGAATGGGAGGGGTGGAAGGGGGAGGCACAGCCCTGTCCTGCTGGAAGGTCATTGTCCTCTGTCCTAGCCTCAAATTACACACAGAGCGGTACAAGTTTTGCTCAGGAAAATCCCTGTATTTAGCATCATCCATATTTCCCTCAACTCTGACCAGTTTTCCAGTCCAGTATTCACCCCCTTTGTTATGAAGCCTATAAAAAGCTCTGGTGCAACCAATTACCTTAAGAAGTCACATAATTAGTGAAATGATGTCCACCTGTGTGCAATCTAAGCATCACACGATCTGTCATTACATATATATACATTTTGAAAGGCCCCATAGGTTTCAACACCTAAGCAAGAGGCACCACTAACCAAACACCATCAAATCTATCATAACCAAATGGAAAGAACAGGGCAGGTGTTGCAACCTATGGGGCCTTTCAAAATGTATATATATGTAATGACAGATCATGTGATGCTTAGATTGCACACAGGTGGACATCATTTCACTAATTATGTGACTTCTGAAGGTAATTGGTTGCACCAGAACTTTTTATGGACTTCATAACAAAGGGGGTGAATACATACGTACATGCCAATTATCTGTTTTTTATTTCTGAAAAATAGTTTTGTGTATATATTTTTATAATTTGACTTCACCAACTTAGACTAATGTGTTCTAATCCATCACATATAATTCTGATTAAGAAAAACATTGAACTAAAGGCTGTAATGTTACAAAATAGGTAAAAAGCCAAAGGGGGTGAATATTTTTACAAGGCACTGTATTGCATTTATGCTGGAGTAATGGTGGAAAAGCACCATGAACGTTTTGGGGGATTGTTCCAGCATTTAGACCATATTCTAGAAGCTCATAAAAGTTTTGGGGGGCTCGGGTGGTATTATGATGAGTCGTTCAGACAGAAATTGTCCGTCTACCCCTCACTGAAATGGGGAATGAAAGACGTAGGGCTATGGCTCAATTTGATTCTGAAAAAAAATTTTTGGAGATGGCATCTATTCCCAAGTCTAAAACCTAGGATTTACTAGTATTCACTTTGCTAAATCATTGAAGAGTATTATGAGCCTCTACCAGAGAGGACGTGGGATTCGTTAGCATGAGGATGACATCGTCCACAAATAGGCAAATTTTGTGAGTTTGGGAGCCAATCTTAAAGCCGGTTATTTTAAGGTTTGGCCAAATGTGTTCTGCTAGGGGTTCAATCAGTAGATTAAAGGGGACAACGGACATCCCTGTCTCGTACCGTTGGTTATGACAAATGGGTGGGAAAGCATGTCTGCAGAAAAAAAATCTGGCTGAGGGGGTGGTATATAGAGCTAGCAACGCATTTAGGATCTGTCCTTTGAATCCGAATTTCCCGAAGCACCTGTCTAAGGTATCCCCAGTGAATTCGATCAAAGGAGCAGAGAAGGCATTCCAGTGGATTCTGCATAGTGAATGATATCAATAAGCCTCCTTGTGGCGTCTGACGTTTGTATACCCGATGTGAAACAGGATTGATCCCTATGAATCAATGTGGGCATGATGTTGATCAATCGTGTGGCTATCATTTTAGCATAGATTTTAAAGTCTAGATTCAGGAGCAAGATAAGGCGGAAGTTTTGAGGGGTTACTGGGTCTTTTCCTGGTTTAGGAAGGTTAATAATTACTGCTTGTAGGGTTTCACTTGGGAATGTAGAGGAGGAAACAATATTGTTGAATAGAATGGTCAAATGTGGGGCTAGTTGCTGAGCGTACGGTTTAGTATATTCCCCGTAAGACCGTCGGGGCCCGGAGATTTACCCAATGGGAGTGAATCTATAGTTGCTAGTACCTCTCTGTCCGTGAAAGGTTCATTCAGGACAGCTGTTCAGTCGATAACTCCAGTAGTGCTATATGGTTAAGAAACTCATTTATATCGTCTGGGGTTGGTTGGTGAGTGTCAGGGTCATTTTTGTAAATTATAAAGGTCACTGTAGTACTCGCTGAAGGTGTCCGCTATTTTCTGAGGGTCTCTAAGGTCTGCTTTCGTGTGAGGATGATAGAGGTGATCGATTTTATTTTTTGTTCTGCGACCCTTGATGTATTGAGCGAGGATCTTGCCCGCTTTGTTTGACGTGGAATATGAGTTGGCTTTTAACTTTCTCTGGATATGTTCAAATGATTGAAGGAGAAGTAATCTAAGCTCTTGTCTCAGGGATAAATTTGTGCCGAGTGTGACGGCAGCGTGGTGGTTTTGTTTTGCATTTCTAACTCATCTATCCGCAATGTAAGGGTGTCTATACGCTGAAGCCTGTTCTTTTTGTGTTGGGAGCTGAGTTTTATCAAGACGCCCCCGATATATGCTTTGTGTGCGTTCCACACCACACCCGGATCAGACACAGAGCCTACGTTAGTGTCAAAGTATTCCGTCAATTGGTCCTTAAGCTCTGGAGTATAAGAAGGATGTTGCAGAATGTAATTGCCCTCCACATATAGGACTGCTTTGGTTTTGGAAGATCTGCGATCGCAATAGGGGCATGGTCTGACCAGGATGTAGTGTGGATTTCTGCTGCACAAATGTCCTGAAGCAACCATTTGTCTGTCAAAAATAGGTCAATTTGCGAATAACTTCCATGAAAGGGAGAGAAATAAGTGTAATCCCTCTCCGTTCCATGCAAACATCTCCATACAGCAAAGAAATCATGTTTGCTTATGAATGTCCTCAGAGGGGATTCTCTTCGTTTTGCTGCAGATGTGGAGTCCAAATGGACTTCCGGGACAAGATTAAAGTCGCCACAGAGAAGTAGACGACCTTGTTTTAGGGGGTGCACAATTGTCATCAATTTACGAAAAAATCTCATCTGATTGACATTCGGAGCATATATGTTAAAGTAAATGCAATATTGTTGATAGTACATACAAGAATAATGTAACGACACTCTGGATCTAAAACAGACTGTTTCAATTGAAATGAGATTGAGTCATTGATCGCAATCAGAACACCTCTCTTTTTAGAGGTAAAATGAGCAGAAAAGACCTGAGTAAAGTGTCTGTTCCTGCATATGGGAGCCGTTGTAGAAATAAAGTGTGTACACACAGGATATCGCACTTTAGGTCCATGGCCGTTTTCCATAGTGAATGTCTCTTAGCTGGGTGATTGAGCCCATTCGCATTGATGGATAGTATTTTGAGTGGCATTGTCAGTGGAGTGAGTCTAGCGGAAGGGCTCAGTCACTTACGGTTAGATGAAGGGCGATGGTGTTCCACGGCATGGGACTCAGCTTCCACTTGAATACGATGGTACAGACGAATCCGGGAAAGACAACAGGATAAATGTCACTTGCAATGGTATATCTGTAAAAAGGTAGAATTAGTCTTAGGAACTGAAATGAGCTAAAAAGGAATTGGAAATTGCAGAAAACCAGAACGAGGTGGGGTATCCACCAAAAAGAACGTCGGGTGGGATAGAGGGTGGGTAATACCCAACTAAGCCACTGTGGGGGGAACAGAGTCAAGTTAGAACTATAACATCAACAAAAAGAAAAAAAATAACAGTAGAAATGGAAGGCTGATAGCCGAGGGGGTCATTTTCTGTATAACTGTAAATGTGAGGCCCAGTGCTTGTTGAGGCTGGACAAGAGCTCAGATGGTCCTCACGTCTTGGTTGCGTCGTGATGGGCGGGGGTCCCGCTGTGCCATTGGTATGTCTGAAGCTTGTGGCGGATCTGTTATAATCCCCCAAGAATAAAGCAGCTAAAGCCCCTTGTCTAAGGTGTGGACCACGTGTGATGCTCCATTCCTGGTGATGAGTAAAGATGCTGGATAACGCCATTTAAATTAGATTGTGTGCTTGTGTAACCCTTTGGTGATTGGGCTAAGCTGTCTCCTCAGTTGCAGGGTGTATTTAGATAGGTCAGGGAACAATGAAACTCTCTTACGGCCCGGGTAGCGCTGGGTTATTTCTGGCAGTCATGAGGAGCCGTTCCTTTGTATGAAAGAAATAGACCCTCATTAGGACATCTCTGGAAACAGATGCAGCAAGGTGTGAGGGCTTGGCGATCCTGTGTATGCGATCAACAATCAAGTCTCTCTAGGTGATGCATCAGGGAGAATTGCATGCATTAACTCCTTAGCGTATCTGAGAAGGTCAATTGGCATAATGGATTCAGGGATTCCCCTCAGCTTTACGTTATTTCTCCTGGACCTGTCCTCCAAATCTGCTAGCTTGCCTCTCATCCAGGATTGCTCATCTTTCATGTCATGAAAGGAATCAATAAGATCATTCACAGTTGAGGTACATTCCTCCATACTATCTTCCAGATGGGACACTCTATTGTCAATAACATGGATATCAGCAGTCAGTTTGGTGAACAAGGAGGACAGATCTGTCATTAGTGATCCCAGCAAGACTGCAGAGCCTGGTTAGATTTCAGTGGACTGAAGGCCTGGGTCTCAATTAGCGCTGGAGGTGCCTGTAGAGCCTCCATCCGCATGCGGGCTTTCGCTGGGCTGCCTGTGACAGGATTGTCTCCTGGTCTGGCCGTGGGGGATAGCGGAGGTCTTTGAGAGGAGATTTCCTCCGGAATCTCGTCTGGGAGATCCGTGTATGCTGTTAGATTCGCTGCCGCGCCGGCGCCATGTTGGCCCTGACTGACCTTATGCTGCGGCTTGGAGAAAAAGTCTGTCGGCTTTTGGGGGTGTGGTCATCCTCTTCCGTGACATGGTTCTCCGGGGTGTCTGGGCTGTGAGGATGTAGGATGGCTCTCGATCTTATTGTGGTTTGGGCCTGTGTCCTTTCGTTTTCCCCCTCAGGCTGACGAGCACACAATCTAGGCAGCCATCTGCGGCGCTGGCAAACCACGCCCACTATGGCTCAATTTGATTGCTCCAAAAAAGCCCTCGCCACGCAGGGTGGAATTACGCAGTCAAAAAACACCCCCTGACTCGCCACCCTGCAGGAAACTCCTCCATCACAAATATAGGACCCCTGTATCAGGGGCAGAAAATAACCAAAACCTTAGACATACATGAACCCGTATCATGTATGTCTAAGGTTTTGGTTATTTTCTGCCCCTGATACAGGGGTCCTATATTTGTGATGGAGGAGTTTCCTGCAGGGTGGTGAGTCAGGGGGTGTTTTTTGACTGTGTAATTCCACCCTGCGTGGCGAGGGCTTTTTTGGAGCAATCAAATTGAGCCATAGTGGGCGTGGTTTGCCAGCGCCGCAGATGGCTGCCTAGATTGTGTGCTCGTCAGCCTGAGGGGGAAAACGAAAGGACACAGGCCCAAACCACAATAAGATCGAGAGCCATCCTACATCCTCACAGCCCAGACACCCCGGAGAACCATGTCACGGAAGAGGATGACCACACCCCCAAAAGCCGACAGACTTTTTCTCCAAGCCGCAGCATAAGGTCAGTCAGGGCCAACATGGCGCCGGCGCGGCAGCGAATCTGACAGCATACACGGATCTCCCAGACGAGATTCCGGAGGAAATCTCCTCTCAAAGACCTCCGCTATCCCCCACGGCCAGACCAGGAGACAATCCTGTCACAGGCAGCCCAGCGAAAGCCCGCATGCGGATGGAGGCTCTACAGGCACCTCCAGCGCTAATTGAGACCCAGGCCTTCAGTCCACTGAAATCTAACCAGGCTCTGCAGTCTTGCTGGGATCACTAATGACAGATCTGTCCTCCTTGTTCACCAAACTGACTGCTGATATCCATGTTATTGACAATAGAGTGTCCCATCTGGAAGATGACAATAGAGTGTCCCATCTGGACAAGCGCCCAGAGGCGATTCAGTTCGCATGTGCCACGCTATATAAGTTTTCATTCATTCATTCATTCAACCCAATAGGCAACCTCTTGAATAGTAAAGCAAAAATGGGTACCCAGTTACCTATCTATTATATGGTATTTAGGTCCAAATACAACCCTGGCATGTAGGGCAGATTCTGGAACATGGCATAACTATTGAAACTCCAGTTTCCTGCCAACCCAACACCAGGACACCCTATGCAATAGAGGCGGAGCTTTCCATGCAGACCATTTCAAACTTTTTTAAGGCAGCCCCTACTGAAATATGTTGCTTCATAGAACGGAGACACCCTATCCACAAGTCATTTCCAGTAAGACAATGATGGCATCATTGTTTTTGTTTTGTTTTTCCAGTAGAGGATCAACGACTTGCGAGCATAGAATTTATAGTAGGCTTATTAAAGTTGGAGCCTTTGTTGGTGCCACCCCCTCCACTAAACCAAGCAGTCAAGTTGACAGCATCATAGGCACTGGCACCGAGGTGATCTCCTCAACACAGCGCACAACAGCAGCCCAAAATTCCTGAGCCACTGGGCAGTGCCAAAATATATGACTAAAGTCAGCTGGAGATTGTGAGCATCTCAAACACTCCGCTGAAGTCCCCGGATACATTTTGGCTTGTTTTGCTGGCGTATATATATCCTGTGCATACATTTAAATTGGATCAAACAATCTCTTGTCAATACTAAATGAGTGAAAGGGAAACAACACATCATCCCAGTCTTCTCCTCCCAAGTCTGGAACCTCCACTGCCCACTTCTCCCTACACCTGTCTACTGAGGGAGGAGGAGTAGAAAAGAGCACCTTGTATAATTCCTATTGGGGTCTTTTCATAGACTCGTCCAACAGGACAGATTCCAATGTGGAGGGCCTCGCCACTACCATGAAAGAGCCAAACTGAGATACAAAAGCATGTCTTAATTGAAGGCAACAGAACAGATATGAGTTGGGCAGGTCAAGTCTGTTTTAAATCATCAAAGTGGGATAATTCTCCCCCCCCCCCCAAACAATGTCACTCAAAGTCTTAACCCCCTTTGACCCCCATATGACTGGATCAGGTATGGAAAGAAAGTGGGGAAATCAGGGAATCGACCACAATAGAGAAGCAGGCTACAGAGACTCAGACGCAGGTGCCAGGAGGTTGAGTATTATCCCAGGCACTAATGGTAGCTCTCATTGTTCCCGTTTAAAGGAAATTTGGCTCCAGGACCATGATGGAACAGGAGTCGTAGACTCTCGTATGAACCCAGCACTGCTGCCTCCAACACCGTGGCCAAATGCTCATCATCGCCAAGAAGCTACCTGTGAGCAAAAACTCCCTGGCCAGCCAAACTAGTGCTTCGATTTTAATGAAAGGCAGTGCTTCGGGATTGCGGCATGTAGGTATAGGCATGAATGTGCCTATTGCTCAGGAGTACACCCAGTGGTCAAGTGCTTTTTTTAGAAAAAATTTGATTGCAGGGGCTTATCAAAGGCAGAGAGATATTTTTCCAAAAGACCTGCACGCCAGTGAGGCTGGAAAAAATGCGCCCATAGTTGTACAGGTAATTAAACAGGGAGAAGGCGTCTTTTCTCATTGAAGGTCTTTCTGATAGCTTTCCTCTACCCTCCTTTTCAGGAGAAGGGTGCTCAGTGGTGAGTAATTTAAGATAGGGAACATGTTTTCAAGGAAATCGAGGTAGGGCATATTGAAGGTACTTTCAAATGTCCCATGTTTAGTCATTTCTGCATATTACCTATGGGAGTGGTACCTTAGCGGGAGCACAATGCGTTTCGCATTATTCATTATTTCACTTTCCCTGAGGGTAATTCTTGAAACAATGAGATTGATGAGTCACTATGCTCAGTCTCATATGTGACTTTTGAGGAGGCGATTGTCAAAATTCAGGATTTTTGGGCCTGGAGCGTTATTGGCCAAGGCCAATATAAAATCTGCTTTTTGGGATATTGGCTCTTGCCAATATCCATGTTGACTTTCAATTAGTTAAGTTTTTATTTAGAAGATTCCAATATTTTTTGACAACCATCTCCCCAGGGGGTGTTTATTGTCTTGCTCATATTTTGAAGCCTTTTCTACATTCCTTCACTGGGTTATTTGTTTTCATTCAGGTATGGATAGTGTGGTCCACTATCTGGACCATTTTTTATTTGTGGGACCTCCAGACTTGAATATTTGTGATAGCCTGTTGCAGACATTCGGGGAAATTTTTCAGCATTTTGGAGTTCCAATGGCAGAGAAGATGAGTCTACCGGATGCAGAATTGTTGAAATTAAAATGTTTGTTGGTATTATTTCTGGGTAAGAAAGAAGTACTTTTGAAGGAAATGCAATCTCTTTTGGACATCTTGACTTTTGCATGCCGAGATTATGCCAGTGGGTCGTATTTTTTCACATCTTCTTCATCTTTCCATATCTGGCTTGAAGTCGCATTTTTCCCACATATGATTGTCTAGTTCTCTTAACCACTTCAATACAGGGGGCCAGATTCACATACACTTAATATTGCGCTGCGTAATCGAAATACTCTACGCTGCCGTATTTCACCAGGCTCTACACCGAATCCTGGTAGATTTTTGCCCATACGCTACGGCGGCGTAGTCTATTTCTCGCCGCGTAATCGAAATACGCGATTAGGGGGCGTAAGGCATTTAAATTAAGCGCATCCCCACGGTGATCGAACTGCGCATGCTCCGTTCAGAAATTTCCCGCCGCGCATTGCGCGAAATCACGTCGTTACGTCATTCGTTGTTTGAGTAGTGTTGTTTACGAAAATTCCTATTCCTGGACGACTTACGTAAAAAAAAATAAAAGACGTTGGAAAACTTAGAAATTCGACGCGGGAACGACGGCCATACTTAACATGGGCTGTCTAATATTAGAGCAGCAAAAAGCTGGTATAGTGTTACGCAAATAAAAGATGACTAAAGGTGCCGTAAGAGATTGCGATTAAAGATCGTAATTTCGGGGATCGCTGGCAAAAGCTCATTTGCATACCCCGATGCTGAAAACGACGGGAAGTCCACCCAGTGGCCGCAATTTTATTGCAGCGTAGATCCGAAGGCGTATGAACACGTAATCCAGTCGAATTGAAGCACGCAGCCGTCTATTCATGGTTTGAAGTTTTCGACTAGCTAGAAAACGCGCGTAATTTGAAATTACTCCAGTCTAACACCAGTTAGACAGGCGTAATGGCTCTCTGAATCTGGGCCAGGGCTTTTATACATCCTTCCTTCCCAGACCAATTTTTAGCTTTCAGCGCTCTCACACTTTGAATGACAATTACTCAGTTATGCTACATTTTACCCAAACCAAATTTTTATCATTTTTTTCTCACAAACAGCTTTCTTTTGGTGGTATTTAATCACCGCTGGGCTTGATATTTTCTTTCTCGTACATCACGGGACACAGAGCAGCATATTCATTACTATATGGGTTATATGGAGTACCTTCAGGTGTGGACACTGGCAATCTCAAACAGGAAGTCCCCTCCCTATATAACCCCCTCCCATAGAGGAAGTACCTCAGTTTTTTCGCCAGTGTCTTAGGTGTTGGTCACGGAATAGCTTTGCCTCCACATCCTTGGGATTAAGGCGGGCTAACCGGATCTGTCCAAGGAGCCTCAGTGCCAAAGTGGACAGTACCCGGGCCCCAAACCGTGGGGTTTTGCCTATAATGCTCCTCTCTAGAGGTGTCAGGGCATTAGAACTGCCCGTTCGCGGCCGTTTTCCGCGGGCGCGCGCATGCGCGGCTCGGGCGCAGCGCGTGCATGTATTAGGCGCGCGCGTGCGCGGTATAGGCGCGCGTTGCGGGCGCGCGCACGGGCGCGCACGGACACACTCCCCATCCGACCAATCAGTGGCTTAGGCGGGCTATTTAAGCCAGCCTCTTCCTCCTGTCTGGTTGCTGGCTTGTCACAGCTTCTAAGTGAATCTGATACCTACTACCTCTTGATCCTGATCCTTTGACCTTTTGGCTATTGTTACCGGACTGCTGCTTCCTCCTGCTCCTTGACCTTTGGCTTGAACTATCGGACTTCCTGATTTCTCCAACCCTCCTAACCACGGCCGGTTTCCTGGATTAATCTTCTGCTTGCTCCCAGCTCCAGCTATCTGGACTTCCGGACTATCTCTGTGTGCTTCCTCAGCTGACCTCAGTGACCTGCTTCCGGATCAGTCTCTGCTCCACGGATCCAGTCTACGTCCACCTGTCGGTACCGGTGCCTCCCGGTGCGTCCGTCCCCCTGTACCCACTCCAGGGGGCGGATCGCGCTAGGTCGCAAAGGGAGCCGCCCTCAGCATCTTGGCCTTGGTGAGTTTATCTTTAACTACCGTGATAGTACAAGCCAGCCAGATGTCCGAGGCCGACAGGGCGCGCTCCCCCTTCGAGACCCTGTGCCTACAAGTCTCAGCACTAACCGACGCAGTACAGAAGTTGCAGGACGGATACGTACAAATGGATGGTCGCCTCCAACAAATGGCTGTCACGCCTGGATCCACGGCCCCTCCCGCGGCTCCAGCTATGGGAGCATCCACCTCCCAGTCTTCTCCAGGACCAGCAGTGGTTGTTTCTCACCCAGAACCTCGCGTCCCAACACCTGAGCGATTCTCTGGCGACCGCAAGAAATTCCGGGCATTCAAAAATGCATGCTCACTGTACCTGGCCCTGCAACCTAGAACTTTCTGTTCGGAAGCCGTGAAAGTAGGCTTTGTGATTTCTTTACTCACGGACGAGCCACAGGCTTGGGCACACAGCCTACTGGAACAAAAGAGCCCAATACTGGACACTTTAGACACCTTTTTTAAAAACATGTCTGAACTATATGATGACCCCCTCCGTTCAGCTACGGCCGAAGCTACTCTCCACCAGCTGAACCAAGGGAGGAGACCAGTGGAGGACTTTATTGCAGAATTCCGAAAATGGTCTGCTGACACAGGGTGGAATGAGGCCGCCCTAAAATATCAATTCCGCCAAGGTCTCTCGGAGTCCCTCAAGGACGAATTGGCTAGAATTGATCCACCTGCTACTTTGGAAGCCTTGATTCAATCAGCGACCCAACTTGACAGACGCCTACGTGAGCGACGTTCAGAACGCTGTCAAACCACTCGTCCCAGCTGGACCCCACCAAGGTTCCCTCCAGCTCCTCCGCCTCTCCCGGTTCCGCCCGCTTTCCCGCTTCAGGATCCTGAGCCCATGCAACTCGGGATGATCCGGGCTCCCCTCACGCCTGAAGAGAGGCAGCGTAGACGCCAGTCAAATCTGTGCCTGTATTGCGGTGGAGCAGGCCACTTCCTCCGCACTTGTCCCATTAGACCCAGTAAGTCTAGGCCATCATCCACCTTCAATTACCACATTACCAACTTACCTCAGACTTATGTTATCCTCTTTCTCTCCCTACAGCTCCCGGAGGGGGCGACCCGGCTACCGGCCATCGTTGACTCTGGGGCCTGCAGCTGCTTCATGGACTCCGCCCTGGCCCAGAAGCTGCAGATCCCTTGTCGACCTAAGGACCTCCCCTTATCGATCCATCTGGCAGACGGCTCACTTCCCCGCTCAGGACTTGTGACCCACGAAACTCTACCTATTCCTGCCGTCTCGGATACCGGACACCAAGAGTACCTATGCCTAGACCTTATCCCGTCTCCTTTAGCCCCCATCATCTTGGGTCTTCCATGGCTACAAGTGCACCAACCCAGTATAGACTGGGGCGAAAAGGAGATCAAATTCCCCTCAGTCTATTGTACCCAACACTGCCTCACACCTACTAAACCCGCTTGTGCTACCTTGATGACAGCGTCAGAAGACCTTCAACACGTTCCCGCGGTCTACTCAGAATATAGAGACGTGTTTGACAAACAACAGGCAGACCGCCTTCCTCCGCACCGGTCATACGACTGCCCTATTGACCTGTTGCCTGGCTCTAAGATCCCTTTCGGAAGAATTTTTCCTTTATCAGAGACTGAATTAGTAGCCCTTAAAGCTTACATCGACGAAAACTTAGAAAAGAAATTCATTCGTCCTTCCTCCTCCCCAGCTGGGGCAGGAATCTTCTTCGTCGAGAAAAAAGATGGCTCCCTCAGGCCTTGCATCGATTATCGGGAGTTGAATAAAATAACCATCAAGAACCGGTATCCCTTACCCCTGATACCGGAACTATTCCAGCGATTCCGTTCAGCCCGGGTTTTCTCCAAACTCGACCTCCGGGGTGCATACAACCTCATCCGAATCCGGCCCGGAGACGAGTGGAAGACAGCTTTCAGGTCAAGGTTTGGCCACTTTGAATATCTGGTGATGCCTTTCGGGCTCTGTAATGCCCCTGCCACTTTCCAGCACCTGGTAAATGACATCTTCCGCCAATTCCTGGATGACTTCCTGGTCGTCTATCTAGATGACATCCTCATCTTCTCAGTATCCCTTGAAGTGCACCGGGTCCACGTTAAACAAGTCCTGGCCATCCTCAGGCAACATAAATTATACCTTAAAGCTGAGAAGTGCGAATTTGAAAAGACCACCATTCAGTTCTTGGGCTTTACCATCTCGACCAATGGGATATCCATGGATCCGCAGAAAGTTAAAGCAGTCCAGGACTGGCCAGCTCCGACCGACAAAAAGGGGGTACAGCGGTTTATTGGCTTCGCCAACTTTTACCGAAGATTCATTGCCGGCTTTTCATCCACTGTGTCCCCTATTACCAAACTGACCCAGCAGGGATGTCGTTTCCACTGGTCCCAGGAAGCACAGGAGGCATTCACAAAGCTCAAGACCTTGTTTTCTTCCGCGCCTGTTCTAAAACACCCAGACCCAACCTTGCCCTTTATCTTGGAGGTGGACGCCTCGGAAATAGCCATCGGAGCAATCCTATCGCAGAGACAGGGACCTAAATCTCTGCTACATCCTGTAGCTTATGCTTCACGGAAACTAAGCTCCCCGGAAAGAAACTGACGTCGGTGACAGGGAATTACTGGCCATTAAGTTTGCCTTGGAGGAATGGAGGTATCTCCTGGAAGGTGCCCTTCACCCCATTCTGATTTTTACGGACCATAAAAACCTAGAGTACTTGCGATCCGCTAAACGTCTGAGACCAAGACAAGCTCGCTGGGCCTTATTCTTCACTCGTTTTCAGTTCCACATCACCTTCAGACCGGGGTCTAAGAATGGGAAAGCAGACGCCCTTTCCAGAATGTTCACCGAAACACCCGATCCGCTGGAGCCCAGTACCATCCTAACCCCTAAGAACTTTTATTAATTTCTCCAATTGACCTACTGACCTCTCTTAAAAGGGCCTCGGACCAATGCACCGACGAACTGGCACTCTCTCTGGAGAAACAAGACGGTCTACTGTGGTCACGGGGCAAAGTCTTTGTACCTACAGAAACAAGGCAATTGGTGTTAAGCACATTCCACGATCACAAGCTGGCAGGCCACTTCGGAACACGGAAGACCGCGGAGTTGATCGGACGCTCTTTCTGGTGGCCAAAATGGAAATTAGACTGTAAGACCTACGTGTCTTCTTGCACCCGCTGCCAACGTTGTAAGGGTCCGAACGTCAAGTCCTGGGGCCTTCTCAAACCCCTTCCTGTTCCGGAACGCCCCTGGACAGATGTGTCAATGGATTTCATTGTAGATCTGCCTCCCTCCGAAGGCTTTACTACGATTCTAGTGGTAATTGACCGACTGTCTAAATTAGCACACTTCCTGCCTATGATTGGTACACCCTCCGCGTCTGAGACAGCCAAAATTTTTTTTAAGGAAATCATAAGACTCCATGGGGCACCCAAGAGCATCGTGTCAGATAGGGGTGTGCAATTTACTTCTAAATTCTGGAGGGAGCTCTGCAAGTCGCTTGAAATTAAGATCTGCCTCTCGTCTGCCTACCACCCGCAGTCCAATGGCCAGACAGAGAGGACCAGCCAAACGTTGGAGCAATACCTCCGTTGTTTCTGTTCATCATCTCAAGACGACTGGGCATCTTTGCTACCAGCGGCAGAGTTTGCCTACAACAATTCGGTTCACTCATCTACTAACCAGACCCCGTTTTGGGCCAACCTCGGATACCATCCTACCTTCCTTCCGGACTCCATTCCTGAAATTTCGGTCCCAGCTGTCCAGGAACGTATAGTTGCCATGCAACAAAACTTCCAGAAACTCCAGGAGACCATGCACCAAGCCCAAAGGAGCTACAAGAAGTTTTTCGACAGGGGGAGGAAGGACTGCCCGAATTTCGAAGCTGGCGAAAAGGTCTGGTTATCGGCCACAAACCTCAAACTACCAATCCCTTCCCGGAAACTTGGCCCTAGGTTCATCGGCCCATTTAAAATCAAGCGGAAGATCAACCCTGTGGCTTTCGAACTAGAATTACCGGACTCTTATAGGATCCATCCTGTCTTTCACGCATCCCTGCTCAAACCTTTCATACCAGACACCTTCCCTGGAAGAGAAGAACTCCCACCGCCTCCGGTGGTGATCGAAGGTGAAAAGGAGTTCGAGGTGGAATCCATTCTGAGCTGTCGAAAGAGGGGGAGGCAACTTCAGTACTTAATCAAGTGGAAGGGTTACCCTCCTGAGGACAATTCCTGGGAGCCCTCCAGGAATTTACATGCCCTTCGGCTGATCCGAACGTTCCATCGGGACCATCCGGAGTTGATGAACAGTTTGGGCGTCCGGAGCCCGCCCCTTGGGGGGGGCACTGTCAGGGCATTAGAACTGCCCGTTCGCGGCCGTTTACCGCGGGCGCGCGCATGCGCGTGCATGTAAAAGATCCTGTTTGCCAGGGTGCTGTATAGGTCCAGGACAGCGGCTCCTTCCAGGATCCCAGTGCCTGAAGGTCTACTACGCTACCCACGGAGATGGGAGAAGATTGGACCGTTTTGCAAAACGTCCTGCGGCATGGAGCAGGTAAGAGGGGAGCCTGCGGGACTTGGTTCGACAGCAGGCTCTCCAGGGGAGATCTTAAGGGGGTAGCCTGAGTATGCTCTGCATTGGCACCATGGTCACTATGTCTGATGGACAGGATGCCCTGAAATGTTTCCCCCCCATCACTTGATCCCCCTACCTATCTATGTATGTTTGCTAGCTACCTGCTGCTCGCTGGTTGAAGATCTTTTTAAAAAAAAAAACAGATCTGTCTCTAGGCTAAAGGGACTCCTTAGGGGCCTGTTTTAGCCTTACCTTCCCGGGATTCAAAATCTGCCGCCTGATGCGTCCTCCAACCTGCATTCCTGGGCTCCAGAGTGCGTCTCCTCCTGGGCTCTCCTCCCCCGACAGTCGCGCACGCGCGCATGCATATAGAAAATTTTCGCGCCGTTCGGGAGGGGGGGGGGGGGGGGCGGGGAGCGTGACTGCAGTGTAGAGTGGGCGTGCCTTCATTTGCTGTTATACACAGCAGGCGCGTTCTTAGCTCAGTTCAAAGCTGAGCTGGAGAGAGAGGACGTAGAGCTGGCAGCACAGTAACTCCCGGTGGCGAGAAGGGGTACTACATGCTGGAGTCAGCTCCAATACTTTCTTGTTAAGCCAAAATCCCCTTGGCAACAGGTTGAATGCTGGCAAACATGTTGGGGGTGGGGCTGTATGTGGTGAATAATATTATAAAAGAAAACATACTGAGCCCCACCGTTTTTGGGCATTGGTGATCCTATTGTCCCCTAAACCTTATTTTTTTGTACTCCTGGCTATAACAGTCTGTTGTTGTAAGCGGAGTCCCTCGGTTTTGTATTATGGCTTCCAAGGGTTCAGGATCAAAACACACAAAAAAAAAAAAAAAGAAAAGGCAAAGACAAAGGGGTTCCTCCTCTGGTTCTGATGATATGCCAATACTTTCCCCACAGGTTATTCCTATAGGGGTCACCCTGGATAAGCCATTAAGGGGGTCTGGTGCTGAGGCTGGCCCAGGTCGGCCCAACCCTGTGTTATCACAGAGGAGATGCTAGCCGTCACCTTAGGGGGGCTAGAGAAAAAAGTTAACAGCTATGATCGCTGTCTCTTTTTCTGGCAAGAAGCGGACTAGATCCCCATCGCCAAAAGGTGTATCCTCGGATGCTGAGATTCTCTCTCCGGAGGAATTAGAATTTCAGGAGGATCGGTTGGACCAGAACCTAGAGGAAGGATCTACCACTGAAGAATCGTTTTCAGCCTCCCAGACGGAGAGTCTGTGGGTCCAGTCTTTGACAGACATGGTCCGCTCGGCATTTAATTTGCCATTTCCAGAGCCTCAGGTTCCTGCGGTATCCTCTTTGGGTTCTTTTAAAAGCGCCTTTAAGCAACGCAGCTTTTCCGGTCCATCCTCTGTTAGAGGAATTGGTTTTTCCAGGATTGGGACGACCGGACAGAATTTTTTCTGCCGCCTAAAGCTGACGAGAGGGTAGTCTTTATGCACGTCTGCCAGGAAATATTTGTGCTTGCAGGCACTCTTTCCCCTGACCAATTGCTCTTTAAAAGGGGCCCGGATGGCTCAGTCGGTAGAGCATCGGACTTTTGGTCTGAGGGTCCAGGGTTCAGGTCCCGGTTCGGGCACTGCTTTTCAACTACCCGTGAGGTCCTAGAGGCCACATCTCCCGGAAAGCGCCCGATCTCGTCTGATCTCGGAGGCTAAGCAGGGTCGGGCCCTGGTTAGTGCCTGGATGGGAGACCACCTGGAAGGTTTTCTGTTATTTACCCTATGGAAAAGACATTTTTCTATCTAAGAAAGGGGGCGCTCCCAACTGTGGACGCAGCCATCTCATGGGTGAATAAATCATTAACTGGCCTAGGGGGAAACATACAAATGTTTAAGGTCCCGGTCGATAAACGTTTAGAGACACTTTTTCCAGCATCCTTGACTACAGCCAGCAGTGGCTGCAATTGGAGTTTTGTCAGGCGTTAAAGAACCAGACAAAAACAGATGCTTAAGACATCCCTGCCCAATAGGCAGAGGAGTTATTGGATATTCCCAGAGCTCTGTGCTTTGCGGTAGAGGTTATAAAAAGACTCCATCCAGCAGGCGTCTCGTTGTCACTATTTTTAGTGCATATGAGAAGGCTCTTATGGTTGAAGAACTGGGCGGCCGAGCCCCATGTAAAAGACTGCTGGCAGGTTTGCCCTTCCATGGAAAGATCTGGATAAATACATTCAGACTGTTTCAAGTGGCAAAAGTACCCTTTTACCAGTCAAAAGAAGTTCCGGGGTCCTGCGTTTAAAAGGCAGCTCCCCCCTGTTCCGGGGCCCTCAAATTCCAGGCAGTACGGACCTCCTGCGCGATCAAACTTTTAACAATGGATCGCAAGGACAGGCCTCTGGGGATCGATCCCCGACAGAGGGGGTCCGATCATCTGTGGCCGCAGGCTACAGATTAGAATTTCTAAAATTTCCTCCACGAGGAAGGCCTCAATGCGGGCGGCGTTGGATCATCTGCTTTACCAGGGCATAATGGTAGAGGTACCAGCCCAAGAATAGGGGCTAGGTTTCTATTCCAATCTGTTTGTCATACCAAGGCCCATCGGCGATGTCAGACCAATTTTGGACCTAAAAGGTTTAAATGCTTACCTAAGGGTTCGCTCTTTCCGGATAGAATCCGTTCGGTCAGCAGCCGCCACACTCCAGAAGGATCTGGCTTCTATAGACATAAAGGATGGTTACCTTCATGTACCAAGTCTTTCAGCCACAACAAATATTTTTGTTTTTACGCTTCGCAGTGATACAGCGTCACTTTCAATTCGTGGCACCCCCCTTCGGGCTGGCTACGGCCCCCGGGTATTCACGAAGGTCCTAGCTCCTATTCTAGTCAGTCTAAAGGATCCAAGGGATCTCGGTCCTAGCATACCTGGACGACCTCTTAATCATAGATCACTCGCTTCCTTGGTGGAATGCGTAGTAGCCCTCATGGTTCAGTACCTCGAGAGGTTCGGCTGAGTCCTAAACCGGGGAAAGATCAGCATTTCAACCTACAAAGCAGTTGGAATATCTCGGCATGAGATTAGACACAGAACAGAAGATGGGTGTTCCTGCTCCTGGTAAAGGTCGAGGCTATCAAAAGATTGATTCAGTTGGTTCTAAGCAAAAGAGAACCAACTATTCGCCTATGTATGCGATGGCCATGTTCGAGGCGATACCACACGCTTCCACACTCGTGTCCTACAGACAGCAATTCTAGCAGCTTGGTTCTGCCCAGTGGTCTGGAAGGCTGGAGAGCGGTCTTGAACGGGTTCACTCGCCAAGGAACTTGGGCAGAGGCGGAGAGGCAGCTGCCCATCAAGGTCTGGGAGTTCAGAGCGGCTCGGCTAGCCCTCCTGGCATAGACATCCAGATTACAGGGGTCCTCGGTGAGAAGTCATTCAGACAATGCCACAGCGGTGGCATATATGTGAACCACCAAGGGGGAACCAAGAGTCAAGCCACTCAGAGTGAGAGGAGCTTGGTTTTTCGGTGGGCAGAGGTTTATGTACCCTGCATATCGGCGACATTCATTCCCGAGGTGGACAACCTGCAGGCGTACTTCCTAAGTCGCCAAACCCTGTCGCCGGGGGAGTGGTCTCTGCATCCACAAGTTTTTTCAGACAATCTGCCAGAAGTGGGGAGTGCCAGACGTGGAGGTCATGCCATCAGGATTCAACAAGAAGCTAGACAGGTTCATGTCTCGAACGAGGGACCCTATGGCCTGCGGAACCGATGTGTTGGTTTGCCCTTGGCATCAATCATAACTTCTATATGCATTTCCCCCGCTGCAGTTACTACCCCGCCTGTGGCGCAGGATCATAGCACAGGCCGGTTATCCTGGTAGCCCCAGCTTGGTACCGGAGGGCATGGTACTCACTAGTCCTGAAATTGGCAGCGGGAGGCCCTTGGACTCTTCCTCTAGGGCCAGACCTACTCTCACAAGGCCCGATCCTCCACCCTGCATTACGGCGTCTAAATTTGACGGCCTGGCGGCTGAATCCCTGATTCTCAGGGGTAGAGGTCTGTCTAGGCAGGTAATCCCTACCCTCATTAAGGCTAGAAAGCCGGCCTCCAGGGTAATTTTGTTACAGGGTTTGGAGGGCCTACGTAGGCTGGTGTGAGGCTAAGAGATGGGTTTCCCGCAAGTATACCATTGATAGAGTATTAAGTTTTCTCCAGCTAGGAGTGGATAAAGGCCTGGCATTAAGCACGATCTAGGGACTGATTTCAGCCTTATCAGTGTGGTTTCAGAGGCCGCTGGCCGCCCACTCGCTGGTTAAGATCTTCATACAGGGAGTCTTACGTGTTAATCCTCCGGTCAAATCACCACTTTGTCCATGGGACTTAAATCTTGTTCTGTCAACTCTACAGAAACAACCCCTTGAGCCGTTGGCTGAGGTACCTTTGGTTTTACTGACTAGAAAGTCGGTATTTCTGATCACCATAGTTTCGGCCAGGAGAGTATCGGAATTGGCAGCCTTATCTTGTAAGGAACCATATCTCATTTTACATAAGGATAGGGCGGGGTTCCGTCCTCATCCTTCCTTTCTACCAAAGGTTATATCCAGTTTCCACCTGAACCAGGATGTGGTACTTCCATCCTTCTTCCAAAACCCACCTCTAGAAAGGAGGGGTTGCTGCATACGTTGGATATTGTCAGGGCCATAAAGGCCTATCTTAAAGCTACAGAGAAGGTTCGGAAAACAGATGTGGTGTTCATTTTACCGGAAGGGCCCAAGATGGGTCAGGCAGCTGCTTGATCCACCATCGCAAGATGGATTAAACAATTAATCGTTCAGGCCTGCGGTTTGAAGAGGTTGCCTCCTCCTTTGTCGGTAAAGGCCTATTCTACCAGGGCCATGGGCACCTCCTGGGCAGCACATCATCAGATCTCTATGGCTCGAATATGCAAGGCAGCAACGTGGTCGTCAGTCCACATGTTTACAAAATTTTATCAATTGGACGTAAGAAGGAATGCGGATACAGCCTTTGGGCAGTCAGTACTACAGGCCGCGATTCAAGCTCCTCAGGATCTGAGGGGGCTCCCTTGATTTGATTTGAGATTTACATTTCTTGTTTTAAGTTGGATTTACTAGTATTTGAGTATACCTCTAAATTAAATCCTTTCTTGGAAGATGTCTCCCTCCCCTCATTAAAGCATTGCTTTCGGACATCCCATATAGTAATGAATATGCTGCTCTGTGTCCCGTGATGTACGAGAAAGAAAAAGAGATTTTTTAATACAGCTTACCTGTAAAATCTTTTTCTTGGAGTACATCACGGGACACAGAGCTCCCACCCCTCTTTTGGGGAACATTTTTGGGAGGCATACTGCTTGCTACAAAACTGAGGTACTTCCTCTATGGGAGGGGGTTATATAGGGAGGGGACTTCCTGTTTGAGATTGCCAGTGTCCACACCTGAAGGTACTCCATATAACCCATATAGTAATGAATATGCTGCTCTGTGTCCCGTGATGTACTCCAAGAAAAAGATTTTACAGGTAAGCTGTATTAAAAAATCTCTTTTTTTGCAATACAAGCGAAAAAATAAATTTTTGGAAAAAAATACACTTTTTTTTTTAGTTTCTAGTCTAAAATTTTGCAAATAAGTAATTTTTCTTCATAAATTTGGGCCAAAATGTATACTGCTACACATCTTTAGTAAAAATAATTTAAAAAAAGTGTATATTTGGTCTCTGTGAAAGTTATAGAGTCTACAAGCTATGGTGCAAATCATTGAAAAATTATCACATCTGATCACACCTAAAGTACTGACGGCCCATCTCATTTCTTGAGACCCTAACAAGCCAGGAAAGTACAAATTACCCCTTTTTGAAAAGCAGACATTCCAAGGTATTTAATAAGAGGCATGGTGAGTTTTTTTAACGTGTAATTTTTTCACACAATTCTTGGGGATTTTTTTTTTCACAAAATTGTCATAACAAGTTATTTCTCTTACACAGCACATGCATACTTGCAATGACACCCCAAAATACATTCTGCTACTCCTCCCGAGTATGGCGATACTAAATGTGTAAGACTTTTACACAACCTGGCCACATACAGAAGCCCAACATTGAAGTAGCACCGTCAGGCGTTCTACAAGCATAAATTACACCTCATTTCTCAACCAGGTACTGGTTTCTGGCAGGTACTCTGGTGAGGTGGCGGGTACTCTGGTGGCAGGTACACTGATGAGGTGGCAGGTGGTGAGGTGGCGGGTACTCTGGTGAGGTGGCAGGTACTCTGGCGGCAGGTGGTGAGGTGGTGGGTACTCTGGGGAGGTGGCAGATACTCTGGTGAGGTGGCGGGTACTCTGGTGGCAGGTGGTGAGGTGGCAGGTACTCTGGTGAGATGGCGGGTGCTCTGGTGGCAGGTGGTGAGGTGGCAGCTACTGTGGTGAGGTGGCGGGTACTCTGGTGTGGTGGCGGGTTCTCTGGTGAGGTGGCGGGTACTCTGGTGAGGTGGCGGGTACTCTGGTGGTGGGTACTCTGGTGAGGTGGCAGGTACTCTGGTGGCGGGTACTTTGGTGTGGTGGCGGGTACTCTGGTAAGGTGACGGGTACTAGATGACAGGTACTCTTTATTTACAGGGAGTGCAGAATTATTAGGCAAGTTGTATTTTTGAGGATTAATTTTATTATTGAACAACAACCATGTTCTCAATGAACCCAAAAAACGCATTAATATCAAAGCTGAATATTTTTGGAAGTAGTTTTTAGTTTGTTTTTAGTTTTAGCTATTTTAGGGGGATATCTGTGTGTGCAGGTGACTATTACTGTGCATAATTATTAGGCAACTTAACAAAAAACAAATATATACCCATTTCAATGATTTGTTTTTACCAGTGAAACCAATATAACATCTCAACATTCACAAATATACATTTCTGACATTCAAAAACAAAACAAAAACAAATCAGTGACCAATATAGCCACCTTTCTTTGCAAGGACACTCAAAAGCCAGTGTTTTGATCTGTTCACCATCAACATTGCGTGCAGCAGCAACCACAGCCTCCCAGACACTGTTCAGAGAGGTGTACTGTTTTCCCTCCTTGTAAATCTCACATTTGATGATGGACCACAGGTTCTCAATGGGGTTTAGATCAGGTGAACAAGGAGGCCATGTCATTAGTTTTTCTTCTTTTATACCCTTTCTTGCCAGCCACGCTGTGGAGTACTTGGACGCGTGTGATGGAGCATTGTCCTGCATGAAAATCATGTTTTTCTTGAAGGATGCACACTTCTTCCTGTACCACTGCTTGAAGAAGGTGTCTTCCAGAAACTGGCAGTAGGACTGGGAGTTGAGCTTGACTCCATCCTCAACCCGAAAAGGCCCCACAAGCTCATCTTTGATGATACCAGCCCAAACCAGTACTCCACCTCCACCTTGCTGGCGTCTGAGTCGGACTGGAGCTCTCTGCCCTTTACCAATCCAGCCAGGGGCCCATCCATCTGGCCCATCAAGACTCACTCTCATTTCATCAGTCCATAAAACCTTAGAAAAATCAGTCTTGAGATATTTCTTGGCCCAGTTTCAGCTTGTGTGTCTTGTTCAGTGTTGGTCGTCTTTCAGCCTTTCTTACCTTGGCCATGTCTCTGAGTATTGCACACCTTGTGCTTTTGGGCACTCCAGTGATGTTGCAGCTCTGAAATATGGCCAAACTGGTGGCAAGTGGCATCTTGGCAGTTATTTTGCGCCTTGGTTTTTCCACACGCTTCTTGCGACCCTGTTGACTATTTTGAATGAAACGCTTGATTGTTCCATGATCACGCTTCAGAAGCTTTGCAATTTTAAGAGTGCTGCATCCCTCTGCAAGATATCTCACTATTTTTGACTTTTCTGAGCCTGTCGAGTCCTTCTTTTGACCCATTTTGCCAAAGGAAAGGAAGTTGCCTAATAATTATGCACACCTGATATAGGGTGTTGATGTCATTAGACCACACCCCTTCTCATTACAGAGATGCACATCACCTAATATGCTTAATTGGTAGTAGGCTTTCGAGCCTATACAGCTTGGAGTAAGACAACATGCATAAAGAGGATGATGTGGTCAAAATACTAATTTGCCTAATAATTCTGCACTCCCTGTAGGGGGGGCAATCTGGGCACAGTATTAAGTTGCAGATCTGTAACTCACTATTAGCTGATCTCCTCCTTACACTGGATCTGTGTGTGAAGAGGAGAACAGCAACAGTAAGTTACACACACACTCAGTGTTGTGTTTACATTTAGTGACCGGCTGTGATTGGACACAGCCGGTCACGTGGTAAAGAGCCAATTTCATTGGCTCTTTACCCTGATCGGGGCTGGGCTGTATCCAAAGGCAAAGCCTCACCCCCGATCACCACACTTCGCGCCCCCGGGGGGGCGCATGATCACCATGCATGCTGCTGCACAGCTCAGCTCTGCAGCACTGTTACATTACACCGATCGGGGATCGGCTATGTCCAGAGGGACACACTGGATCCCCGATCGCCATGCTGCGCGCCCTGCTCAGCTCTGCATAATGCTAGCCGGTCAGAAGCAAAAGAAGCTCCCCTGCCGATCCGCCACCGCTCCATTACCCCCATCAGAGGACGGCTGTGTACCGAGGGACACACCAGATCCCCGATCGCCGCTCTGTGGGCCCTCAGGGGCCCGCAGCAGCGGCGAAAAGCCGAGGACGTCAAATGACGTCCACCCAGGATGGGAGATCCCATCTGTGGACGTCATTTGACTATGGCTGGGTAATGAAGTGGTTAAAGAGTATTTGTTGGTTTGGGCCAGGTTCCTAGACACTTATGCCGCGTACACACAATCTTTTTCCAGCATGAAAAAAAACGTTATTTTTGAAAAACGTCATTTAAAATGATCGTGTGTGGGCTACACATCATTTTTCAGGTTCTGAAAAACGACAAAAAAAAAAAATTCAAACATGCTGCATTTTTTAACGTCGTTTTAAACTATGTAGTTTTTCGGGTTGTAAAAAATTATCGTGTGTGGGCTAAAACGACGTTTAAAACCCGCGCATGCTCAGAAGTAAGTTATGAGACGGGAGCGCTCGTTCTGTTAAAACTACCGTTCATCATGCAGTAAGCACATTCATCATGCTGTAACGGACAGAAAAGCGCAAATCGTCTTTTACTAACAACGAATCAGCTAAAGCAGCCCAAAGGCGAATAGAACTTCCCCTTTAGAGTGCCGTTGTACGTCACCATGCTTTGTTCATAATTTTTTTTTAAACAATGGTGTGTGGGCAACGTCGTTTTTAATGATGAAGTTGGAAAAACTTATTTTTTTGGACATGCTGAAAAACAACGTTTTTTTTTCATGCTGAAAAATGATCGTGTGTTCGCGGCATTACAGTGGGCAGTCTTTTTTTCAGATAGATTTTATTTTCGCTCCAGATTTTCAGTTGTTCACCAATGTTGCAGACTCAAAGGGTTTGGCTGCAATTTGGAAAACGTATGGGTGTTGTGCAGCTTATCCTGAGTCCTGGTTATGTAGGCAAGGAACAAAGAACGTATATCTGCTTAAATTATTCACAATTTTGATTATGATGGAGCTTTGGGGAGCCAGGGGTTGCAAACAGGCGGATTCTGGTAGAGGAGGACAATAAAGGAGTCCTCTTTGCGATAAATTGCCTCTCATCCAGATCTTTGTTGGTGAATAATATAGCTGACTCATTATCTTGGTTTCAGAGGGACAGTTTTTGTCAGCTGCCTCTAGAAGCGCACATGAAGGGTATCCAATGTCCAGAGCATCTGTAGGATGTAATGTGAAACTAGTGTTGAGAGCTATTAAAGGATCGGTCGTTACTAAGACCTGGGTGAGTTATTCAGCTGCTTGGAGGAGTTGGATGTTATTCACAGGCGATCTGAGTTTTGATGGTGGAAGTCCATCAGAGGGGAAGATTTTGGCTTTTGTAGCATTACTCATGCAGCAGCGATTTTCATATAGTCATGTGATGAAAACGTTGGCTGGTGTTTCCTTTTTCTTCCGTTTTAAGGTGATGTCCTTCTTGCACATCATATTTTTCAGTTAAACAGGTGCTAAAAGGTTACTATGAGTTTCTCTGTAGTCTTTGCAAGGTAATGCCAGCAGTGTGTTTCTAAAGCCGCGTACACACGGTCGTTTTTTGCGATGAAAAAAAACCCGACGTTTTCTGTGAAGTAAAAAACGACGTTTTTGAAACGTCACTTTTCAAAGACAATTTTGCATACACACCATCGTTTTTTCACAAAAAGCAAGGTTATGTTCACCACTCTTTTCCATTGAAGCTCGCTTCATAACTAGCTTCTGGGCATACGCGGGTTAAAAAAAGGCGTTTTGAACGACGTTTTTGCTACACACGGTGACTTTTTGTGAAACAAAAAACGACGTTTTGAAAAACGACACAAAAAATTCAAGCATGTTGGAATTTTTTTTTGGTCGTTTTTTTGAAGACAAAAAACGACGTTTTGCCCACACACGATCAATTTAAATGACGTTTTAAAAAACGTCGTTTTTTTTTCATTGCAAAAAACGACCGTGTGTACGCGGCATAAGATTTTATATCCCTGTTGTTTAAAACGGTGTTTGTTCTTGCTTTTCATTGGGCCTTTCACATTTCAGAGCTTCTGCCGGGATCGAAAAATTACTGTGCAGGTTCTCAACGTAGTTGTTCCATGAATTTGTCCTTGCATCCAGAATTCTTTATGGTGTATTGGAAAGGAGTGAGAGGCCTCCAGTGGCACCAACTTTATTTTCACTTATCCAGGTTATATCAGGTTTGGCCTCCACCATCTATTTTGTTGATTCATTTAGGAGGGAATGATTTTGGAAATATTAGAATGTTTGATTTGCGGTTTATGATCAAAAGAGATTTACTTAATTTCACACTGACGTCCCTGGGTAAGACTACAGTGTTTTATGAAATTATCCCTTGTCTTTCTTGGCTAATGGAAAAGATGAGAAAAAGGATAAATAGAGCTATGAAGAATTTCATGCCTACGATTGCTGGTCTATCATACTGACACGTACTATAGATCTGGAAGATGGTATTCCAGGGGTTGTATAGGCAAGATGCAGTCCACCTCTCAGATGTGGGTCTCGATAGTTTTAATTTGGGACTACAGTGTGGGATAGAAATGGCAGAGGTACAGGCATACCCCAGTTTTAAGTACACAATGGAGTTTATTTACTAAAGCTGGAAGCGCAAAATTAGGCTCACTTCTACATAGAAACCAATGAGCTTCTAACCTCAGCTTGTTCAATGAAGCCTGGTAATAAAACCTGGAAGCTCATTGGTTTCAATGGAGAAGTGAGCCTGATTTTGCTCTTTACAGCTTTAGTAAATAAACCCCATTGTGTACTTAAAAGTGGGGTATGCCTGTAGAGGGGCTATGCAGGCCATGATGCTGAAGTCTGGCTTTTGGGGTCTGTCATTATATTTCTATGTTAAAATTAGGTAATGCTGCTTAAGTTCTGAAAACTGAGCAGTTACAAATTTTTGTTTCAGTAAAGAAATGCTGTTTTATACAGTCAATAAAAATTGTTTTGTTTCCGTATGTTAAACCAATAAAGTGCCATTCTTTGCCAAACTTTTGGTCTTGTATATATGTTTATTTGATTGTAGCCACAGTAAGTGGTTGAGTGAATGGGTGTGGCCTACAATCTCATGGAAAAGGGGGCACAATATAAGCCCACTTACTTGGGATTGTGGCCACCCCATCTTTAATTTAGTTAAAAGAATTGCTATTCACATCAGTAAAGTAGCAGGCAGTAAGCTGGTACTGCCGCTTTAAATTGGCGAACTGCCGGTTTCAGGGAGAACCAATAGGATCGTGAGGAATGTGCTGAAAGCTGGGGAAGCCTATATAAGAGACTGCTGGACTGGGATTTCCCCCCCCCCCCCGGGGTTATTGTTGTGCACCGGCCTACACCAATCTGTACCTGGGGGGGTGGGAGCGGGAAATTTTCTCTGACGATACCCAGGGCAGACATACAAGCCATGCACTAGTTGGCTTTGATATATCGATGATTTATTCATTGTATGGACAGGTACCCAGCAACTTCTTGAAACCTTTATAAATAGTCTTAACAACAATACGTTCAATCTAAAATTTACAGTCAATAGCCATCCCAATGCCATTTCCTTTCTTGACCTCCAGATCTTCAAAGATTCTGACGATTGTTTAGCGAGCTCCCTGTATCGCAAAGCGACTGCAGGAAATACTATTTTGCGCGCTTCTAGCGCTCATCCAACTGCACTGGTCTATAGTATCCCTTATGCCCAATATATCAGATTGAGAATACACTGTACACATCTGACCGACTTTCAATTTCAGGCCAATTTGTTACAGCAACGCCTCCTACACTTCTACGCAAGACCTAGAACAAGGCACTCAAAAAATCCTTGTAGTGCATTACTCTACAAATCGGCTTCATTTAAATTTTAAAGTGTTATACAGATAGCGACCTTGTGTCTTACCTTCTGCCCATTATCTATCTAATTAAGATTACATGGAACAGCACCCATTACCTTGCCATTTCCAGGTGAGATTTTTGACATACCCACACTGTTGGTTCTCCTCTTTCCCTCATTAGCATAAATGTCATGGACCTGCCACCTAAGGGTTAATAGTGCAAACTGATTCCAGTGATTGGCAACAGGCTGCCTTATTTAAACACCTCAGCAGCACAGTGTCTTTGCTGCCTGATCTGCAGTTCATACCTGTTCCCGTGACTTCCTGTTCCTATCATCTGATCTTTTTCCTGTGTTTGACCCGGCTTGTTTTACTACGATTGATCTCTGTTATCCTGATCCCGGCCTGCCTTGTAACCACGCTCAGCTCTACACTGCTTGATATCCTGTTGCTGAACTTGCCTGTATACTGACCATTCTGTACCTGGGGGGGTGGGAGTTTATACCTACATCTGATCGTCTGTTACCAAACCCGGCTTGTCTGACTACGTATTCAGTGTCTCCCCAGCCAGTGCACCTACCAGCCTGCTTCCTGTTTCCTGCTGCATCAGCTGAACTGACAAGATCCAAGATGAACCAGGCACCCATACACCGCCAGGCTCTTGCGGCCACTGTTGCAACATCAGTGGCCCTTGAGCCAGGGTTGTACAAGAAAGCCTTCCCACTGCAAGTCAGGCTCATCTGGCAGGTACGTAACAATATCATTCATTGTCTGTATGGACATTATGCGTTTCATTTTTGACATACACATTTGTATATATCTTTATTGTTTATAGACATCCATCTTTGCTTAAGGTCCTACCAACAGTCTACATGGCTTTCTCCTATATCTAATACCCATGATGTGAGATTGCTATTAGTACTAACTACTTACTATACTATTGACTGTGTCAGAGGTAGGTGTATTACCCTTGTGACTGTTGATCTTTGTTGCCGTTGCTATGGCCCAAGTCCAGCCCTTAGTATGTACATCATAGCAGTAGTTTTTGGTGGCGGTCCTGATCTCTCCCCTTACCATACATATTCCTAATTAACACATTTATGGTTATTACCCTCTCTATGCTTATAGGCACCAGGTATTATAGGCACCACATCTATCCACAGCAGTTCTTTTCATTGCTGGATTTCAGACATAGTCCTGGTATTTTGTCTATAAATACTGTTTAAACCAGAGGTGTCCAAACTTTTTTCAAAGAGGGCCAGATTTGATGAAGTGAACATGCATGAGGGCCGACCATTTTGCCTGACATTCTTTGAACCATTAAAATTTGAAGTGTGTTCCCCCGAGCATTAATACACGGCCCAACAAGAATTATATTGTCTTTGTGGCTGTGTGTGGTGAAGAGATGAGCTTGGGCGTGTTATTTGGATATACTGTGGCCCCAACGAATCCACGAGCGCTGCTCAGGACTAAGGGTGAGCTTGGGCGTGTTATTTGGATATACCGTATTTATCAGCGTATAACACGCATGGGCTCACCATTGCCATGCATGCAGCCTCACCATTGCCGTGAATGCAGCCTTACCATTGCCGTGAATGCAGCCTTACCATTGCCATGAATGCAGCCTCACCATTGCCAAGAATGCAGCCTCACTATTGCCATGAATGCAGCCTCACCATTGCCATGAATGCAGCCTCACCATTGCCATAAATGCAGCCTCACCAGTGCCATAAATGCAGCCTTACCATTGCCATGAATGCAGCCTTACCATTGCCATGAATGCAGCCTTACCATTGCAATTAATGCAGCCTTACCATTGCAATCAATGCAGCCTTACCATTGCAATCAATGCAGCCTCACATGTGCCATGAATGCAGCCTTACCATTACCATCAGTGTAGCCTGATAGATGCCCATCTGCAGCCTCCGCTGAGTAAACAGGAGATTCTCTTTATGTAGATCCCCTCCTAAGCAGCGCCAATAAATACGGTATATATCTTTTGTGGCCCACAGGGCACATGTGAGGCTGCAATGGCTGTATACATCCAAATCCCCAGGGGGCCGCAATTGGCCCCCGGGCCGGACTTTGGACATGCCTGGTTTAAACATTACACTTGACACACACACACACGTATATACAGTATATATAATATATATATATATATATATATATATATATATATATATATATATATATATATATAGGAAGAACTCCCCCATTGGGGTTTTTGGGCAGCGAAGTAATTGAAGGGTTGGTAAAGTATAAGAATTTGAATTGATTGGAAATAAAAAAGAATGTAAAAAGTAGTGGATATTTATTAGTACATTGAAAGTCATAAAACATAGAAAATATAAAAAAACTCTGGTACTTCATACAAAATATACATATAAAAGAACATGAATGGTATACAAAAAATGGCAACCATAGGACTGACGCATTTCAACCCGCTTGTGGGGTCTTCTTCATAGGAATAAGGTGCTAGCTGTAACAAAGGGTAAAGAGTGAACATATATAGTTGCTGCAATATAGTGCAGAGCAAATGTCTATTGGCATGATTGTTACATATGTAAAAATACCTACTTGGTGTATGTAAACATAGTTGTATATGAACCAGAGATTATTTAAAGGCTAAAAAAGTATGTTCTCGAATGGACCCCAAGAGTCATCCTCCACATGGCAGGCAGAGCACCAGAAAAGCCCCAAGGCGCGATGTCCCTAGGCGGCTTGCAGTAGCTCACGGTAGGTGGGAAAAGGAATGCTGAATGATTCCGGACTGGCAAGGGAAAGGTACCCTGGCGAGACAGTAGGCACGAAGACATCTATCGAAAAATGATAAAATGTACAATATAAAGTAGGGCTGTTACTGATCAAAATTTTTGTGTTCGATTAATAGTTTTTTTTATTTTTATTGATTAATCGACTAATTTCGATTAATTATAACGCACATACAGATCCAACTACTTTTAGCTGATCTCCTTGCAGGCTGATTTCCAGTGCAGCTACCAACCACTGGAAAAATGGATAGCAGAATACAAAAAAAACACATAAAGGCAGCACTCGATGGGAATAGCATTAAAACTTTTATAGTCTTCAAGTAGGTAGCCAAATAAATATTGCACTGGAGATAAAATTGATGTAGCTACATAAACTGTAAAAATGAAGTGAGTAATATCAAACGGTACCGAAAGCAGTCATAAAAACATGTAGCTAAGTATGATACTGGTATAAAAATGTGTACAACGATACCACTGCTGAATCCAGATGAGGAGAGGTTAACATCAGTCCGTCGGCATGTAGATGTCCCATGAAGGGTACTATCACAACTCCCAGTGGATGGCTGTAGAATCCCAGGTTGATAGAGGGAAATGATAGAGGGAAGTGTAACAGCCCTTGCGTGTGGCAGATAGTAAGGTACCGTGGGCATGCAGATATAAAGGCACAGCAAAGGAGCCCTTCAGATGGACACGGCAAGCCCCGCCGGTGATCGTGACTTTACCGGATCTCCGACGGAACTCCCTGAAGGCCAAGAACCCGGCGGAGAGGTGAGTACCAATCAAAAGAATTTTAATCGATCAAAAAGATTTTGATCGATCAAAAAAATTAAAGATTAATCGATGAATTAAAAGTTAATTTGCACAGCCCTAATATAAAGTAGTATGTAGAGCAGGGGTGGGCAACTTCGGCCCTCCAGCTGTGGTGAAACTACAAGTCCCATGAGACATTGCAGGACCCTGACAATCACAGACATGACTCCTAAAAGCAGAGGCATGATGGGATTTGTAGTTTCATCACAGCTGGAGGGCCGAGGTTGCCCAGCCCTGATGTAGAGGGTAACTGAATTAGGTCAGGTTAAAGTGCATGCACATTCTCCATCGTATAACTGCAGGGGGTCAGACAGAGGGAGAGGGAGGGTATGGGCGAAGGGTTAGTAGGGTTGAAGTAAATGGTATAGGGGTATACAAGCATGTAGCATAACACATGTAAAAAAAAAAAAAACACAAACCAGGATGGAAAGGGTGGATGGGGGAAGGGAGAGTGAGGGAAGTGCAAGGGAGAAAAAGGTACATGTGTATCAGCTTGGCTGAAGTAAAGACAGCTATGTATAAGTAAATTAATTAGGAAATACCTCTGGTAGCGAGTTGGCTGGGGTCTAGAAACGGCACTAGGCTGACAACAAGAGCCTATGCCTACAGAGGAAAAATTAATGGAAAGATTACAATGGAATTGTAAGGCCTTGTACACACGATGTAATTTATCCGGTCGGAAACATCCGACGGATATTTCCCAGCGGACAAGGCAAATTTGTCCGTTGGTCTGATGAGCGTACACACCATCGGACAGAAATCCCAGCGGACCAGAACGCGGGCACGTAAACCACGTACGACGTCACTATAAAGGGGAATGCCAAAGCCTACGGCGCCGCCCTCTGTTCCACTTTTGCTAGTTCCGTGTTAGTGAAGGTTTGGTTAGAGCTGATTCGTGCTTTTTAGTCTCCGCGCTTAACAGGTCGTATTTTCCGGTTCAGTGTGTGCTTGTGGGCTCGTATTTGTCCTTCAGTGTCGCCGTGCGCGGCGTTTCTGCTTTGCAGTGCCGTGCTGTATGGTCGTATCTGTTTGACGTGCGATCTTTGCAGGTATTGCTGGATTTGGGGGTGCTTTCTGTTTGAGTGTGTTCTTGACTGACCAGCCGGCCGGTTTGAAGCCATGATGGAGCAGCAGCGCAACTTTTCACGAGTTCGTGCTGTTTATGGGTTTTGTTCTGGAGTCTGTGTGCATTCCAGTGATTTGGACAGGAACAGTAGAAGGAGGAGTTCCTGGGCCAAGAATTGGTTGCGCCAGCGTAACCGATTCTCTCATATGTCTCTGCTTAGGGAGATCCGGGAGAATAATCCTGATGACTTCAGGAACTTTCTCCGTATGACGGACCCCGTTTTCCACCGTCTGCTGGATCTCCTGTCCCCCTATATCACGAGGCAGGACACTGTGATGCGCTAAGCCATTCCGGCTGAGCAGAGGCTTATTGCCACGTTGCGGTACCTGGCGACTGGGAGGAGCCTGCAGGACCTCAAGTTCTCAACAGGCATCTCTCCCCAGGCGCTTGGGGTCATCATACCAGAAACGTGTTCTGCCATCATACAAGTGATGCAGGAGGAGTTTATTACGGTAAGTTTCCTCCTTTAACATCACAATCTGTGTCTTTAATAATGTATGCCAATTTTAGAAACTTTTTTTGTTGGTTTTCCTAATTGCCATGATTGCAATATGCTGTGTGCAGAATGTTCCCTTTTCTCCCCATGTATGTTGTTAAGCTTTCCAGGTTAATTTTGTTTGGCCTACCTGCATATTTTTACCTTCATCACTACTAACCTATCCAGCATCATCTCCTAGGGACAAACACACCTTTTTATTTTTAATTTTTTTATTTTGGTCCTGCTCCATTGTAGTTCAACCCCCCCCCCCCCCTAAAAAAAGTTTATTGCCCCATCAGTGGGATGTGTAGTCTGATAATAATTGGCTCTGGATTTGTTGCCCTAAATACTCACTACACACTAATATTTAGAAATGGTAATACTGTGATGTTGCAGAATGATTTTTTTTTACTAGTGTTTGCAATGTTTTTTATGTGCCAAAGTACTAATTTTGAATTTTTGTTTTGTCCCCACAGTTTCCCTCCACGCCACAGGAATGGCAGACTGTGGCTGCCCACTTTGCCCAGCGGTGTGATTTTCCTAACTGCGGAGGGGCAATTGATGGGAAGCACGTCCGCATAGTGCCGCCACCTCTTTCGGGGTCGTACTATTATAACTACAAAGGTTTTCATAGTATCGTGTTGATGGCGGTGGTGTCGGCAGACTACGAATTTTTGTATGTGGACGTGGGGAAGAATGGCCGGCTGTCTGATGGGGGAGTGTTCGCGCGGACCGAATTTTACAGGCGTCTACAAACTGGTGGTCTTGAACTGCCACCGGATGAAGACAATGTGGAAGGACTTCCGTTTGTTTTTTTAGCGGACGAGGCTTTCGGGCTTGGACCTCACCTCATGCGGCCTTTTCCCCAGAGGACCCTCACCCCGGAGAGGAGGGTCTTCAATTTCCGGCTGGCCAGGGCCCGGAGGGTAGTCGAGAATGCCTTTGGGATACTCGCCAGCCAGTTCCGCCTTTTTCAGACAGCGATACATCTGGCGGAATATAAATTTAACTCTGTTATTTTGGCCTGTTGCATATTGCATAATTTTTTACGCAGGCATTCCCAGACGTACCTACCCAACATCGGTGCTGAGGCAGGACTACCCTCAGATACCCTTCCTGGGCTGGACACTGGTCGCACTGGCTCGGTCACCGAATCTGTTCGTGAGGTACGCGACAAATATGTTGAGTACTTTATGGGTCGGGGGGCCATAGCTATGCCAGATTAATATTTCTTTCTAATTCGGCCCCCAAAAGAAAGAAATATTACAAAGAACTAATAAATAATTTGACCATTGGACTTTATTCAGTTGTTTGTCATTATTGCTTTTTCTCTTTTGATCTGTCTTCCAGGTTCTGAAACTAGTGCACTTCTTGTGCCCAATTTACTTTAGCAGGTTTTAGTAAATACACACAATTGCACATTCTAGTCACTCTTCTACAAACTGGGTATTGAGCCTACAAATAAGAAGCCACTGCTTTTTGTGTTTTTTTTGTTGAAATTTTTTTTTTTTATTTGGTGTTTTTCCAAAAATCTTTAGGCTTTTCGTACAAAAATGTGTTTAGAAAGGATTTTTTTCTTCAACAAAATTTTTTGGGTTTTGACAAACATATGTAACAATGGAACTTACAAAGTTCAACCTTTTATTTAGCATACCAAACCCAGACGACATGGTCTAATGTCACCCCGGAATCCGCCAAAATTTTAGGATGCACACATGCTGTGTGTGTGATGTGCCAAATGGTGTATTCTCGCCTGAGATCCCATGCCAAATGTTCACATGTGCTATCTGCCATCATGGGTGATCAATGTATGTGGTTTGTGGGTGCAACCCCTTTCTCTCACCTACTTGATAAGCGCGGAAGGGGTTGCACCCACAAAGCACAGACAATCGATGTACTGTGATGGCAGATATCACATGTGAACAAACACTGGGGTTTATTTACTAAACAGTGCAAACTCAGGCTTATTTCTGCATATAAGCCAATCAGCTTCTAAATTGAGCTTATTCAATTCAGCTTTTGCATCTAAACATGGAAGCTGATTGGTTTATATGCCAAGTGAGGCTGCTTTTGCACGTTATAGCTTTAATAAATAAACCCAAGTGTGTGTGTGTGCATCCTCAAATTTTGGCGTATTTTAATGTCAAAATATACAACATCTTTGGGTGTGAGGGCAGGGGGGGGCAGATGGGGTGGATAGTCTTCTATATACGTCCCAAAATATCTAGCATGTTTTTGAAGTTTTGGTCCATCACCACCATCCTTTCCCTCATATTGGCCAGCTCCGTGCTGCACTCCATTATCTGCTGTATTAGGATTTGTGCACTTGCACGAGAAAAAATAGGAGCAACAGATTTGCTAATCCCATCTTCATCCCCTAAAAATTTAAAAAAAAAAAAAACATTGTAAGTAAGTAAGGTGCAGGCCTATCTACATCTTTTTTTCCCTGCAAAGCTGGGGTGTCACTGACCTGTTGTACTGAGAAGTTCAACATCTTCTACAACTTCTCCTTCTTCTTCAACTTCTCCTTCCTCCACCAATCCGCCTAATTCCACCAATCCGCCTAATTCCACCAATCCGCCTAATTCCACCAATCCGCCTTCCTCCACCAATCCGCCTTCCTCCTCTCTCCCTTCCTCCTCTCCTTCTTCCTCCTCTCTTTCTTCATCATCCTCCTCCTCCACATTTATTTTTTGCCGTTTTGGAGACAGTGTGGGCCTCCCTGACTCCTCATAGCACTGTCCTCTTCTTTCCCCTAAAAACCAACAAAAAAAAGGAAACTCATCAGCAACCAGATATTTTTGGAGGGCCTAATTTGCAAACATTGCTTAGAAGTGGCGTTACAATTGTAGTTTTGAGCTTATTCCAGCAAAAAGCATATTTTTTTGGTGGTAGATGACTTGTCCCAAGCTGTGATATAATGAGCCTTTTTGGTGAAGTGACACACATGGCTGGCCTCCAGAATAAGTAGTTTTTGGAGTCCCTTCACCAAAAGTACAAATTAGTATTTTATGGGGGGAGACACAGGTTCTCAAAATTACAGATGTGAAAACAGCTGCTTATTAGGTTATCTCATCACTGTGTGAATGAATGAATCATGTTTGCCTTTTAAAATCAACTTTGTTTGCGAAATATTACACGCATCAGCAATGGGTAACTACGAAGAAGCATTGAGTAGGTGGGCTCCATGGCACGCTTGGACTTCAGCTATGCCATGACAATTAGGGTACTTAATTAGTCACCATCAGAGGTTGTCTAGCGGAAAAGGGTAAATGTTCACTTTATTTTATTTAACCACTTGTCATCTGCCCACCGTCAAATGACGGCGGGCAGACGACTCCATTGTTCTGACATCACGTCATATGACGTGATGTCCCTTCAAAGCCGCGGGCGGGCGCGCGCGCGCGCACCCGCCGCTCTGCGGGGATCCCGTGCGAGTGCCCGGCGGCAACGATCGCCGCCGGGCACACGCGATTGCTCAGTAACTGAGCAGGGACGTGCAGCTCTGTGTGTAAACACAGAGCTGCACGTCCTGTCAGGGAGAGAGGAGAGCGGTTGTGTCCCTTGTACATAGGGACACAATCGGTCACCTCCCCCAGTCACCCCCCCCTTCCCCTACAGTTAGAACACTCATAGGACACACATTTAACCCCTTCCCCGCCCCCTAGTGGTTAACCCCTTCACTGCCAGTCACATTTATACAGTAATCGATGCATATTTATAGCATTTTTCACTGTATAAATGTAAATGGTCCCAAAAATGTCAGAAAAGTGTCCGAAATGTCCGCCATAACGTCGCAGTCCCAATAAAAAAATCGCAGATCGCCGCCATTAATAGTAAAAAATGCCATAAACTATCCCCTATTTTGTAAACGCTATAAATTTTGCGCAAACCAATCGATAAACGCGTATTGCATTTTTTTTTTACCAAAAATATGTAGAAGAATACGTATCGGCCTAAACTGAGGGAAAAAATATATTTTTTATATCTTTTTGGGTTATTTATTATAGCAAAAAGGAAAAAATATAGAATTTTTTTAAAAATTGACGCTCTATTTTTGTTTATAGCGCAAAAAATAAAAACCGCAGAGGTGATCAAATACCACCAAAAGAAAGCTCTATTTGTGGGAAAAAAAGGACGCCAATTTTGTTTGGGAGCCACGTCGCACGACCGCGCAATTGTCAGTTAAAGCGACGCAGTGCCGGAAGCTTATATTTTGTCTGGGCAGGAAGGGGGTGTAGGTGCACAGTAGGTAAGTGGTTAATGTTCTTATATGTTTTCTTTTTCTGGCAAAAATGTTCAATAATCTAATTCAAACCTAATTCATATAGTTGACTACGCCACCACCTACCTTAAAGTGGTAATTTTATACACCTAAGGTACGATTGAATATAAATTATAAGTATAATGTTGTTTATGTACTTGCTCCTCAGGTATCTTTGAACGTTAAGATTCGCATGTTTTGCATTGAATGTTTTGCTCTATCGTCAACTTTATACCCTGTAATATGTACCTGTGTTTACACTTTTGAAATTCAATAAAAAATGTTGAACATAAAAAAAATCAACTTTGTTTGCACAAACAAATCATATTTTCCTCATTGTTTCTCTAAACGATGTTTTTCGCCAAATAGCCACGTCCAGGTGTGATGTTCCCGGACCCGCGGATTTTGGAGAAACTAGGTGATGGAACGATGTTGCCTACGATCGTGGCAAGTCATCGGATTTATTAGACAAACATTACTAAGTTTACAATGCAGGGGTTCAAAAATACAATCAGGCCAACGAGGCACATGGCGAAATAGACATTTGAAAAAACAATAGGCACTCCAAAGACATTTTAAAGTACTTACTTTTTTCTATGATTTTCAGGATTTTGCAATACTGCTTTGGCTCGCGCAGTTTTAAGTCGGACCAGCGTTTCCGGAGCTGCTCTTTTGACCTGGTGACCCCAAAAATCTCAAAAAGTTTCGTCGCCGCCTTATCCATAATTTTGGACTTCCTCCGGTTAGGGGTGCTGTATGGCCCATGCTCACCATCATAGTCCTTCCGTCGCAGTATGGACACCATCTCCACCATCTCTTGTAGAGACATGTTTGTGGCCTTGTATCGTTTTGGCCTGGATCTGGATGTTCCGGCCTCTGTCCCTTCCAGATCCCGATCAGAGGCTAATGTGCGCTCGTGTGACATCGCCATATTTTCCAATCTACATTGCATAGGGTCGTGGAAAACAGGAATTGGTACGTCATGGGCGGAGACGAGGGCGGCGCTTCTTGATTGCGTGGGGATATAATGGAAACGACATGATTACGTAGGTTACGCGGAGATTACTCGAGTGGAAACGAGGAGAGAGAGAGAGACAATGGTAAATGAAAACATCGGATCAGAGGCCTAGAATTTGAACAGCCATGGGGGGATGGGGCTTTTCAATGTTGTTTGCACCCTTTTTGTGCTACTGGTATTTAGGCATTTTGGGGCACACCATAAAATTTAGAGAGCCAAGTGCTTGTACACATCACTTCATCAAGATATATGTAGAGAATGCTCTATCCTCTTTATTTGGATTTTAGAGTAAGCAGTCAGATCATGCAAGTATTGTTGTGTGTTGGTTGTACAGAGATAAGTAGTTAGTGTTTTCTGCCATCAATGCTGAGGGGCATGATAGCTACACACAGGGCCGCCATCAGGGGGGTACAGGCATTACACCTGTAAGGGGCCCGGGGGTCCCCAGGGGCCCGGATGGGAACCACCCAAAAAAAAAATATATTACTAAATATTGTATTTTTTAGTAATTTTTTTAGAGGTCCGGAGGTCCCCAGGGCCCCGGATTGCTACCCCCCTTTTTTACATATATTTTCCTTTATTGCTTATTTTTGTAAAGGGCCCCCCCGCTTCTCAATTCGCGCGGCAGCAGCCCCCCCCCCCACTTCTCTATTTCATCATGCGGCAGCACCCCCCCCCCCTGGTTCACTGCTCCAGGGGGCCCATGCCTGAAGCTGTGTAAGGGGCCCCAAAATTCATGATGGCGGCCCTGGCTAAACATGAACTAGTGCCTTGATGAGTGCTAGCATTAATATTCATGGTGGATGTGTTCTTATCTACATGCTACAACTTAAACAAATGGCTCTGCATGACACCTTTTTGGGGGGCTACAACAATGCGGCAGAGCTGACCAGCTATGTAGCAGCAGAAGACGACACTGTGTTTGTATACTGTAGTTGCTCTAAAATGAATGAATGTGCACATATTTTGAGAATCTCAAAGCTGAGCCTTTTTTAAGTTGTGCTTTGTGTTTGTTTGTCTTTTTCGATTATAGACATTACTATTGAAAGAACTTTTAGGAGGTGAAAGCTGGTCAAAATGGATTTGCTGAAAGGGAAGGAGGCAACAATGCAGCTAATAAACCGCTATCGGGATATGCCCCTTCTTTGGGACACCAAGCACCCAGAATATTTGGACACAGTGAAGAGAGCGGCAGCACTTGATGAGATTGCTACATACCTGCACACTTGGGTGCCAAGTTGCACAGGCGACATGGTGAAGGATACATTTAGTAACCTCAGGAGAAGCTACAGAAATGTATATAAAAACATCAAATATAAAAAATCAGGATCAGCAGCAGCTAAGAAAAAGGAACCCAAGCTCTGGTACTACAAAGAGCTCAGTTTTTTGAACGATGAACTGGATGGCAGGCCTTCAGATTCAACACTACCTTCCAGCCTTCCTCCCAGCGGAACTTCCCCGGATCCCAGGAGCCCTGCAGAATCTGAAGCGGGGCTGGCTGACATGGAGCCAGATCTGGCCATCTTCGATGAGGTATAGTATTTTCCAACATATTTTGGTGCTGCTATTTATTTTGAATTAGTGAGTTGATCTGGTAAACAAAAAACAAACCTTGGGAAGAGAAACCAAAGTTGTGGGCCTACAAATAGGTGTCAGGGCTGCCAAATGCAGGGGTCAGAAGGACAGTCTGTTTAATTCAAATTAATACTAACTAAAACAGTCTAGAGAAAGAAAATGTGTGTGATTGATTGTGCAAAATATTACAACATGTTCCTTTTTTATACACAGGAAGAAGAGACCAGCCAGGAGGTGGCAGCTCTTGCGGCCCATGTCAGCCAGGCAGAAGGGGGGAGTGGCAGCCAGGGGGAGGCGGGGCCAAGTGAGGTGCAGCAGGTCCCCAGGCCCAGGCTGAGCACCATCAGCCAAGTTCCTCCCCTCCAGATGAGGCCACCAGCTGCAAGGAGACGCAGGAGTGTGGTGCACGATGAAAGCCTGGAGGTTATACGGGAGGCTGCAGAAATCATGAGGGCCCCCCTCAACCCAACAGAATGCTATAGTGCATTTGTGGCCAATGAGCTCAACCAAGGGGGGGGAGGAGCAAAAAAGCCTGGCCAAGGACCTGATTCCTGACCAAGATGTGCTGCTGATTCTGATTTTTGTTATTGACTCCTGAGGTTACTAAATGTATCCTTCATCATGTTGTAATTCCCAAGTATGCATGTATGTTGCAATCTCATCAAGTGCTGCCGTTCTGGTGATTTATAAATTTTTTTTGGGCCGGAAATAAATGGCTTTTGTAGTTACTTTCAAACCTTGTCTATTGTGTTTTATACTGTGGTGAGTAAGCATCAGACATTTGTAAAATAAAATGTGCCATTTGCAAAGGACACAAACTCCTTGGGGGGGGGGGGGGGGGGGGGCGACCTTTTGTGGTCGAACTTGGTAAACCCAAAAGAAGCCTAAAAAATCCCCCCCCCCCCCCCCCCCAAAAAAAGGAAAAAAATTGAGGATGAAACAACAAAATGACATAAGTTGGGAAAATAGAAGGGAATTTAAACAGAAAAAAAAAAACATGAGGAAACAACAAAAATAACATAATTTGGAAAGATTCCTAAACCGTAAAATACAACTCAAAAAAATAACTCAACAAAAAAATAAATATGATACCCTCAACATTAAGTCAAAATAGACATAATAAAAATGTGGAGAACCGAAACAAATATGGGGACATCTGGCTAGCAAACAGTGAGAAATAGAAAAAACACTAACGAAAATGCAAACTTTCAGTATGTGACATCGGGACAAAATTGCATCAGCAAGAGAACGGCTTGCTTCTAGCAAGAGAACAAAGAACAAAAATACGCTAGAAACGGGACACTATATAGAGAGTTTAGGTGACGAATGTGCCAGGTCCCAAACAAACGCGAGTTTTACCTGAACGAGTGCTCCCGTCCCATCGTTTTGACTGAGCATGCGCGGGTTTTTGGTCCGATGCTTTTGTGTACTCACGAGCGGACATATCCGACGGACATGTGTCTGGCGGAAATATTTCAAAGCATGCTTTGGAATTTGTCCGCAGGAGAAATCCGGCCAAAACGGTCCGTTTGCCCATACAGACGAGCGGATTTTTCGGCTGAAATGGTCCGTCGGACCAGTTTCAGCGGATTTATTCCCTCGTGTGTACAAGGCCTAAGAGATCGCATTGAAATCAAAGTGCCCAAAAAGGGTAACCCTCTTACCTCATAGTTGAGTGATCCGATCTGCAGTGGTGGACAGAAGTCACAGACTGACTCCATGTGTCCCTGGAGAATATATATAAAGGTGCATGCTAAATGCCTGGACCAATGTGGTTTTGCATGATTAACTGTCTCCGCCCTGGACAGCCTCCCCTCTACAGCCGAGCCAATCAGATTTAGGCTGCAATGGCGGCCATTCCCCCTGTGAGCTCCTCGGCGTCGGTGGAGGGAAAAAAAAAATTCCCCGACCGATGCTGCAGTCCCGTCGTGCCCGTGATGTCACGCGCACTGCGTGCGAGAAGCCACAGTGCTCCGGGAAAGCCAATGACGCCGTCAGTAAGGGGAAATACCACCAACCAAGATGGCGGGACCATCTGGTGGAGTGAAAAGAGAACACAGGGCCCTAGGCTCTTTCCCCCCTACTGAGAAGCAGCCAGAGGCAGAAGGCCAGGCGCAATCAGTGCATGACTGCCACCCTGTGGAGGAAAATCATCAGGGTCCTAAGGAGTGAAAATAAACAAAGGACAGAAATAGGGATCGCAATGAATAGGAGGGATTTGGAAAGGGAAATAAACCACTGGTTGAACCCATATGAATATGGCTTGAAAAATTCTGTGAGGCAAGGTTCTGCAGTGAGGTGTGATCAGCAAGAGGTTATTAATCAAGTTGGGATGACAATTTGTAAAAATAGGGAACCTGGGTAAAAAAGGTTAAGAGAAAAGCTCTGACAGAATTCTTGTTTGTTCAGCAATGGTCATTATCAGAGCTAATTTCGTATTGTTACACCAAGTTCATCCATTCCAACCCTGATAGGTGAACATTTAAACGTATATTGTCTAATCAAAACCAAAGAGAAAAAAAAAGGGGGAAATCCTTGCTGATATAACAGCAGTAAACCAAAGCTTACATGTTATACTTTCCTGTGTCCACGGGGGATAAGAGAAGGTGTTTGGCAACCAAATAAAGGATAATGGAAAAAGGGACACAAAGTGGGTATATATATTTACTTGATGTCTCTTTATTTTATTTATAAAAATGTATATAGGTCTCTGCGAAACATATAGAGCTTTTCTATTATCACTACCTAGTGTCTCCAGCCGTGTTGCATATCATCAGGGTCAGGGGCGGACTGACCATTCGGTCATTCGGGCAGTGACCGAGGGCCCGTGCCACTAGGGGGCCCCATCAGGGTGGCCAGCCTCAGTAAAACTAGGGACAGAATGTAACAACCAGTGTTTTTTTACATCTGTTCCTGATATGTCTGGCACCGACATTATTTTGATGTGAAATTCCTGAGATTATAGCTGCCCCGCCTCTGCACTGCCCCCTCAGCCAATAGGAACACGCTGCACACGCCCCCTTCTCCAGCGCGGCTTTTTTGACACAGAAGCAGGAGATTCCGACTGCTGGAGGAGAGGGGAGGCGGGGACACAGCTTGCTTGTGTGGGACAGACTGTCTGATAAGGTAAGCTAGCTGCAGGCATCATTCAGATATAGCCCCAAAAAGCCCAGAACGTCATATGACGGCCTATGGGCGCCAAGTGGTTAAAAAAAAAAAGAAATGCAAGGCACATTGTTTGTGTATGTACTGTATTAAAATGATTACAAATACCTTTTTTTTATTATCTGTGCCCCTCTCTGATAATCATGTGCTGGTAGGAGCAGAGGGAATAATTCTTCAGTCTCTGGTGCATGCCCGTTCCGCTCCCGCTCGCAGAGGGATTGGAAAGGAGACTGCAAGGGTGATATATAGCAGATCTTTCCAGTGAAGAGCTGTGCATGGGAGCGTGCCAACACAAGTCTTGGCCATTGGAGGACAGACAGGTTGTGCTCTCAAGTAGAATGAAAAAAAGAAAACTAACCATGGTGGGATGTATGTTCTTTAATGCCTAGCATGGTCAGTTTGCAATAGGAAAGGCACTGTCAGGATCACTATGTATTTCTCAAAAATAAAACAATGCAAAGAAAACAGGATAATTTTTAACACAAGTACATGATTCAACAGGCACTTATCAGGAATATAAAATGTTGTGGTGTGCAAAACAATGTCGCTGTAACTGCTTAAAAGTGTTAGCTGGAGGTAGGCTTTAATTTGTTGACAACATACATCTAAATCTGCTAATTTACAGTATTTATAATTACCTTCTGCAGACAATGTTGCTGTCCAAGGGTGTCACTATATCTCCTCCATGGATAGGAAGTCACCCTAAGGCCGCGTACACACGATCGGTCAAAACCGATGAAAACGGACCGAAGGTCCGTTTCATCGGTCCAAACCGATCGTGTGTGGGCCCCATCGGTCAGTTATCCTTCGGTCAAAAAAAAGAGAACTTGCTTTAAAATTTAACCGATGGACGCCTAACCGATAGGTCAAAACCGATCGTTAGTATGCAAAAGCATCGGTTAAAAAGCCGCGCATGCTCAGAATCAAGTCGACTCATGCTTGGAAGCATTGAACTTCATTTTTTTCAGCACGTTGTTGTGTTTTACGTCACTGCGTTCTGATACGATCGTTTTTTTAACCGATGGTGTGTAGGCACATCAGACCATCAGTCAGCTTCATCGGTTAACCGATGAAAACGGTCCTTTGGACTGTTTTTGTCGGATGGACTGTTCGTGTGTACGCAGCCTAAGACAGGAAGTGTGTTATTGACCAGACCCACCTGGTGGGCGTTCGGATGTAAATGGACGTGTTTACGTCTGACTGTCATCCTATTAGATCCACCAGACAGAAGGGGAATGATTGGATCCCCCATCCATCTGTTTTTAGCAGATAGGTTCAGATGTCAGCGGGTATAAACAAACACATGTCCACTTATGGTACATCCGCTGCTCCATAGAGCAATGGATGCTCCAATCATGTTTGCTTAAAAAACTGACAGGCAAAACTATCTGAAAGGGGCCCAAGGAATGGTAGGTTGCAATATTTTTTTTGTTTGTTTTTGGGTTTAGATAAGACCAACTACTTTTCACTGTAATACTGCACATGGCCATGCATGCTAGTCCCCATGTTTTCCTTCCTCTTTTCTACTTTTTTTAATTCCATTAATTTTTTTTCTTTCATATTGCTGTTCCTGGGCAATTAGGAAGATAATTCTGCACTGAGAATCCAGTCCACTTTGAACTGCAAGATCATACAACAAGTCCAGCTGCACTCATGTCAAATTTCTTTCAGTTTTCTCAAATTTTAAAAATTGATTAAAGAAAATCTATGAACGCAACATACACTTTCATTTTTTTTAACTTCAGTATTGTAATAATACAAACAATTTTACAATGTTAATTTAATTCCTATTCCTTCCCAAAATTAGTGGTAGCACCTTTAAAGTATGTGTAAGCCCTTGTTAAAACAATCCATTCAGTTTTAAAAAAGAAATGCAAGGCACAATGTTTGAGTATATACTGTATTTAAATTATTATAAATACCTTTTTTTTATGATCACATAACCTTAGCTGCATAAGGAGCTTAGAGACATATTGGAGGTCAGATAGGCTGCGCTCTCAGGTAGAAAAATAGTGTGGAGGGGACAAGGGAGCCCCCAGAAAGCAAAAAATGGCAGGTCAACAACGGCTTAAGGTACAAAAATATGAAAAAGGCTTTATTTGGGGTGGGGGTTTCATATACATTAACCACTTCGCATCTGCAGATTGACTTTTTACGGCCACAAGGTGGCTCTAAAATGCCGGGAGGCCGTCAATATACGGCCTCCGGTCTCCCGTCGTTGGGGGCGCGTGCCCGCTGTGTCGCACAGGTACCGATGTGCGTGCCTGGCGGCCGCGATGTCCGCCAGGCACCAGCGATCGGCAGTCACAGAGACAGGGAAATGGATCTCTGTGTGTAAACAGGACAGGACATGGATCTCTGTGTGTAAACACAGAGATCCACGTCCTGTCAGGGAGAGGAGACTGATGGTGTGTCCCTTGTACATAGGGACACAGATCGGTCACCTCCCCCAGTCAGTCCCCTCCCCCCACAGTAAAAATCACTCCCAGGGTACACATTTAACCCCTTCCTCGCCCCCTATTATTAACCCCTTCCCTGCCAGTCACATTTATACAGTAATCAGTGCATATTTATAGCACTGTTAGCTGTATAAATGTGAATGGTCCAAAAAATGTGTCAAAATTGTCCGATGTGTCCGCTGTAATATCGCAGTCATGACAAAAATCACAGATCGCCGCCATTACTAGTAAATAATAAATCATAATTCTATCCCCTATTTTGTAGGCGCTATAACATTTGAGCAAAGCAATCAAAGCCATCGCTTATTGTTTTTTTTTTTTACCAAAAATATGTAGAAGAATACGTATCGGCCTAAACTGAGAAAAAAATATGTTTTAAAAAAAAAAGATATTTATTATAGCAAAAAGTAAAAAATATTGTGTTTTTTTTTCAAAATTGTCGCTCTATTTTTGTTTATAGCTCAAAAAATAAAAACTGCAGAGGCGATCAAATACCACCAAAATAAAGCTCTATTTGTGGGAAAAAAGGACGACAATTTTGTTTTGGATCCACATTGCACGATCACGCAATTGTCATTCAAAGCGTGACAGTGCTGAAACTGAAATTTTGCCTGGGAAGGAAGGGGGTAAATATCAAACAAATGTGAGGAGAACAATGTATCCAATATAACAGTATATTTCACAATACCTAAAAATTTAAGTAAAAATGCAGAGCGCTCTAACAAGCATCAAAAATTTGCAGACTCCATTTATCCAGGAAAAGAAAATGAAAGGCACCGCAAAAATGTAGTGCTGTTAAATAAGTGTGGAATTTTGGTGATATTGGTATTTTGTAAAACGCACATATACACATCCGGAGTATTTGATGCACTATAATGGTGAAGTGACTCAACATTAGGCTCAGTGGCTCATGTGAATAGTGAATCAAAGCCAAACCAAAATTCAAACACACAGAAATCACTAAATCATCAACAGTCTTCAGAACACTTGAACCGCCTATACACTGAAAGTGCAGGGTTCAAGACACGGGGTGCATCCAAATCATGGGGCATGCATAGTAGGTTCTCAGACTCTTAATATTAGGTGGTTCATTCAGGTCCTTAACCACTTAAGGACCCCCGCACGCACATTTACGGCCACAGAATGGCACGGATGGGCACAAGGGCGTGCGGAGGTCCCCGTGTCTCCGGGAGCGATCCGGGACGAGCGGGCGGATGTCGGTGTTTACCCGCCCCCCCGCGATCGCTCCCAGCCAATCGCTGCGCTCCCAGTCTCCTGTCACTTCCTCCTCCTGTGTAAACACAGGAAGGGGGAAGTGATGTAATCTCTCATCGCAGCGGTATTTCCAACCGCTGCGATGAGAGGAACACCTCACAGTAAGTGTGCACCAACATTACACTGACATACACACACATAGGCACACTTAACCCCTTGCGATCTGCCCCCCCACCCCCCCTGTCACAGTGTCACTGAATGCAGTGATCTAATCACTGCATTTAGTGTCAGTGTGACAGGCAGTGTAAAATCAGTTAGTGTTAGGTTCAGGATAGCCCCCCCACCCCCCCTAATCAAGTTTTAACCCCCTGATCACCGCCCTAGTTAACCCTTTCACTCCCTATTGCCAGCGTCACTAAGCGATCATTTTTCTGATCGCTGTATTAGTGTCGCTGTTGCCGCTAGGTAGCTATTTTTTTTTTTTTTATTGCGATTTTTTTTTTTTACTAAAGACATGTGGCTAAATACATTTTGGCCTAAATGTTTGACTAAAATTTAGTTTATTTGATTTTTTTTTAACAAAAAGTAAAAAAATAGTGTTTTTTTTTCAAAAATGTCGCTCTATTTTTGTATATAGCGCAAAAAATAAAAATCGCAGAGGTGATCAAATACCACCAAAAGAAAGCTCTATTTGTGGGAAGAAAAGGACGCAAATTTTGTTTGGGAGCCACGTCGCACGGCCACGCAATTGTCTGTTAAAGCGACGCAGTGCCGAATCGCAAAAACACCTTGGGTCATTTACCAGCGTATTGGTCCGGGTCTTAAGTGGTTAAACCTGACCGGAATGAGTGACTAGAGTTTCACACTGCACTGGGACAGCAGGCATCCATTAAACCTCCATAGAGGAAAAAGGAGCAGGCATGTAGGAGAGAGGGTTTGAGGTAAAAGGTAGCGAACAGTTGCCCAACTGGGTTCTCACCAAATCAGTCGCTCGATAGTCCTATTGCCAGGAACAGTTTAGATTTCTTTCCAAACTCTACTCGGCCGTGGACGGCTGTATGCCGGCTTCAAGCTTTCCTCAGAGCGACAGCACGTTGCTGGATTCTCCAGTGAATTCCCTGAGGGAGGTCTCTCGTGGTGTGCGATCACATGACCGGTCAGGTGTACAGGAGGAAAGTCTGGAACACAGCTTTAGATCACTGTGGGCGGAAGTGGACTGTGGGTAGCGGTGCCCTGAATGTAATCAATTACAGCAAGTGAGTCCTTTGCATTGCTGGGTTAGATAGCAAACTTGAAGCCTGCTTACTCGCTCTGCATAGGCTAGGTTAACGTTTCGTGCATCTCCATGCACTTCTTCAGAACAAATTAGTGTTGGCATGTATGTTATTTATATAAGGATAGATATCCAAGCACATCAATCAGCACTAAAGTGATTACTATGCCATCTTGTGGTCATATTTGATAATGCAGTAATTAAAATAAAGAAAAAGGTGCTGATAAAATGCTAAAGAAAATCTCACCGCAGGGAGAGTTTTAAAAGGGTGGGGGCAGGATAAAACAATCTGTTTTCCAGAATCACAGCCCTCCTTAACTCAAACCCGCAGGATAATAGCATATGTAAATGTAACTTCACCAAATAGGATGGCCCGTCTCCCGCCTTGAGTAGATCCAGTACCTGAGGTGGGAAATGGGTAGGGAAAAGTGAGGGAGGGGAGAGGGTGAGAAGAGGGGGGAAAGGGGGAATGGTACAGAAAAGGAGGGAAAAGGGGGAGGAAAGTGGGGGTGGGGAAAAAGAAGTGAGGAACGAAGGGGAAGGAAAAAAGGAAGTGTGGGGAGGGAAGAAAAGGAGAGGGGAAAGGGGGGAATGGGAATAAAAGTGGGGGTGGATGGAATGGATACAGGGATGGTAGACACTCTAGTACCTAGAAGAGGAAAGAGAGCCGACTATGGTTCAAAGAAGACACTAAGGCCTCGTACACACGATCAAATCTGTCTGCTGGAAACGGTCTGCTAGACCGTCCCAGCAGACAGATTCGATCGTGTGTACGGGCGAGCAGATGGATTTGGCCACCCGACAGATTGGAAAGCATGCTTACCAATCCGTCGGCTGGGAACCCGTCCGCCCGACATGTCTGCTGGTTAGTACGCTAACCCGCAGACATGTCTTCTCGCACACGCGCCGAATGGTTTCGACGCATGCGCGGAAGTGTTTTACTTCCTGGTGCGGTGACGTGGCGGCGTCAACGTCACCGCCACGTCACCGACATGTCAGCGCGCTGTCTGCTGGCGGAGATTTTGGTTTGCTCGTGTGTACACGCGAGCAAACCATAATCCAAGCAGACAGATTTGTTCAAATCGGTCGGTCCGACCGATTTGAACAAATGAATTGCCTCTTGTGTACGAGGCCTTAGGCTGAGTTCATGGTTCAGGCCCTTCGGCTGAAGGGTCCTGAGCCTAAAAATTCAGCTCTTCTCTTAACGTAGGAGCACCGTGTCAAAATCGCCTCTGCGATCGGTCAGGGAGAGGGAGAAAAAACCCTTCACAGTTAGGCGAGAGGTCTTACCCTGATGGAAGTTCAAAAAGTGTTGAGCTACTGGGGTTTCCTCTTTCAGTCTGATACTTTTCAGCTGTTCCCCGAATCTGACCCGTAACTGTCTTTTTGTTTTGCCTACATATAGTTTGTGGCACAGGCATTCAAAAACATATCCTGGTGGTAGCACAATTTATGAAGGACCTGATCTCAAACTCCTGGCTGCCATCAGAGTTTCTAAACGTCTTGCTGCGTTCCACATATTTACACGTACTGCAGTGACCGCATGACTCGAGGCATGTCCGTTAACCAGCTTCTATTAGGCAGCCGTACATATTCAGATTGTACCAACAATAAGGTTTTTTGCACATTTGGACACCATTGAAGGTTTGTCTCCAACAGCCTGTCCCGAGTCAACGGCACGTCTCAGTATAGGCCAGTGTTTGGACAAGAAAGTGTTCATCTGGTGCCATTGAGCCCCATATGGGGTGATGCATCTCACAGGTCCTTCAGGTGTTTGTTGGGTCTCTGTCCGGGGCTAGAGAAGGTCAGATCTCGACCTCTGACCAGCAATGCTCTTAGCTCTTTTGAGGACCCAATAGGGATATCCTCTCTCCCTGAATCTCTGATAAAGTTGTGAGGCTTTAAGTTGGTAATCTTCATCTGTTGAGCAGTTCCTGCGAATTCTCAGAAACTGTCCGAAGGTTCTGCCACGTATCAGGGATCTGGTGTGATAGCTATCTGCTTGAAGTAGCGTATTTGCAGCTGTTTCCTTCCTGAACATGTTGGTAACCAGCTTACCTCCTTCAAGTTTATTAGACAGGTCCAGGAAGGAAATGCGGTGGGGGTCTGCTGTGTAGGTCAGGTGTATGTTTCTGGTGTTATTACCAAGCTCGACCATAAATGCCGTCAGTTGGTCCTGTGTCCCCGCCCACACCATCAGTACATCGTCAATGTACCTCAGCCAGGAGCAAGCGTGGCCAAGGTACATCAATGAGGCATAGACCACCTCCTCCTCCCACCAGCCCAGGTGCAGGCACACGTATGCAGGTGCCCTTGGTGCTCCCATGGAGGTACCACAAAGTTGTTGGTAGTTCACACCCGAAAATTGAAAGAAGTTGCGTTTTAGAGCAAACTCATTTTGTGTCCCCATTTCAGGGAAATGTTTGTCTAGAAAGTAATAGACAGCCGAGATGCCCCACTCGTGGGGAATAGATGTGTATAATGCCTCAACATCAATCCCCACAAGGAGTGCATCTTCCAGAAACTGTAAAGAGCTGATCTCATTCAAGACATTTCCCGTATCACGTACATATGATCTTAGAGTCAGGACCAAATCTTTGAGTGTCAATATATTTCCCCACTCTTTCCAAAGGATCATTGATGACTGAGACAATTGGTCTCCCTGGGGGGGCCTTACAGTTCTTGTGAACTTTAGGGATTATTTAAAAAGTCAGTTTGTTGAAATCAACGACTTTCCAGAATACCTGCTCTTTTTTGGAGATTAAATCAGCTTCAAACGCCCACAGCAGTTTTTCATTGATAAGTACCACTAGTACCTTTTGTAACTTAAGCCGTTGTGGGGGCTCCGTTGTCCCCTCCATACTATTTTTCTATATAGCTTTTTTGCTTTATTTGGCAGGTATCCCGTCCAGCTTTGGCAAATTGGCCGGTACTTTAATTAATTATTTAGATTATCCTCATAGGGAGTGTGGATGGACCGTTTTCATCAACCGATAGTGTGTGGGCCCCATAATTTTTTTTCTCATCGGTGAAAAAACTTAGAACCTGTTTTAAAATTATCTGATGGTTAAAAAAACAATATAAAAAAAAAAACAATCGTCTGTGGGGAAACCCATCGATTAAAAATCAACGCATGCTCAGAATCAAGTCGACGCATGCTCGGAAGCATTGAACGTCATTTTCTCAGCACGTCATTGTGTTTTACGTCACCGCGTTCTGACACGATCGTTTTTTTAACTGATGGTGTGTAGGCAAGACTGATGAAAGTCAGCTTCATCGGATATCTGATGAAAAAATCCATCAGAACGTTTTCATCGGATGAACCGATCGTGTGTATAGGGCATTAGATTAAATATACTGTATGTGTTATGTGTTTTTCACTTTTTGCATTTCCCACCGGGCTCCATCCTAGTGCGTTACGCCGCTGGCAGGGAATGGAGCCCAGCATATACAGTACATCAAGCGGAAGACACAGCCGCTGCACACAGCAGGGAGACATTGCAGGATCCTGGGGGCAACGTAAGTTACTTTTCCTGGATACTGCGATGCAGCCAAGAGTGTAGCTCGGGGTTACCACTCTTGGTATGGACAACTGACCTATCTGCTGTGTTTCTTGGTCTTCACGATGCTGTTTGTTCACTAAGGTTCTCTAACAAATCTCTGAGGGCTTCATAGAACAGCTGTGTTTATACTGAGATTAAATTACACACAGGTGGACTCTATTTATTAATTAGGTGACTTCTGAAGGCAAATTGTTCCACTAGATTTTAGTTAGGGGCATCAGAGAAAGGGTAGTTGAATAAAAGTGCACGTCACACTTTTCAGATTTTTATTTGTAAAAAAAAAAATGTTAAAATCATTTTTCTTCCACTTCACAATTATGTGCCACTTTGTGTTGGTATATGACATAAAATCCCAATAAAATACATTTAAATTTTTGGTTGTAACATGACAAAATGTGGAAAATTTTAAGGGGTATTAATACTTTTTTAGGCACTGTACTTGTAAAATCGCCTTTCATGTTGTAAGGCTGCATTCACACCTAGGCGTTTTTACGCCCGACGCTATTGCAGCCTGAAATACGCTGGAGGGGTGATTTAACATTGTCAGCTATGGGGATGGTTCACATCTCCACGCCGTACGCCGAAACGCCGTATACCTGAAGCTCAAAACAAGTCCCGGACCCTTTTTTTCAGGCGGCTTCGACGTACGGGCATAGCTGACAATGTTAAAATCACCCCTCCAGCGAAAACAAGGCTAAAAAACGGCGCGTTTTGTCGCGGCAAATCGCAGGACAAAACGCCGCAATTTGTCGCGGCAAATCGCGGTACAATACGCCGCGCTATAGTGTGAATGCAGCCTAAGTGCTCCTGTCTGCTGGCCATCTCTTTATCTATCTTCCTGGATTCTCTGCATGCTTTGTAGCTTCTCTTCTGTGGTTTACTTTAAATTTCTAAGGACTAAATATCTCACAGTACCTTGTTACCTCCAAGCACTGAATTCTGTTACTGAAATTCCTCCTCTCAGCACCTCTGTAGTTCAGAAGGCAGGCTCTGAAGTATGTAACACAGCAGTACATATCAACTGGGAATATAAAATATGCTTGTCAGAATTCAAGAAACAAAATGTTTGGGGATCTTCAAAAAATAAGTTTACAAACTTTAAGATGGTTCAGATTAATAGGAGTAGGTTTGATTTAAATACAAAGTGGAAATAAATTGTATTTACATTTTGACCATAGATACGCTTTAAAATATTTTAACCACTTGCTTACTGGGCACTTAAACCCCCCCTCACCCCTGCCCATACCAATATTCAGGGCTGTTGTATTTGAATGACAATTGCGTGGTCATACAACACTGTACCAAAATGAAATAATAAAAAAAAAATCCACAAATAGAGATTTCTTTTGGTGGTATTTGATCACCTCTGTGGTTTTTATTTGTTGTAAAAAGAAAAATTAAAAGACCGATTTAATTTGTATTTTTTTTTATATATTTTGTTATAAAATTTTGCAAACAGGTAATTTTTCTCCTTCATTGATGTACACTGATGAGGCTGCACTGATGGGCACCGATAAGGCGGCACTGGTGGGCAGCACTGATAGGCGGCACTTGTGGGCACTGATAGGCGGCACTGAAGGGCATTAATAGGCGAGCACTGAGAAGTAGCACTAATAGGTGCATTGATAGGTGGCAGTGATGGGCACTGATGGGCACTGATTGGCTCTGGTAGGTTACACTAATAGGAAGCATTTCTAGGTGGCACTGATGAGCACCACTGGTGGGCATTGATAGGTGGCACTGGCAGGTGGCATTGGCAGGTGGGCACAAATGAGGCAGAATTGCCTCTTCCTCTTCGGGGACCAATGTCCCTTGTACAGAAGCCGGTGATCGGCTTTTTTTTTCTCCTCAAGCTGTCAGCGTGAGGAGTAAAAAAAAACGATTACCGATCCTTTGTTTACATCATGTGATCAGCTGTCAGCCAATAACAGCTGATCACATGGTAAGGGGCCGGGACCGGCCCCTTACACGGATCTGTGATCACCCGAGTCTTAGTGACTCGGTGATCACAGAGCGCGGCGGGAGCATGTTGTGTGTGCAAAGGGGAGGACGTCTATTGCCGGCCTCCTGGATTTTGAGGCCCGGGCTGTCATTCAGCTATAGCGCGGGCCTCTAGTGGTTAATATATGTAAGGTAGAAGTGTATCCAGCCCAGCCAATGTTGCCGAAACCACCAAGATAATCATTCTATTGGGTCAGTGTTTTTACCCAAGGTTCACGGTTTCACATAGGATTTAGTTAGAAAGATGGAGCCCCTCTCACCCCTTCAAATCGGCTTACGGCCCTGTCTTTGCACAAGAAAGGCCTTACATATTTCAGTAGCATAATACTTAACAGCATATAGCCTTTTAAGCTTGTTGCCCGTGGGAATATATTTTGCAGTGTGTTCACATACAGTCGTTTTGAAGAGTTCCCATTTCTGTTCTGTGTTCATCTATACCAATATTCCCTCCCAGTCTAAGACTTGGAGAGCAGCCCTCAGCCTTGGAAAATTTGCTCTCTTAAAGTTAAGGGATTTTGTCTTTCCAGTATGTGCTTGCAGTTTACAGTTAACATTAAATTAAATCATGTTATGGTCACTGCTACTCAGATGTTCTTTGATATGAACATTAGTAATACGCTCTGCATGGTTTGAGATTACCAGGTCTAGCTGAGCCTCATTTCTAGTTGGTGCCTCTATGAACTGAACCATACAATTATGTTACAATAGGTCTATACATTTTTGCCCTTTAAGCCCAGGTTCACACTGGGTACGGTTTAGTTCGATTTGAGATGCAATTTCACATGTGAAATCACATCTCAAATCGGCGGTAATTGCCGGCAATGACACCGTCCTAATCGGTGCGACGCCGCATCTGCGGTGCTGCACCGATTTCAAAAAGTAGTTCCTGTACTACTTTTTGCGATTTCAGGACGCAATTTACATTGACATCTGTGCAGAAACCTGCACAGATGTCTCTTAAATCGCGGCTGAAATCGGGACTGCCAGAGGGAGTGAAATCGTGAACTCGCACGGCTTCACTCCCGCCGCCCAGTGTGAACCAGGGCTAAATGTTAATGCAGTGTAATTACTCCAGTCAATCTCTGGATATTTAAAATCCCCTGTTAACATCTCTGTCCCAGCCTTTGCAGCCCATTATATCTGTGCAAGGAGCCGAGTCTCCCCCTCCTCATTAATACTGGGTGGCCTATAACAAACTCCAATGATTAGCTTTGTAGTATGCACACCCATAATGCTTCAGCCTCATCACACCTGTCAACTAGGTCCTCTTTAACACTCACTTTGAGATCACGTCTAACAAAGACAGACACCACCACCTTTTCGTTTTAGCCTGTCTCTCCAAAAGAGAACATAGCAAGGAATATTAACAAGAACATCTCTCTCCAGGGGTAACCCCACAGGGTTGCCCGTTATCCCCACTCATTTTTGCTATTGCAATTGAGGCTTTAGATATAGCTGTAAGGGACAATCCTGACATTGTGGGAGTGACGTGTGGTTCTAGAATTGAACCACAGCTATTCAGTGCAGATATTCACGGATGATTTGCTTTTGTTTATCACTTCCCTGTTAACATTTATCCCCACTATCCTATGCAATGTGATTTGGCAAAGCTTTGGGCCTTTTAGGTGAATGAGACAAGATCCACGCCCTAAATATTAATGTTTCTCTGAACGTTCAAGCTAGGTTGCAAGAACACTTTCCTTTTATTTGGCAAGTCTTTGCTCCTCTCTATCACAGCTCCATCATCTAAACTAGCCTGCTACATTTAAATGTCTGGAGGAGAATTTCACTAAATGGACTCTGCTTAATTTAAATGACCATTTACCCAAGCTTTTATATATTGTTTTCTCCCTATACATAGCAAGTGGCCATTTGGACATCAAAAACAACTCATTATGTAGGAAAGAAGGGCTACTCACAAAGAGGGTGTTGGTTGGCCTTGGTTATACTATCAGGCAGCACAATTATCAGATGTACAGTATATTCAAAGATGGAAACACCTGACTGGGTCACTATGGAACGGCAAGCTATTCAATCCTTTACTATAGAATTTGTAATGTGGAAACCATCTAAAGCTCATCCTCCAGTTATAGCCTTGCCATTGCTATTGCAATCGTTATGGGACAAATTATGGAGCCATGGGAATCTAATATCCAGTTTTACCCTGTTGATTCACCTGTTCCTTGTTCCAGTGGTTCACGGCTTATGTATACAAACACAGCCCTCAAGTTTTACCTCAAATGAGCTTTGCAATGCTTTATGCTGTATTGCTCCCTCAAACTATTTGTGCATTTTGTACATTAATTATTGGTTTATTTTCCATTCTGTTTGCAAATTAGCTATAACTTGTTTTGAATTGATGTACGATGTACGATGGCCCTACCATCTATTGCTTAATAAAAATATTGAAATATTTTAAAGCATTAACTGGGTAAACTAGAAGAGCGTATTTTTTCTTTTTTCTAAAAAGGAAAGGCTTTGTTTGTTCTAAAAGTGATATATATTTTAAAAGGTAACACTCAAGTCAAAATTTAATTAACATGGAACTCCACTGTAGCACCACAAACTGAAAACCCTGTTCAATTAATTTTAGTATTCACAACAAACCCATCCATCCATGTCTTTATGCTTTATTTGGTTGAAAAGACACTTAAAAAAAAAAAAAAAAAAAAAAAAGAATTTCTAGCCATGGTCATCCTGGGTAAAGGCAGATGATTCATGTAGCATTTACTTCCTGGAATCCATCTGCCCTTCGCTAAGGCATGCAGGCAAGTGGGTGCTTAGCTGAGAAAGACCCTTCTCCAAAAGAAAGAAAAAAAAATGTTCATGAAGACTCATATGCATAGGGCAGAAACCAATAAGCAACTCATGAAGTGTATAAAGGTAAAAAAAAAAAAGTAAATATGTTGCACCTTTCTATCTATTAATGCTAGCAGTGTAAGGATTAAAAAAGTTAATGCTGATTGACAGAGTTTAGTTTTACTTTTAAATCTGAGCTGCATACAGGTAGCAAAGCCCTGCTTGTGGGTAGTTGCATTTTTCATCCAGGCATTTCTGTACTGCAGTAGTTCATCAAACTCCTTTTTGTCTGCTAGAGCAGTGGTTCCCAACCCCATCCTCAAGTGCCCCAAACAAGCCATATTGGCAAGTTTTCCTTTTAAATTAGAGTCAACAGCTTGGTAATTTGGACAGCTATTGTATCTAAGAGAAATTCCCAAAACATGGCCTGTTAGGGGTACTTGAGGACAGGGTTGAGAATCACTGTTCTAGAGCACCCTCCTTTCTCAAACACCAATCCAATTCAATAAGACTTTAAAAGTCTGAATGTGAAGATGCAAGTAGTAGTAGAGCAAGAGAGGAAATTGCTTAGCACAAGCTTCCTGAAGAACACTCCTACAGCTCTTATTGATCCCATATGGAGCGCTGTGTGCCTGCTCTGTAGGAGATTAAGGGTCCATTCACACCATTGCATTGCAATAAGACCACTATAAAACCCTTGACATTTTTCCTTATTTATCACTACTGTGTTACCTTAAAGTTAACTACTTTGTTATAAATGTTTCTTTTAACAGAAGGACATTTGACAAAGCTGATTCATATTTGAATGGCATTTTTTATTGGAACAATTTATATACACTTGTACAAAATAGGGTTGTTCTACCATTTCATTAAACAATTCCATTTGCTTTCCAAAACCAAAAAGACAGCAGAAATAACTTATGAAACTATACAAAAACATTGTAAAAATTAAACAGTTGCAGAAATGACTATGCTAGAAAATTGCAAGTTATTGATCTGCATTTAACCTTGGTAATATCTTACCACTCTTTCAGAACTGATGCTTAGGCAGCATTTATTCTGGAAGAATAAACGTAAGATGATTGGATCAAACAGAACTGGAATTTCCAATATGTAATTCTTCATTATTTAATGTCCTTTACAATATCTGTTGTCGCATAATCAATTATTCAAGCTTTTTTTTTTTGAATTCTCAACAATACATAATTATATTTTCTTTTCCTATAGAGTGTAATAACAAAATTGTTAAATTCATGACATTTAAGGTTCATAACTCAGCAGCATGCTACAGATCACTGGCCACAAGTGCTCTGCAGGACCTCCAAGTTATGATATAACAATTTCGAAAGAAAACAGTTTTGCCAGTAAAGATGGTGCTTTAAAATCATTTGAGGCCTCTAATTAAGTTTCTGGCACTAATCTCCAGTGGAACACCAGTTTTCCCTTTTCTAAAAAAGAAATCCTTGTTGCTGCAAAGCAAAATATAAAATCATGGATTATATTTGTCCCATATACAGTTTAAAACATATTTGCTCCATCACGGTCTTAATTTTATTGCAGAATTCTATATAGATACTTCAAACACATTTTCATTTTAAGTGGAGTGTGCTGAAAAGTAAAAGGGGGTTTCTACTATTATTTGGAGTAAATATCCTGTTGCAGGTCCCTCCATGCACTAACTTAAAAGTACACTCTCTTTGAGTGAGACAGGGAGTCTCATTCTCAGCACTTTCTATGCTGATTTGTCCAAAAGTAAGCTCAAATAAAAAAATGTTGATATTGGAGTGCTCAATTAATAGTTTCACAGAAGGGAAGGGACATAAAAACACACTTAGAAAACATCAGATATCACTGAACATGTTTAAAGCAGTGATCCAGCAAATAGAATTGGAAAGGAAAGCAGAAGGAAGTGTTATGTGTAAATTACACTTACCTTCATACTGTCCTGTCTGAGATACACCTGTCCAAAACTGTAACTGCAGAAGTACCTTTAAAACAATGCTTCTTTTCCTGATGCCTTCTACTTCTGGGCCTTGCTATTTTGTAAATGGAGTTAGTAACTTTTAGGCCTCGTACACACGACCGAGAATCTCGTCGTAAAAGAAACGTTGTTTTCCTCGACAAGGTTCTTGTCAGGCTTGTCGAGAATCTTGTCAAGCTTTCTTTGCGTACACACTGTCAAGAAAAAAATCTTGTCGTTCTCAAACGCGGTGACGTACAACGGCACTATAAAGGGGAAGTTCGATTCCACTGGCACCACCCTTTGGGGCTGCTTTTGCTAATCACATGTTACTGCATGTTAAGTAAAAGTTTGGTGAGAGACCATTCGCGCTTTTAAGTCTGTTACAGCGTGACGAATGTGCTATTTCCATTACAAACGCTACTTTTACAGAAGGTGCCCTCCCGTCCCATAATTTATTCTGAGCATGCGCTGGTTTTTAAGCATACACACAAACGTGTTCCTCATCATAAACCAGCCCAACGAGAAACACAACAAGGAAATTGAGACTTCCGATGAGAAAAAAGAGAGCATGTTCTTTTTTTTTTCCTCGTCGAGATCCACAACAGTTTTCTCGACGAAAAACATACACACGACCGTTTTTCTCGTCAAAAATGCTCTGCCAGCATTTTTCTTGATGGATTTTGCTGAGGAAAAAACTGTTGTGTTTCTGAGGCTTTAGACCAGGGGTCTTCAAACTATGGCCCTCCAGTTGTTCAGGAACTACAATTCCCATCATGCCTAGTCATGTCTGTGAATGTCAGAGTTTTACAATGCCTCATGGGATGTGTAGTTCTGTAACAGCTGGAGGGCCGTAGTTTGAGGATCCCTGCTTTAGACTTCTATTGCTGCAAGTAATTCCATATAAAAAGGAGGGACAAGAAGTAGGAAGACCGAAAGCACTGAACTAGCAGTACCACTGCAATTTGGGCAAAGTTTTAGTAGAGCTGGATCTCAGACAGCATGGGGTAAGTGTATTGTTTTACCTCCATGCTGTCTGAGATCCAGCTCTAGTAAAAATGTGTTTAAGAGATCCATATTAAAAAATAAAAATAAAAAAAAGGCTTCCTATTGTCAGCCCAGGTTCACACTGCTCCAACATGAAAGTTGCATGACTTCCGATCTGACTTTGCTCTGGAACTTCAATACAACTTAATGTAACTTTTTACACTCTATGGCAGGGGTGGCAAACACAAGGCCCGCGGGCCGAATCCGGCCCACCAGACCTTGCCATGTGGCCCGCGCAACGGGCCGTCCGTTGTGCGGGCCACAGAATAGAACGTGATCCGCGGAGCGCACCGCAGCCGCGGCCTTAGGAAAGGCCGCGGCTTCGGCCTAGCTCTGGACCGGTCGGCCATCTTGGTATACCCAGCGGTGGTGGCTGCCTAGGTTCCGCCTTTTGGAGCCTGCAGCTCCTATGATGGACGTCCCGGAGATCCAATCTCGGGACCGCGGGACGTGTGACGTCCATCATAGGCGCCACACAATCCAGAAGGCGGCAATTACAAGCCTCCTCCACACCATGGGTGGCTCTGCTCTCCTCTCCTCCACACCATACCATGAAAAAAGATCCCGGCTCGGGCAGGTGGCTCTCCTTCCCTCCTTTGTGGCTGGCTGCCATGACACATGGGTGTATGTCAGGTAGGTCCATGTTAAATGTATGTCAGGAAGGTCCATGTATGTCAGGTAGGTGAAGTCAGTGTATGTCAGGTAGGTGAAGTCAGTGTATGTCAGGTAGGTGAGGTCAGTGTATGTCAGGTAGGTGAGGTCAGTGTATGTCAGGTAGGTGAGGTCAGTGTATGTCAGGTAGGTGAGGTCAGTGTATGTAAGGTAGGTCTATGTTTGTCAGGTAGGTGAGGTCAGTGTATGTCAGGTAGCCCACCCCACCCACCTCCATACCATACCATCCCATCCCACTCCATACCATCTCACCACACCCCATCCACCCCCATCCCATCCTACCCCACTCCACCCCACCCATCTCACCCTACCCCACCCCATCCCAGGGTGGATGGGAGGATGGAAGGAGAGTGGAGGGTGCAGAGGTCAGATATTGCACACGGTCCATAGCATACTCCTGTATCCTGTATTTCGTACGCAGCAAACTCTTAAACCCTGCGCTCCATAAAACCAGTACTGTAATAAATGCAGTGACTTATTTATGATAATAAATAGTGGACACAGTCTCAGGCCGCGTACACACGATCGAATTTGTCCGCTGAAAACGGTCCGATGGACCGTTTCAGCAGACAAATCCGATCGTGTGTACGGGCTAGCGGACAGGTTTGTCCATCGGACAAATTTCAAAGCATGCTTTGAAATTTGTCCGCTACAAACCTGTTCGTCGGATATGTCCGCTGGTTAGTACGGGAAACCAGCGGACATATCCTCCCGCACATGCGTCGCATCCTGTGAATGGATCCGACGCATGCGCGCGGAAGTGTTTACTTCCTGGTGCGTGACGTAGCGGTGACGTGGCGGCGTCAACGTCACCGCCGCGTCACCACGCTGTCTGCCGGCGAGGATTTTGATCCGATGGTGTGTACACGCCATCGGACCGAAATCCGATGAGACATGTCTGCTCTAAACTGTCCGTCGGACAAGTTTGAGCGGACATATCTCATCGTGTGTACGAGGCCTCACAGATACAACCGGCCCTTTAAAGGCCACCATGCTGCTAATGCGGCCCCCGATGAATTTGAGTTTGCCACCCCTGCTCTATGGCATTAAAGTTGTATCAAAGTCAGATCAAAGAAGTGCAGGAACCTTTTCTAAAGTCGGATCAGTTAAGACGGCTCTCATAGGGAAACATTTATTTTGACGTGCAATGCGACTTGTGCTCTCAAAAGTCGGATCCTATATCGCACGAGTGTTAATCGGGCCCCTTCTGTATTGGGAGATCCTAAAAGAACGTCCTTCAGGGTGGTGTTGATTTCTTCTAACTATACTGTGCCAGTTTTTTTTAGCATTTATACGTTTTCACTTTCATATAGCAACTGTCCATGTCAAACCTTTTTAAACTAAGTGAAGTTATTTTGTCGATCTAAATAAAAAGGCACCCTTTGTTTGTGTGGATACAAGCAGAAAAAATATTTTAGGTAAAGACAGCACATAATAGTGGCCAGTGATAGTGCTTATAAACTACGGTATTTTTTACAGTGGAAGTGGTGGCCACAGCATTCAAAAACAAAATTAACAGGATTGGATGTTTTTAGCATTCTCTACCATATAGACTTGGTCTTTAACCAGGATGATCATCAATATCATTCTGGAGACATCAATAGGTTATCTTATTACAATTTTGTTTGTATTTCAGGGCCTGTGCATGGGAAAGTAAGGAATTGAATTCAAGGTTTCTTATCACCTAGGTTCCTGAAAGACAAAACAATGATCGTTATTTTATATTCATCTCAAAAACATTTTAAATGCATGATAGGTTTATATAGACAACATCTCTACTCGCCTATTTTAAAGAATACTTCTGCAACTTATTGATTTTATTTCTCTCTAAAATATCCCTTACATACTAAAGGCATATTTTCTTTTATACGTTAAGTATTGTCTAAGCAACCAAAGATTTAACACCCAATTGAACTTTTAATTTAAATTAAATAAATGTTTTCCTGGTGCGTTAATAAAAAATGTGAGGGAAGTTTTAAAATTTTGCAACATCTTGAGTTAAAAGCCTGTCCTCTGCCAACATGTTGTAGAGAAGAACCATAGCTCTCTGTGTAGAAACAGTAGTCTCTCTGCAAAGGTCTGACACACACACCCTGCCGAGTCAGATCTTGAGCTCTCCAATCAGCAGGGAGCATAAGCTTTTGCTGATTACTGTTTCCACACATGAAACAAGGGTCCTACTCTACAGCATGCCAGCAGGGGACAGGCTTTTTTACTCAGGCTGTGGTTGCTGCATGCACACAAAAAAAAAGCTATAAGGCTCTGCACACCCTTTGTTCTAATGCACCTAGAATGTATTTAGCTGATTTAAACTGAATGTTTAGTTGGGTTTTAAGGCATGCGTTTCCAATTCGCAAATTTTCTGTCAAGCCTGATGCCTATAGCAGCCAACACAAGAAGAAAAATAAAACCATATGTGAAGTTGAGAAAAAGCAAAAAGTCCAATTGATTAAAAAATGCAAGTATACAAAATGACTGTTTGGGCATTCACTGCCCAAAGTCAATTTTCTACAGTGATAATGACTAGAGGCTGTACTGTAGTTAACAAAAAAAGTGTTGAATCATACGTATGGTTTGATTTCTTCTGCCACTAAAGGGCTAGGTTTGGTTTACTTTCATGGAATGTTTACTACTGTTTGCCAGTCTTCTACTGAGCATTACATACAGTTTATGTTAAACAATAAGCATGATGATGTAATTCTGTAGAACAGGAACATGCATGAGAAAATGTATTAGAATTCCTGAATCTGACATTATGGAGCAAAGGCAGCTCCATTCGATTTAAAGCCACAGCAAAATGTTATAAAATGTTATAAAAATGTTGGTTTCAGAAGTGGTAAAGACACATGCTTTGTAATTCAATCACAAAATAAACATTTCCTTAACGTCACTTAGACTAAATTTCACTTATCTTAAACTTATAATGATGATGTTTTTTTGTACTTATAAGCTGAAACATGTTGAAGCTCTATTTATACAAGTTGTCATACTTAACCACTATAAATCCAATTTAAACCTGTAATATTTCTATACACCTTAAAGCAAGTCAGGACGCTGTAAATACAATGCTCAAAGATCTTATGTCAAATACTTAACAGACAAACATCATTTTATCTTGAAAAACAAATCTTATCTGCAACAATTACATACAGAATAAGGGGTGCTTGTGTTTGAACATGAATGCAAAAAACCCCACAAGTTTCTTTCTTTATTTTCATAAGTCACTGTATATAATTTGTGCTTGTTGATGACGTTAAGTTTTTTTTTTTCTTTTCTTTCTGCTCAATGTGCAAAACCAGAAATGCTTGCAGTTGTCCTCATTTAGCCTTTTTTAAGGATCTCCCACTAAAACCACATGCTGCCCCTGGCAGTAAAACAGAAAATCGTTAAACCAAACCATACAATTTTTTTTTTTAAGATTTTTTTTTTTTTTAATCCGGCTACCTTGACTGGAAGAATTACTCTGCTATACGGAATAAAGAATTAGGTGTTTCAAAAACTGAAACAGAGGTAGAAAGTGTATAATGTTATTTTTTCCTGACATTCCGGTTTCATAGTTTATTGAACTGTAGTGTTGTTGTTGAATTTTTTTTTTCTTTTTTTTTTTTGCAACAGTTTTTTTATGGCCTAATGACAAACAAAAGATTGCACACGGTATAATAATAATTTCTGGTCAAGGATACATATTAAATAAAATAGAAAACCAAAGTGCCTACTGTGCTGTACCTCAAATTGTTTTACCAGTAAACGAGAAGGATTACATTTGATAATTTTGTTCTTTTTCAAATCTAACATGGCTCTAATTGCTTGTGAAGTGTCCCTTTTCAGTGCAAAAGAAATCATTTCTTCCCACTGCCACTATTGATATTTAAATTGTGATAATGGGGAAAATAAACCTAAATTAAACACTTAAATTAAAGAGATTGTATTATTAATGCACAAATACCTATATAATAGCCTCTTAGGCCAGGTTCACATATGTGCGGCCGTGGTTTAAAATCTGGGGTGCGGTGCGTTTCTGTTAATCGATTCAGGTGCAAATTATTGCCTGAATTTGCACCTAAACTGGACCCAAAAACAGACAGGACCCCTTTTCAAACCACACAGCAGCTGCCCCGGACATGTGTGAACCAGCTCCAGGTCAGGTCAGGTCATGCAAATAGGATGTGATTTAAAATGTATCTAATTTGCATATGTGAACCCAGCCTTACTTTAACAGAGTATATTTATTATGCATTGCACAAGCATAGGCCGTGCAGCCTCTAATGTTATCATCCAAGTCAGGCAGATAATAGGCTGACTATAGGACAGGAAGTCAGCATACAGTATACAGGCATATTCAATAAGACTGACAAAACAGCAAAGTGCAGTACCTCATCGTACCAGTCTGAATTCATCTTTGAGCAATAAGAAATAAAAAAATGTTCCCAGCATTCAGCAGTATAATTTTAGTACACTGTAATACAACTTACTGCAATGGGTTACTGCAATTTGCAATTCAGACCTGCTCTTTGTCCTGCCTTGCAGAATATGCCGTATTGTGTTTGACTGTGGCTATTATTCAGATGTCTTTTATATGATTCTTCTTGCATTATACGTTTTCTGGACCTTTAAATCTGAATTTTAACTTTTTTTTTCACCAGTAACTTACACTTATCTGCGTGTGCATTAGACTCCATTAGATGCACTTCTAATGTATGATCCAGCTGGAAAAAAAATCTGAAAGACACCAAATAAAGGAGGCACTAAAGGCCTGTGAAAATTGTACAAAATGTTATAAAAAGGGAGACCCTTGGCACTTGCATGATTATAAAACTGTCCCAAGGGTAATTATAATATTTTATGAAGGGGTTCAGAACTACAGCTAATATTTTATCCCCGTGCATATATGTAATTCTTTTAAAGGCTAAGTGAATCAGAAACATCATGTACAAAACCTGACTGGCCTTGTTAGTAATGCCTTGCGACATGGCATCCCTATAATTTAATTAGTAGGATAGCTATAAGGCAAATAGCTGATAGTGTGGAGTTACTCACAACAGTCCTTTCTACTATTTCAAAAAAGAATGATTGGAGTGCTTATACTATGGAATGAACCCAACTTTTTAAGTACAGATACATAAATTTGTAAACCGCCTGTTTGGCTAGATTCTGCATAGTTATGCCCCCCTCGCAGCTGGAGAGGCCTACTACACCAATAAGCAGCCTCTCCGTTATGGAAAAAGTCTATAGGCGTCATGTGAAATAGGAAACATAAGGTGCAAAAAAGTCTTCATTCCATTTGGTGCTTCTGGCTACCAAATGAAGTTATGTAAACGTGAATTGAATAATTAGATCAAGAACCTAAATGACACAATTGTGACGCATTTAAAAGAATGATACTTTCTGTCAGTCTGTACACGCAGAGTGCCATCACACAATCAGAAAGTGCGATACTGTAGTGAATGCAGTGACAGACCATTTGCCTGGAAAAGACAAGTTTGCACTGCCCAGTGTTTCAGTGCTTAGTCTCATAAAGCACTGAAAAGATGGCATCGCCTCTGTCAAAAGCTGAATCAAACATTCTGGTTTTGCAAAAACTGTTCATCGTTGCTATGTGAGATATAAAATGTGCATAGCAACCTACAGGTGTAATAAAATGACCCTCTGATATTAGTCTAAACTTGCAGGGTAAAGGCATATAAGTTCTTTCAGTCTTCTGTGGAGCTTTGTGTCATTCTTCAACAGATGCACTCAAAGCAGACGTAGAGACAGTCTACCCAAAAGTTTGGTACGATGTGAATACATCCATGAAAGGACATTTATCTTAAGATACTGCAAACTATATACAGTATGATTACTGAGTATTGCATCTCCCATTAACAGCTTTATCAACCTACGACATGATAGGAAAAACAACAAGGCTTTCATCCTCTAAGCTTTCCAGTCCTTAGTGTACTTTAGTTCCATCTATATTCACCATGCTCCAAGGAATAAGGAATGGCGCTGGTCCTACAAAGTGCACCTTATGAGTCAAGTCAAACTAGGTGACTGATGAGGTCCATAATAGTGGGAGACTAGTATTCCATCAACAATAAAACACATATTTCAAGACATTGTAAGACAATAATCCACAAGAAACCAGGTTCAAGTATACTCTTTACCTGCTCGCTTCATAAGATGTATATGTTCCAAATACCATACGGTTTCATCAAAAAAGAAACAAAAAAGTATTCCCTTTATATGTGTAAGCACGTGTTCTCATACTTCTTTCACAAATGTAAAGCTGATCCATTGTGGTTCTATTTCATAAACACATATTCATGCCAGCGCAAGCACAAAAGATCTTACAGTCAAAACCGTGATGGTACAGATTACACCACTACAAAAAATACCTAGAGTCGTGTGCCACCAAAAGAAACCAGGCAGCATTTTCCTTTAATATAACTGCTGCAGAAGCATGGATTTTAAAACTGCTACATTTCTTTTGAAAAGATGCAAAAAGATGATATGTACAGCAGCTGAAATTTCCGTGTAACAGCTTTGTTGACTCAAAGACGCAGTATTCAGATGAAGGCTGAGCTGGACCTCTTGGACCTTTTGATCATGCTGGGATGGAAATCTGTGTGGCGACGGGCATGCTTGGTCAAGTGGTCACTTCTCATGAACCTCTTCTCGCACAGGGGACATCGAAATTGCTTCTCGCCTGTGTGGGTTCGGTAATGGCGGGTCAGCTCATCAGATCGAGAGAACTTTTTAAGGCAGTCTGGCCATGTGCATGGAAAAGGACGTTCACCTATGGGGGCAAAAAAGAATTACCTAAAAAAGAGAAAAAACAGAACCCACTAGAAGTATAAGCAAGCTGCAGAATTCATTTTTCTGTACCCTGAAAATGTGTATAGCTAAATAAAGTTTAAAGGTGATAAAGCTCCATGGAAGAGGCATTTTTTCTCACTGAAGAAGTAATTACTTCACTTACCAAAATAGGAGGACCTGTACTGTTACAGCCCTCTACCCATCAGGATCCAAAAAAAGCATACACATAAGCACATGAGTAAGGGAATGGGTTGTGTCATTCAGAGTCTATACACATGTGTGTTTTGATTAGGGACAGGTTACCTTTCGGGCCTGTATCAACGGCCTTTAATATGCATCAATATTACTTTACCATAAAAGCTGTTAGAAATTCCAAAGCAGCTTGAATGAGGTCAAATGCAGGTCAGGAGGCTGTCTACTAGGTAAATGCACTTGTCAATGAATTGTGAATCATATCAAACTGATGTCAAATGCAAGCAGCATTTGCCCTTTGACACAAGCTAAAAGCTGGTCAACACTGGGCCTTAAAGTCTAGGTTCACCTTTACAGAGAAAATCTGTGAGGTGAACTTACACAGAACCCCCTACTCATCCTCCCCTGGTCCTGCTGACCTGGACCATGGCAATCTCCCTTTCTGAGCCCTGGTATATCCAGTCCAGAACTTAGAAATTTTCTCTGCATTCACGTGTCTTCTTTATAGCTGACAGGACGGGCTATGTGGCTGCTGATTGGTCAGCGCTGCCCATGTGACACGCTGACCAATTAGAATGCTCCAAAACATCCCTCCTGAAGAGGTACGTTATGGACATTCAGCTCAGGGGATTTCTAAGCCCCAGACTCCTGACGCGGAGACAACGGGGGATTTCCGTGGTCCAGGTCAGTCAGTGAGACCGGGGGGCGGGGTTGGGGGTCCTGTGTAAGTTCACCTTACAGATTTTTCTGTAAAGGTGAACTTACCCTTTAATGTGGTTGTAGACCTCAGACATGAAAAAAATGAACAAAGCATATCCCTCTATAGTGTGTACTTACTTCCTATAGTGTGCTTCCTTCCTCTGCATGAGCCAATTCTGACACCAAGAGAAAAAAAGGTGATGGGGGGGGGGGGGGGGGTCTCCAGCTGATTAACAGCCTCAGCTCTATTCCTATGTGCTGTGTGCTGGGTCTCCTTATTGAGCTCTGCAGAGTGTAACGTCAGCTCTCCACACCCGTTTTTTCTGACAGCTCTAGCAACTTTCATAATTTCTGGATTATAATAACTTAATAACTTATTTAGGAAAATGTGTTTAATCACCTGAAGCTTGTCACATCACTGGGTATATGTAAGGGTTTAGCGTACACCTGATAGCTATTAGGATCAGGCAATTAGAGATGTCACATATTAGACCATTGGGCCTCCAAAACATCAACCACTCTAATCTGCAAATGTTGTTACTTTTGTGTAATACTAAAAACTGGCTCCCCCCCTACCCAAACGTACTACTTGGTAAATTTGTTTTTGGCATGGGGTTTTGAGTACCAAAACAGTACAATGCCATCAAGCTCCATAAACAACAAATGGTACCAAAAATGGAACTCTCTTTCTACCTACGCCGTTAAATTAACATCCCTTTTACTCTTAACCCCTGTTTGGCTTTAGATCACTTTCGCCTAACACGTATGATAAGAGAGGTTTAGAACTTCTCTTTTTTTGCTGTCTTTGTCTTTCTGTTTACTATGTAGTGTAGAATTAATAATAATGCTTGGCTTTGTTGACAATTGTCGGCGACTTTGCAAAAATATGGAGGGTATTTTATGTGGCACAGAAGAAATGGTAAAAAGAAATACAGGCACTGAAGGATACTGGTTTAGGGCTCTTTCACACGGGGCAGATCAGTAAAGATCCGCCCCATGCACCTCCGTTTGCTCAGCGGAGATCGCTCCGTTGATCTCCGCTGAGCTGCCGGATGACAGGGCGGTCCCCGCACACTGCAGGGACCACCCTGTCTTTTCTCCGCTCTCCTTTATGAGGAAATTGGATGAACACGGACCGTCTGTCCGTGTTCATCCGATCCGCCAGACGGAAGGAAAAGTAGGTTTTTCCTCCGTTATACTTTGGCGGATGGGAGCGGATCGGATGTCAGCGGACATGTCTCTTTAACTCTTTATTTGACCTAACCCCTATAGTAAATCCTAATATTAAAAAACCCCCTCTTCTGCATGATTGTCCTATGTCAGACAAGGAATCTTCAATGGGCAATAGGATAAAGTGTAAAAGGGGTGGGATGGCCAATGGTTCAATGGTTGCAGATTAGAGCAGCAGATTAAAGTTTCAAAGGTCCCGTGGCACTTTTGTAATGTTCTGAAGGTACCTGCATGTGGGATTTAAGACCAATGCTTGTTTTATCATTTTTTTTCCATGATACAAGTACTTTACCACCCATAGACGTTAAAGTAGCCATTTTTCCACATCCTTGATTGACATCAGCCACTTTGAGAAAGAATATCTTTTAGTTTGCTGCTACAGAGAACTTTTCTATTCTATAGTTATTATCTTCATCAGATACCTTATAAAAAAGTTGTCCTCATCCATGCTTTACAGCAGTGGTCTCTAAACTGTGGCCCGCGAGCCAGATATGGCACTTTGCTTGCCTTTACTCGGCCTTACTGTTCCTCCCACTGATACGAGCACTATTCTTTCCACTGACAACAACAATGGAACATTATTCCCCCCACTGGCGCCAATGATGGGGCACCTATCTTTCCTCTGGCAAAGATGGGGCACGATTCCTTCCACTGACACCAATGATGAAACACTTCTCTTACCAACATCAAAGATGTAACACTGACACCAATGATGAGGTGCCCTTCCTTCCACTGACCCCCAATGGAGCATGATTCCTTCCACTGACCCCAATGATGAAACCCTATTCCTTTCACTGACACCAAAGATGGAGCACTATTCTTCCCACTAATACAAACAATTGTATGCTAGTCCTCCCACTGATGCCAACAATGGGGCACTATTCCTCCCACTGAAACCATTAATGGGGCACTGATTCTTCTTCCACTGACACCAATGATGTGACACTATTCCTCCTCCCGTTGACCACCAAGCCTGAGGCATTCTTTGTTCTCACTGACACCTGCGTGCATCTCTACTCTAACTGGACACAGTACAGCCTCCCTAATGTCTGAAGGACAGTAGACTTTTCCATTGTTTCGGAGGTTTGGAGAACCGTTATTTACAGGTTTAAGAGAAGGGCTTATACTTTATATAGCCCTTTGCTCCCTTTAAATGATAAAGAGTTGCAGGCTACAAATAATCTAAACCCTGTGTGAGTGGAGATAGCTAAACCACTTATTTCAATGTTTCTCTATGCCAGTCCTCAAGTATCCCCAACAGGTCGTTTTCAGAATTTCCCTCAGATGTGGTAATTACTAAGGCAGTGAAACTGATCAAATCACTTGTTCAAAATAATGGAAAGCCTAAAAACATGACCTGTTGGGGGTACTTCAGGACTGGAGTTGAGAAACATTGCCTTATATTATTTTAGGGCAAGGTTCAAAAGAAGCATACCCCTTTGCTTAAGTGGAATGGACCAGAAACAGTAGGGTCAGGCCTAGGAATAGCAAAATATGTTTTATGTCCCTTTGCAACACACATGTAAAATATATTTTCTTCAGTAAGGTCATAATAACATGGAAAGAGCATTACTTCATAAATGAGTACATATTGCTCCATTGAGATGGATCCTGTGTGAGCTAGGAGATGTGCCCTGGAGTCTAAAAGTTCCATTTATATGCATCAACACTAAATCTTAAATTTGAATTATGGAAAGTAAGCACAGGCCTAATAAATAAGATGCAAAGTACAATGACATGCAGCTATACACCAGCTGATAAGCTTTCACCATTCAGTTTAAACTGAAAGCTGAAATCCTTAATTGTTTTATGGTTGCTATGGCTTACTGCACTTAATCCTGCAAAAACAGGCCTGCTTTTGAAATACCAAAAAGGGCAAATCATTTTGGTTATTTAGTATGTCCCTATAATGCTACAAATTATAATGTATATTTATGGCAGAGGAAATAAAGACATCAGAGTAGCTATGGTAAAGCCTCATGTTGCTTCCTTATGTATATGCAAAAGGATCCCTTTTATCTTCTTAGAACACGTGGACATTAGTCAGAGCTCCATATATGCCGCTATAGATCAGTCATAAATTCCCACAGTTGTCCTGATCTCATGATGCAGCAGTCACCCACTTAAAACACTCAATTTGTTCATGACTAGTGCTGTACAGTCGTGACTAAATCCAGACTCATCAATAATCTTGTTCCCTCTGCACATGACCCATAGCTCACTCAGCACTGCAACCCAGTACCATTATATCACTGTTTAGAAATGAGGGCCTGTGATATAATTAGCACTCCTTTGCTCAATCAACTGCACCATTTTATAGATCAATCTATAATACCGGGACAAATGACATCAAGTAGCAGCTGGTAAGACTATACAATGAGACAGCTATATCAAAGAGCCCCAACATTAGATTTCACAGCCAGCCCTGTTCTTTAAATAGCCAATGCACAGCATGAACGCTAACATGTTAAAAATATCAATGTGCAAATAGAAGTTGAAAAACGGTGATTAAAATACTGAAACAAACCACATGAGAATTGTAACAAAATAAATAAAAGTGTTTGATTGGCTAGACATCTTTACTGTAAATGCTGGGGATCACTAGAGAAGAGCTTAGGTTCAGATTGACCATCCCTTATGGAAACCTTGGGGTTGATTTACTAAAACCGGAGAGTGTAAAATCTGGTGCAGCCACGCATGGTAGCCAATCAGCTCTTAAGTTCAGCTTGTTCAATTAAGCTTTGACAAAAAAACTTGGAAGCTGCACCAGATTTAGCCATCTCCAGTCATCCCTCTTATACTTGAAAATCTATAACCTTATTGGAATGTGCACGATGCATTCTTTGGAGAGAAAAAAAAAAGTCTTTGTTTGCACCCACAGCTGTTTCATAACTTCTTTAGAGAAGCTGTTAGAAGTGAGTAAGGCTGTACTTTTCCAGCGACACACCCAGCCTTTACTCTTTCCTGACTGTAACCAATTAGGTCAATGAAAACAAAGGATGATTGCTCTGGGTTTCACTTGATTCCTTAAGAAATTCTTCCTAATCAGCCATTCTGGTTTTATTTCACATGCCTTCAAAAAAACAAAACAAAAAAAGGGGATCAGCCTAGAAAAGACCTAAACACTACAATTTATACTGGCAAGTGTTAAGGCTAAAAGCACTGTGATGTCACCTCTCACTCAGGGTCTCTTTATGGTACACTTGGCAGGTTGTAGCAGGGTAACTGCAATGTCATCCAAACTGATTAAAATGCAAACAAGATGGAGCTTTCTAATCTCAAAGCACAATTTGTATTATTTTTTTTTTCTTTATGTCATGCCATGAATCACCACACCCTTAATCCAAAAGATAGGACGAAACATAGATCAAGCTCTATCTTGCAATGTGAATCATAAAGGTTATTCTTATTCATGCCTTTTTACTGGTGCTGAGAACAGCAGCAAAAGGGGGAGAAACCAGACACAGCATGCACATACAGATAAATGTGGATTTTCTGTTAGCATCCTTAATTACTTTACATCTAATAATGTATAGAAATGATGTAAATAAAGTGCTGTAGCATTTAATGTCATCATGATTCAGCTGCTGTTGGAGATAGAGCGTCTGAGATACAGTGTACGCTGTCTGAGCGCAGGCGGTGGAACACCAGAAACACAATATCCTCAGTCAGTCTCAGTGGAAGAGGTAATATGAGGTCACCTACTTGGTATGGGAGTGCGGAAGCAGATAATGAAGAATGTGATTAGACAGTTCGCTCTTACCCCTGCTGGCTCTTAATCAAACAAGGGGGAAAAAAAAAGAAAAATACAAAACTGCCAAGACTGGAAAGGCTCCTAGAAAAACTTAAAAAAAACTGCTGAATCTAAAAATAGACTCTGCTTGGGAACATGTTGTTTATGTAAAGTCTCCGAATGATTTACCAGTAGACTTTACAGGGACCGAACCAGCTAACCAGAACTCAGTGCCTAACACTCCGATAAATGCCCTTAAACTCTGTCCTACAGCCCCGGTACTAGGATCGCTACGACAAATGTGGCATTTCCAAAAGAATGGGACTCATAGCCGAGTGCCTCGTTCCGTGGCAACTGGACAATGGGTATGCACCTGCCGGAGATCTCTACATTTAGTGAATGGCACCCAACCCAGGTATAGGTTGCTTGTTAGTGTGACGTCATGCTGCAATACACGTGTAAGTGGTGGCTACCCACCGGTTGGCTGGGTTACAAATATAGGCGTCACCAAAGGGTGTTCCCCCGAATCCACGGGAACCACCTCCTTCAACCTCAGCAACACGTCGCTACAACTACATTGCCAAAAGCATGCATGTCTTCACTGGAAGGAGACACAACTCCTTCGTTTGACTAGCTTGGGTCAAGGTGCCACCGGGGAAGGGAATCGGAGGACGCCAATCATGGGACATCCTCGAACTCCCGGCACTTTTTAATATGTTGCAGTGTTCTCCGGCACTCAGTAGAGAACAGAAGATGGAAACAGGGACACCAGTCTTCTGGTAACCTCACGTTGGGTGAAGATCTACCGAAGAGGGTGTCCTACAGACCCTATCATGTGCTAAATTAGGCAAATTATACATCTGTACCTTGATATAACACTGTCTTCTTGAAGAGCCACATTCTGAACCTGCAAACATCACCCTGACCTGCCTTGGATTGGAGATACCCTCAAGGAGCCACCACTGCAGATATTCAGGATGTCTCTGTGTCCTCATTTGACATTAACAATGTGTCCTTGTTTACCAATCTGTATAAGGGGTTCTAGACTCAAGGTGGTGTCACCATGTGATGTTCTACCCACATTGTCTAGACAGGTGGCCATTGGTACCATCACCCCACCCCCCAAATTAAAGGGAAAGATAGTCCCTGTCTGGTTGGTGTGTGTGGGGTAGGGTGGAAGGTACTGACCTGTGTGCACTCTGTAATGGGCTTTAAGGTGGGAAGATTTGCCATAGACTTTGCCACAGCCGGCATAGGGACACCTGTGCCTCTTTTCACTAGTGGAGCCGGTGGGGCGTGGCGGGGAGCTGGGCGTGTCCGGGCTGGGTGGGCGTGGCGGCTGCTGTGTGGAGCCCGCTTCGGGGCTGTAGTCCGTCCGGCTGCTGCTGCTATTGCTGTGGTAGCTGTGGCCGGACTCTGTGGTCACGTCACTGTCCGAGCTGAGCTCCTCGTCACTGTAGTCCGGAGAGGGCAGGGGCCGGTACTTGTTTAACTCCAGTAGGCTCTTAGCTATGGTGAGCAAGGTGCAGTAGTCCTTCCAGGCTTCCCCTGGTCCCCCGTCATGGTGCTCCTTAGTCAGGGGTTCGGCCATTGTCCTGAGGTGGTGGTGCTCGCTCAGGTGTTCTGTGGCGACTGGTGTACTTAGTAGAGTAGTGGTCTCCTCGTCAGCCGTTACCTCAGGTTCTCTCGTACGGTTAGAGATAGACACCAGACACTGAGCAGCCACCAAGTCCGTGTAGGCGACTGCTGTCATTGCCAATGTATAGAGAGGGATCCAACGACAAGTCGTAGAAGGCAGGCAGCTATGAGTGTGTGCTCCTCCTGAGCAGCACCCAGCCCCTCATCTTCATCAGACAGCACCAGTCTGGGACCTCCCCACTTCTACTACACAATGCCCCTCCTGTGTCTGCCTCACTGCCTGCCGCACCACACTTCTTTACCTTCTTTCACAAAACTTGTCTCTGTGTGTGTGTGTGTGAGAGAGAGAGAGTGCCGCACCACACGTGGCACCTACTGAACCCGCGCCATTGTCTCCCCCCCACAAGGGGACAACCAGGTGCTTTGTCTACTTCACTGTCCCCACCACCACACGCATCCTCCTCAATCATACACAGTCTGTGATGAAATCTCAGACAAAGCTCTATATGAGACACACACTTTTTTTTCTCCCTCTCTCCTCACTCACTCCCCCCTCTCCCGCCCCTTCCACCTTCCACTCTCAGGGTTCAGGCATTTCTCCTGCCTCAGTAACAATTTAACAGAACCCCACGCGTCACAATGGGATGCGGCTCCCATAGGTTCTATCAGAAGGGGACATTCTATTCTGTTTACCTCCGGCCGCTTCTCCCAATCAGGGCGCCCCCCCCCGGTCAGAGGCGGGGAGACAACTTAAGTCACGGCCAATCAGGTGCCTTCTACAGTTTCCAGCGTGCTACTCGGCCAGACGCACATACACACACATACAGACAGGCACACAGCTGGCTCTTAAAAGGGCGATCCTTCGCCATCTGTTCTCTTATTCATCACCCAGTCACCTGGCTTCGCCTTTCCACTTGCCTGATCTCACACCAAGCCGACTCGTGGAATTATGATTGTGCCGCTAAGTGTTCAAAGAAAGCAGCTAACATCACTAATACATACTTTACAGTCTAAAGCAGGGGTCCTCAAACTTTTTATACAGGGGGCCAGTTCACAGTCCCACAGACTGTTTGGGGGGCCAGACACCTTGCCATCACAGAGCCCCCCATCAGACTCCCCTTATCACAGAGCCCCTCATCAGACTCCCTCTCCATCACTGATTCCTCTCTATCACAGACCCCCCCATCACTGATTCCTCTCCATCACAGACCCCCTCCGAATTACAGAACCCCCCCCCCCCCCCATCAGACTCTCCACATCACAGAGCCTCCTGCAGACTCCCCCATTACAGAGCCTCTCATCAGACTCCCCCTCCATCACTGATTCCTCTCTATCACAGACCCCCCATCACTGATTCCTCTCCATCACAGACCCCCTCCCAATCACAGAGCCCCCATCAGACTCCCCCATCACAGACCCCCTCCGAATTACAGAACCCCCCCATCAGACTCTCCACATCACAGAGCCTCCTGCAGACTCCCCCATTACAGAGCCTCTCATCAGACTCCCCCTCCATCACTGATTCCTCTCTATCACAGACCCCCCATCACTGATTCCTCTCCATCACAGACCCCCTCCGAATTACAGAACCCCCCCCCCATCAGACTCTCCACATCACAGAGCCTCCTGCAGACTCCCCCATTACAGAGCCTCTCATCAGACCCCCCCCCCCCCCCTATGACTGATTCCTCTCCATCACAGCCCCCCCCCCAATCACAGAGCCTCTCATCAGACCTTTCTTAAGCCAATTAGAGTCTCGGGCTCTAATCACAGACTCCTCTCTATCACAGCCCCCCCATCACTGATTCCTCTCCATCACAGACCCCCCCCAATCACAGAGCCCCCCATCACAGATTCCTCTCCATCACAGTGCCCCCCCATCACAGAGGCCACCCCATCATATATTCTTCTTCATCACAGAGCTCCCATCACAGATTCCTCTCCATAACAGACTCCTCTCCATCACAGAGCCCCCAAAACAGATTCCTTTCCATCACAGTGCCCCCCATCACTGATTCCTCTCCACCACAGACCCCCCAATCACAGAGTCCCCCATCACAGATTCCTCTCCATCACAGTGCCCCCCCATCACAGAGGCCACCCCCATCATATATTCCTCTTCAGCACAGAGCTCCCATCACAGATTCCTCTCCATAACAGACTCCTCTCCATCACAGAGCCCCCATCACAGATTCCTTTCCATCACAGTGCCCCCCATCACAGATTCCTCTCCATCACAGAGCCCCCCCCACCAATCACAGAGCCCCTTATCACAGATTCCTCCCCATCACAGAGCTTCCCTCCCATTACAAAGCCCACCATCACAGATTCCCCTTGACCACAGAGGCCCCCCCCATCACAGAACTTCCATCAAGTTTTTGTAAAATTTTCTGAACTGCTGCTCTATCCTTTTGTTGAACTTTCCATAATATTTCCATAATATTACTCCTACCTATCACACACATATACAGTGGGGATCAAAAGGGGAAAGAACTGGAAGACTTTTGTAAGGAAGAATGGGCAAAGATACCTCAAACAAGAATTAAAAGACTCTTGGCTGGCTACAAAAAGTGTTTACAAGCTGTGATACTTGCCAAAGGGGGCAGTACAATATATTAACTCTGCAGGGTGCCCAAACTTTTGCAGACGCCATTTTTATTTTTTTTCTGTAATTTTGAAAGTGTAAATGATGGAAATAAAATCTAACTTTTTTTTGACATATTATAAGAATGTCTAATCTGTAATTTCATGACTTTTGGAGATTTTTCCCTTTCCTTGGCTTCGTTATGCACATTAATACAAATTTTTACCTGGGGTGCCCAAACTTTCGATCCCCACTGTATATACTGTATATTTCAGAGGCAGCCCATCCATAAGGGGGAACCGCCCCCCTAATCCAAGTGCCCAGCCCCTAATCTACATGCAGGGTGCCTAAAGCATGGATTTCAATCATTGTTTTTTTTTTGGACCATGTGATTAGAGCCGGAGACTCTAATTGGCTTAAGAAAAGGGTGGGCTCGGGGCACAGAGCACTGTGCCCTGAACCCACACAGTTTTGTGACAATAGCAAATTTATACTCGGCATTGTCTTCCTGATTTTTCTCCCAGCCTATCAGGAAGTGGATCCTGAGACCCAATTGGCCAGGGAGTTTTAGGACTCCAGGTCAATTGGGTCTCAGGACCCACTTCCTGTTCGGCTGGGAGGAGAAGCAACAACCCCGGAGAGAGGAGCAGCAGCCCTACCCTGTATCCTTGTGAGGTAATGTAAGGAGGCCTCTGTTCATCCGTCTCCCACAGAAGGGGGGGTGATGATTGCTGCTTCCATGCCCGCCTTTAAAGTGGGGGGGGGCAAGTTGGGGGATCAACGCATTCCCGTCCGTCTCCCGTGGGGGGGTTGGCGTTGGTTTGCCACCCCCCTCAATATGATTGAGCACCACTGTTTAGGAGATATTCACACTGCATGCAGCCAGTGATGTTACCAGCGCATGTGCTCTGAAGGGATTGCATACCCATGCTGTCCATACCGCGGTCTGTGACTCCCGCTCTAGTGATGTCATCGCAATTTAGGCAATCAGACAGCTGTATCACGCAAACCCAGAAGGAAGACAAGGTGAAGATGGAAGCCCTGTCAGTCACTCTCTTGACACTATTGAAATAATTAAAAGTCAGCAACTACAAATACCATAGCTGTGGACTTTTATTAATAATAATACACCTACTTGTTCAGGAACCCAGCGCTGTCCTCACCTGGGCTGGTTCTTCACTGGTCTTCAGGGGTGGATCCAGGAGGGCAACGGGGCAATTCCACTTCCAGGGTCTGGCATTCCTTTTAGGTGCGGGACAAGTTTGAAAATAATTTATCAGAATAAAACTGTGGTGTTTTGAAAAATGTATAACCAAATTACCCAAAAGTCTCACATAATGATCCTGGCTGATCATCATATTGCTTATATTATAAGATCAATTGATATACTATAATCTATGTCTGCCTATGCTATAAAACATATTGCATCTATCAAGCTAACAATGGGCTTGATTACACTAGCAGCCACGCTCAAATTTTTTAGCAAAGTTTAATTTAGTAATGCAGTTTTCTCTGTGATGCTCAAAACTTCACGAAAAGACTTTAGCCTCGTGGCTTGTGTAATTGAGCCCAAATTAAATCTGGTTATGATAAAACGTGACACTATTTTAAACAAGGTTAGAACTGTATGATACGTTAAATACATTTCTGTAAGCAATGCCTTATTTTCAGGCAGTGCCCTTCCCCCCGACACTAGACTTGTGTTTGACACATGTGGCCTATACAATCCAACCGGAAGTGGGAGCAGCTAGTTGCCAAAAATAAGTACTCACTTCTCTCCCATCCCCCCAAAAAAAGTAAACATCCAGTAGTGTTAGAGGAGAGGGGAGGATTCTTTAAAGCATAACTTCCTGTTTAGGGTGAGGTTATGCTTTAGGCCAGTGTTTTTCAACTCCAGTCCTCAAGGCACACCAACAGGTCATGTTTTCAGGCTTTCCATTATTTTGCACAGGTGATTTGATCAGTTTCACTGCCTAAAGCAGGCCATACACGATTCGAATTTCGTCGAAAATCGCATACGAGCTTAAGGCGATTTTTGTATCATTAGTGTGCGTGTCGACACGCGTTTTTCAAGGCGAAATTTCAAAAACCAACATGTTGGTTTTTTTTGCGAAAAAGTCAAAAATCGTATCGTTAATGGTAAGTTGGACGATTTTTCCCAAGAAACATAACTGCCATGATCCGAGTTGGCAGACCCGACTTTTGACAGGGGGTGTTTTAAAAGGCCACAGAAGATTACATCACTTCCCATGGTTGAAAACATTGTGTTTTTGCTCATTTTCGTATGTAATTGATGGTACACTCGCATGCTTTTATAATCGCCGCGTTCGTTTATCGCTCGACGGCTCGTTCGAAATTCGAATCGTGTATGGCCTGCATTAGTAATCACCACAGCCATTTCATCTGTGGGAAATCCTGAAAACTTGACCTGTTGGTGTGCCTTGAGGACTGGAGTTGAAAAACACTGCTTTAGGCTGGCCATAGATGGGTCTAAATTCCTGCTGAACCACACACATTATGACCCATGTATGGTCACTGAGGTTGAACAGAAGTCAGTACCGATCAGTTTTTTCTGACAGCAGGGTAGTCATCTCACTGTCAGAATACAACAACACAGCAGGTGGATTCCCCCATCATCCTCAAATGTGCCAGCTTTAGCCAATGAGAGTTACAGCACCCAATAAATATTTATTTTTCACAAAAGGTAAAGCCGGCCATACACAGGTTGCAGGAAAGATGTGTTGATGAGGGAATCTCTCCTGCTGAGCCATTGTCTTCTCCCTGGCGGGGTGGGCAGGTAAAGCCAGTGATTATTGCTAGCGGTTCCTGCTGATCCAGCCGAGATTCGAACCACATATGGCCTGCCTAACACCCTACACCTTCCCTACCCTTACTGGTCCCTACTGCATCTCTGAGGATGATTAGCTGTTACTGCCCATGCAACCAGTGTAGTGATCCAACGATCAGAAATCCCCGCTCTTGTTCATCTTCTTTCTGTAGGCTTCCAGAACAGATCATGTTAGAATCCATCCCAGCAGCCCTACAGAAAGAAGGGGAAGAAAAGCAAGGATTTCAAAGGACCTCTACACTGGCTGCATGGGCAGTGAAAGCTAGTCTGCTTTCGAGCTAGGTGTAGCTGGACCCTTTAATTTTTTTTTGAAAAGTTGAACTTATACTTTAAAGCATATCTATGGTCAAAATGTAAAATCATATATTCATTTACACATTGTATTTTAATTATTTCTAGCATACTCCTAATACTCTAAATAATATTGAAGTTTGTAAACTTACTCTGTGAAGATCCCCACTCATCTACTTCCTTGATCTCTGTGACAGGTATTCACTATGTCCTGTGGGTAGGCACCGCTGTGTCACAAATTTCACAGAGCCTGCCTTCTGAACTACAGAGGTGCTGAGAGGAGGCATTGCAGGAGGCGGAGTCAGTACAGGAATCATGGCTTGCAAATAGCAAGATACCATGGGATATATAGTCCCGAGAAATTGAAAGGAAACTGAAAATCATGTGGGAATCCAGGAAGTTGTGGAGAAGGAAATGGCGAGCAGACAGACTGGACTCACAACATGAAAGGAGATTTGTCAAGCAAGCTTATATTGGATTGAATTATATTTATATTGGACAGAAATAACTAAATGTTTATATTGACATTACAATATCCAAAAGACATATAACAAATTAGCAACAATTTCAGTCATCAAGCCCTTCGCATGCATTCATACCTGAGCGTTTAGTTTTTCGGCAGTAAGTCCCACGTTTTTACTGTAATTTTGCCACATTTTTGCACAGGTCACAAGGTCACCAATGTAAAAAGCAGAAAAACGCCTGTAATCTACCCTAAAAGAAGCTCATGTACCTTTTTGAGCTCCAGGCCTTTTGCTTTAGGTGACAAAATGCTCATATGTGAATGGATGCCATTGAAATGAATAGGATTTTGCTCATTGGGCATTTTTTCGGGCATTTTATGAACTGAAAAGGTGTGAATGTAGTCTTCATCAGACCGAACTAAACAGATACTATATACTGTATATAGACTATACCTTTTCCAGTTGTAAATATATAAGTGAAGGCAGTCTCCCTTCTGTAAGGAATACTGCAGATATTTGTTAGGGTGCCTTTTCATGCAAGATTCCAAGTGTATATACATGCCCAGTTTTAGCATAGTGCTTACTCTGATGTTTTGTTTAAAAAAAAATATATATTTATTGGGGTAATATCTGTAATTAATATCTGTTCTATCTGTTCTTCATTCTCCTAAATGCTGGATTTATATAATGTATGTTGTCATGACACCAAGCTGCAATGTCACCTGCTGCAAAGATTTACCCTTCTGTTTATGATCTAATGTGTAATCCCTGGTTTGATGGCATATGCTGAGTTGGAGGGTTGTGTTTTGCTTCTTTTCATATAAGGCACGACACGTGTATTTTTAAACTGGTTTTCATGTTCTTAAATCTTTTCTCTGCCTACAACGCTAATGAGTAATCTACTTTATAAAGTGATTCATCACATCTATTAATAACCTAAACAAAGTTAACTACATATAATGAAGGTGTCCACTCATAAGTGTGATTGTAACATTTTAGTAGTCAACGTTAGAGAAAAATCTGCATTCTTGAGTTAAATTTTATGAAAGCTTCTTCCATTAATTTTGGACATCATTACACATCATTAGGCTTCCAGGAGTTATGGGATTTATTGAACCTTTCTCATGTCAGACAACCTGTGCAGACACAGATTAACCTTCTTCCACTAAAAAGAGGAAGCAATAATTTTGAGAAAGGTAGAGGAGGCCATCAAATACATCATGAATGTGCCATCAAGCTTGAAGGAGGCACTGATGTAGAATAGGTAGACAGTGAAAGAGCTGACCAAGAAGAGTTCCAGGGTGAATACCATTTGGTATTAAGGTAGCTATTTAAGAAGAAATTATGGTTAGCACTTATAACGGACAGTGTTATATGTACCATTGCAATTGCATTGAACAATATTATTGAGAAGGGGTTTTGAGCTATATGAGCAATGACTGGTCTGAGAAGTAACTGATATTTTGAAAAAGATACCTGTTTCAGTAGCTTCTGCCATCTTATTCCTAAACATCGATAGGGCCTATTAAAGTGAAGCTAAACCCTCCTTTTCTTTAGAGCAGGGGTTTCCAAACGTTGTAAATAAAGGGCAGGTTTACTGTACCTCAGACTTCAGGTGGGCTGGACTGTGGCCATTGGAAGTAAAAATGTCCCGGCATCAATTACCCCTTCTTTGGTGTCAGTGAGTGGAATTGTGCACCATTGTTGGTGTCATTGTGTGGAGAGATTAATGTTCTATTGTTGGTGTCACTGGAAAGAACTGGGCCCCATCATTGGTGTCATTGGGTGGAATTGTGCCCCATTGTTGGTGTAAGAGGATGAAATATTGCCCCAAGGGCCAGATAAAAGCAAGAAAGTGGCCGCAGTTTGGAGACCACTACGTTAGAGGCAAGGAAACTGCCATCTTAGCCTCAGTTTGATTTTCAGTTGCTATGGTATGGTATGGTTGCTGTACATGTGATCAGTTATGACACCAGCCTTTGATTGATTTGAAGCACAAGCAACTGTGTAAGTTACCATTCACGGCACACCTTGCAGTTGGTTTGGAAAACAGTTAAATCGATGGGTTTAGTTATGCTTTAGGGGCCTGGATCCAGAGCATACAGATGAAGACTGAGCAGTTTGATAACAGAAGGGATATCATATCATAACTGCTGTAGCTGTGCATCACCTTTACTGTGAGTTGCCCACACCTGTCAGAGAATAAGGGAGCAGGAATGGGCTTCTACAGATGTCCGGGGTGGTGGCCCAGCAGTGGAGATCTGGTTGTAATGCCAGTGAAGAAAGCTGTAAACTCTTATCTGCTCCATAAGCCATATAAAGCAAGCAGTTGGCCCCAGAGTCACCAATTAGTGCAGTTGTGGCCCGACTATAGTTGTACAAGTACAACTTGCTTGAGGAGAAATTATTTCCCCTCTGCCAGCTAAAGAACTGACAGAATACCACATAAAGTAGTTCATAATGTACTTTAGAATCTGGGACAATGTGGGATTTGGAAGTTGTTTTTATAGACCCGAGGGGGTGCAGATGCTCCACAATTGTGAAACATTGTGGGAAGGATTATGGCAGTGGTTGAGATTCACCCTACTTCTATTGAATTACTCCAGTGGCCAGTGATGAAAGTGCGTATGGGCACCAAATAGGTTTAGATTTAAGAGATTTGAAGTTTCATATGAGTTGTAAATGTAAGGAATATAAATGCCTTAATCTGTGGTGGAGAAAGGGCTAAGCACAGAGGTGAATGCAGCATAGCCTGTTATGAAAGGGAGACTGCTGTTGAGGAGCAGGGTGAGGTCTGCTGGAGGATGGCATCCTTCTACCTTGAGAAACTGGAAACTTCCCAAGTTCTGAGAAAGGGACAGCAGAAGGAGACTCCAAACTGCTTCTTAACTGTGTTAATGCTGAAAGTCCAAACACATCTTGCTCTCACAGAGAGGAAAAGGCTCTTACTTGCAACTATGGGCCCTAAACAAACCATAGGTGGCATCCAAGAATGTCAGTGTTTGGTAGGTTGAAGCAGTACTTTAGATGAATTATGATTCCTGGGGAACACCAGGAACCCTCCCCACAGAAGATGGATGGGTGGGAAGGCCTCCTTACCTTAAGAGGCAGATGTCCTGCCTGGGATGACACTCTGATCTCCCTTCCTCCTCCCTCCCATGTCCAAGCCGGGGAGTGACTGAGCCGCTGTGTTCAAACCATCCCTGGAGACAGTGGCGGCTGTTGGGTCAGTCGGACATCCCCTGCATCACCTCTAGCCACACATTTCCTCTGGCCCCGCATCTCCTCCCTCCTCCTCCTAGACCAATAGGATCGCTTCCCCTTACGGCCAATTAGAAACAGGTCTCGAGACCCGCTTCCTGATTGGCTAAGAGGAAAATCATTGTGACAATAGCGAACATTCATCAACTGGGTGGGCTCAGGGAGCAGTGCCCTGTGCCCCGAGCCCACATTTTTTTGAAGCCTATTAGAGCCTCAGGCTCTAATCACATGCTCAAAAAAAAAAAAACATTGGAATCCATGCGTCCGGTGCCCAGCATGTAGATTAGGGCACCAGATGCATGGATGGGGGGGACTGGCCACCACTGTAGTTAACTGAACTTCGAAGAAGATGGGGGATAGGTCATCTGAGCCCTCCTATTGATAAAGCACAGAAATAGGAAGAGCCACTTTGGAAATGTTTGGTGGTTGGATTCAACATGTATAAGGCACTTTAAGGCCCCTTTTAGACTGGGGCGGGAGCCATGGTGGCGGTATAGCGCCAGTAAAAATAGTGGCGCTATACCACCAGGATTGCTGCAGGAATCGACCACTAGCGGTGCGGTATTAACCCCCGCTAACTGCCGATAAAGTGTTAATACCGCCCGCAATGCGCCTCTATAGAGGCACATTGCGGGCAGTATTGCCGCGGTTTCCCATTGATTTTAATGGGAAGGAGCGGTATACACGCCGCTCCTCTCACTGTTCCAAAGATGCTTCTGACAGGAGATTTTTTTCTCTCCTGCCAGCGCATCACCTCAGTGTGAAAGCCCTCGGGCTTTCACATTGAGTATGCAGTGAAGGAGTTTTTCAGGCGGTATAGCAGCGCTATTTTTAGCGCTGTACCGCCTAAAAAACTCCTCAATGTGAAAGGGGTCTTAAGGTCAATAGGCATCTTTATTGTAAGGCCATTAATAAAATTTGAATCAGAGGGAAAGAAAACTTAGTATGTAGTCATCAAATCTTACAATCATGACTTTTTTTATTATAATGCAGGATTTATATAGCGCCAACAGTTTTCGCAGCGCTTTATAACAATCATTCTGAAACAGAATGTAGCAAACGTGTTAAAATATTTGATCACTGTGGGCAACGCCATCTTTTCCTGTTCACTATCTTTTAGTACCCTCTATTGTTACAATATTCTAAAGCTCATTTGCCTTTTAACAAAAAGTATTGTGGTTCTAGCACCACAACCCTCTGTGATAGAGAACAAAACCATGTTTTGTTACCCTTCTCCCAGCTGATAGTCTCTAAATTTACATTGTAATAATAAGATAGGGAGCTTTTGCTGAGTGACCAAAAAGGATCCTCAGAAAAAAAAAAGCCTGAAGGAAATACTAAATTTAGCTTATTTCTTATGCATATAATTAAAAACTGGATAAAGTCAGCTCAGGCGACATGAGTAGACGGGCTCCCCCCCGATTAACTGTTTGCAGCCTCTCGCCTTCCCCATTCTTGTTATCTCTCTTGCACAAAACCATGCAACTGCAAATTTTAAAAATTATTCATAAAACAGTCTGCTTCTCCTCTTGCATCTGTGCCTGCATTAAAAGAATTCCCATGAACTTTCCTGATTCATCAGAAAAAAAAAAAAAGTGTGTCTGATGTCTCATTGAGAACATGCCTTGTTTACAAGATGAGCTGTGACAGCGCCGCTTTAAGAAATTGTACCGCAGCAAGCAGCAGGGAAGTTCATCTGAGGACACAGATTCAGTTCTCAGAAATCCCCTCTGCTGGAACATGCAGTTCGCTGCTGCACATGAACACACTGCCCTGGATTTCAAACTGCATCCCGCCCTAAACTGTACAGGGACAAAATCGGGGAGCTGACAATGTGATCATAAAAAAAGAAAAAGCCTTTGTTTCATGAGATCGCCTTTTTTGTTTTTACAGATCACTCAGTTTAACTGTCAGTTTGCATGATGGCTATTTATGTTATGTTTGGCAATCAAAACAGTTTTTCAAGTTCAAATTTCTATTTCATAAAAAAAAAACAAAAGAAAAAAAACACAGTGGTGGGCTTAATTGCCCCCCTTGCCCGTGGTGACCTTAATGGTCGTACCGTTCCGTTAAAACACGATGAATGTCTTCCGCATAAAAGGTAGCGATGATAATTTATTCACTGCTGAAGTAGGATTATTGCACGTAAAATCTCTGCATAAAATTAAAAAGACGATGTCTGCATAAAATATCATGGCCGCAGGGGGGGGCTTTGGGGGGGGGGGGGGCAAGCTAGCAGAATATACAGAAGAAAAATGAGGGGTCATGCCCAGTTCTGTTTAATGACAACAGACGTTAACTAGAGTAAACACATGGCTGCCAGCCAAAGTGGCAAAACGCTAGCTGTCTCTCCAGCATTTGCCTTCTTTAGATTTTACTGGAATATTTCATGAAAGCCAAGTGAGAAGCTGAGGATGAGGATGATGATGTGAGCTGGAGGAGGTGCTGAAAAGAGCTCCAGATAAAAATGGAAGCAGTGTCTGCAGCTGCTGATTAGTAAGGGATGTTAGAATGGATTTCTCGAGTCAGACACAAAGAACATTCTTCATGCAGCAGTGTGCCACCTACTGATTTGCTTTGAGATAAATGCCCAAGCACTAGGTAGGGCTAGTTTATGGCACCTTATCGACGGGGATCTCGCATGCAGGTAAAAACTGCTGCAAAATATTTTCACAAAAAGGATAACGTCTTCCCCCTTGCCAGAATAATAAGCTTAGTTTAAAGCTCTTTATTAGCTTCCATTTTCAGGGGAAGTCATCATTTTTTATAGAGTCATTCTCTCCCTAGCTATAAAAAATAATATTCTCTGCTTGGCTTTTTTTTTTAAAAAAAAAAAACAATAACACTGTAACCAAGGAGTGTTTTAACTCAACAGGACTGGAATGGTTAAACGCGCTAAAGTTCATAATTACTTTGCCAAACTAGTTTGCAGGTCTGGGATTCTGTTTGCTAAAGTTTTCTCTATTCAAGCACACATGTCTGAAACAGAATATTATTATCCTATAATCGGAGGTATACTTTGGTGTTATCCCTATGTTTGAGCATATTATTAACTCCAACCTCAAGCGGAACTCCAACAGTTGTACTGTATACCCTGATTTCAGTGCACACTGTGAGCTTCTCACAATGTGCATTAGAAGCTGCAGCAAGTCAGGGTTAACCTAATTTTCTGTCTGGAGGACATAATCCAGCATCATCAAGCATTTTCCTCCCTAGCCTTTGTCAAGTCCCTCCACCCTAAACTCGCTCATCCATGTCTTTTATGGACCTTGCTTTGTGCACTTGTGTGCAGTCATGTTGGAACAGAAAGGTGCCATCCCCAAACTATTTCCACAAATTTGGGAGCATGGAATTGTCCAAAATGTCTTGGCATGCTGACACCCCTAAAGAGTTCTCTTCACTGGAACTAGGGGGCCAAGCCCAACCCCACACCATAATCCTCTCTTCACCAGATGATTTGGATCATTTTATCATTTTAAAATGTAGCGCTAACCCCGGAAGAGCTGCTGGTTGTTTTGGGTGGCACCTTTACCTCATGGCTCCCCCGAATTCCTAGGGGTGAATGATGTGTATTGCATTTGGTAGAAGTAAAAGGAATGTCCGCAACAGGTGCTCTTTATTACCCAGCTGGGTAAAAACAATAAACTTGTGGTGAGGAAAGTAAAGTTGAAGAAGAAAGGAGAACAGCAGATTCAGGCGTGAGAATAGGGAAACAGTCCTGCTCCCAAGCGTAACACTTCTCTGCGCCACTCCTATGCGAGTGGGTTTAGCGTACCCGGACAGGCCTCTCTCACTGACCTGGCAGTCAGGCGGCGTACACACGACCAAGGTTCTCGCTGGAAACCAGCGAGAACCTCGCTGGAAGCTGCATTCCAGCGAGAACCTCGGCCGTGTGTACGCTCTCGGCGAGCATCCCGTCGGGAATGCCGTCGAGCAGAAATAGAGAGCATGTTCTCTATTTGCTCGACAGCCCGCCTGGATGAATGGCTGGTTGCCATTCCCGACAGGCGGGTCGCCGAATCTGACGGCCGGCAGAGATCCTCGACGGGCAGAATAATGTGTTCTGCCCGTCGAGGTTCTCTGCCGTGTGTACGCGGCTTCAGAGTATCACTCAAACATTTGTAGGATAAAGTCTCTGCTACAGACCCTCCTTGGTGAACTTGAACTTGAGGACAAGTCTCTGCCATAGACCCTCCTTGGTAAACCTCAGGTAGACACCTCTGCCACAGGTCCTCTCTGACTTTAATTACGCAAATTTCGCCTGGATCTCCTTCAACTTGTCGCCCAGGTACCGACTGACAGGTGATCAATCCTTCAGTGTCAGGCTACCTTGATCCCTGCTGTTTTGTTGAGGCCCTATTGGATCGCCAGCCTCTCAATGGCGCTTCTCAGACGGACTCCCCACCGAACAGCAATACAGCTTGGGATCGTCAAAGGTGGGAACCCAGTCGCTCACTGGGTTCCCATCGCTGTTCAGATGCTCTGGGCCAGGATGGTCCCGGAACCAGGAACACCGCATGGCACGTACGCCCCGGCCAGGTAGGCTATATATCGCGGGGGCCCCGTAATGTGGGCACCCTAAAGGTGGGCGCCACACTTGAAGCAGAAGACCCAGAACTAATTTGCCGTCTGCCTCATAAATACCCCTCCCTAGCATGCACAGTGAGGCCAAACCCTCCCTATTGGCCGCTGGGAAAGAGCACTCGAACCTTGACTTCACTACTGCCACCTGTAGCACTGGGTTTGGAAGAACACCCCAATGCAACAGAATAGCCTACAGCACAGCCAAGCTGAGACAGAGACTCTGTTTTTCACTTAACAATTTGGATCAAAGTTTAACTACACTCTGATCTCCCTTAAATTGTAACTAGCACCGGTACTATAAAGTACCTAGGCGCTACATTAATGTTTCCACTATATCAAAACATGGTAGGTGGTTGCCACATCCCTAAATAATAGAAATGTGGGGATTCCCCCTAGGGTGGGATTTTAAACAGCAACAGCACTACCACACTTATGTAAAACCAATATTTATTGAGACATCTAAAAATATGATCAATCAGACATGTGATGATCTATAAAACAGAGCAAGAACAAATAGCAAAATCGTAGAAAACATTACAAAACATGTTGTACATATATTGTTTTTTATTCTCCATGAATGCAAGAAAATCTTCGGTACCCAACGCGTTTCAGGAGAATCTACGTTCAATAACTTGTCTAATAAGTAGGAAGAAAAAAAAAAAATGTTGTGATATAGACATACAATAGTAACATTGAAGTACCACTCCTATGTTCAGAAAGCACCTACCAACATAAGATGAATGGTGCAATGCATGAAAGTGCAATTGTTCAAACAGAGACAAAATCATCACTGTAGGAGGTGGGGCGATTGGAGGTACGGTGTGGCCCCAAGCCCGACCAGAATACTGCACGGAGGTCCCCAGTGGACCAGTGCACTAAGCAAGGTTCATTAAGACATGGATGAGTGAGTCTGGGATGGAGGAACTTGACTGGCCTGCACAGAGCCCTGTCCTTAACCCAAAAGAACACCTTTGGGATGAAATAGAGCAGAGAATGTGAGCCAGGCTTTCTGGTCCACATCAGTGCCTGACCTCACAAATGCACTTCTGGAAAAATGGTCAAACATTCCCATAGACACACTCTTAAACCTTGTGGACAGCCTTCACAGAAGAGTTGAAGCTGTTATAGCTGCAAAGGGTGGGCCAACTCAATATTGAACCCTACAAACTAAATCATGGATGCCATTAAAGATCATGTGCGTGTAAAGGTAGGTGTCCCAATACTTTTGACAATATAGTGTATATTGTACATTCACGTCAGTCCTTGACCTCAAAGGGGCTTACGATCTAAGGTCCCTAACTCACATTCATACTTACACGTACTAGAGCCAATGAACCTACCAACATGTATTTGGAGTGTGGGAATAAACCAGAGGAAACCTAAGCAGGCACAGGGAACAGGCAACTTGTAAACTCCAAGCAGGTAGCATCATGGTTGGGAATCGAACCAATGACCCTAGTGCCACCAGGCAGAGATGCTAACCACTTAGCCACTGTGCTGCCCCCATATTTGCATAACTCCTCCCAAGAACCAGCCTACTGCTTGCATCAGGACTGAGCGCCCTTGGTAGGAATACTGAGCCAGGGAGCTGTGATGTTTTCAGAAAGCTATGTTAAGCACCCTGTTGGCTCCTTCTACAGCCATAATCTGTCCAGATTGCATAAACAAGAACAGAGGCCTAGTGATGATGTCAGCACATAAAGGCCCCACCCAACGCATTTCATGTGCATGCACATGCTCAGGGGACACACCATGAAATACGTTGGGAGGGGCCTTTACGTGCTGAGGTCAAACTGCCATTTTCACAAGCCGGATCAGGGGCCCTCAAAGTAAGTCCGGATTGTTTGTTGTACTTTATTCCACGTGGTATTTTATATGTATTGACCATTTTTACTTGCAATAAATTACTGCACTATATACTCTATCTCTGGGCTCCATGGTGTGAGCTTTCTCACTTAGATCGATGCTGCTGCCTGAGGATTACCTGATGAGACAGGATTAGTTACTATACATGCCATTGTATTTCAGCCATCTGGTAAGTGCATAAAGGAGGTGGAGGTTTTGCACTACTGGCGATGAAGTGGAGTGACTTTTACACTTTGGGAACTTTTTATGAACATTATGATGGAGAAGAGTGGAGGCTGCAAATGTTACTTTTCTGACTTTATGGGACTTTATATTAGCAGTTTATAATATTCATTTACATTTTACCTTGGGTAGCACTTAAGTATTATATAAGCATTTTTTTTATTGTGTTATGTATTTGTTGTATATTTAGTTTGGCACTATTTTAGCACTTTATTAGTCACTGCTCTGTTACGTTTTGTCTTTTAATATAAGGTGGGGCTATCACCTTGTTTTGTGCTAGCTGCTATTCCCCTTTTGAGTGCTCTAATTTATACCATTTTAGCTGTCAGTTATTATGAGATTGACCATCGCACTATTGCAGTCCCATTATAATTTGCTGATCACTGCCATTAGTAGTATAAAAATAATAACAATTCAATTCCAGTATATATATATATAACCATAGTTTGTAGGCGTAACTTTTACACAAACCAAACAATATTCACTTATTGGGATTTATTTTATCAATGACATGTAGCAGAATACATTTTGGCCACAATTTATGAGGAAATTTGATTTTGATTTTTTTTTATACTGGATATGTTTTATATTAAAAAGGAAAAAACATTGGTTTATTTTTCAAATTGTTCAGTATTATTTTTTTTATATTGCAAAAAATAAATAAAAAAGCGGTGATCAAACACCACCAAAAGAAAGCTCTATTTGTGTGCACAAAATATTATAAATTTAGTTACAGTTATATAGAGGTACAGCGCTGCATGACCACACAATTACCAGTTAAAGAAGTGCAGTGCAATAGCAAAAAAAATGGCCTGGTCATAAACGGGATAAAATCTTTCCGGAGCTCAAGTAGTTAAAGAACTATAGTCAAAACAAATAAAAACATTTATATTGGTTTATATCTTTAAATATACCTGTAATCACCACATACTGTACATCTGGACTGTTATATGTTTATTATTGAGTGCATGGGCTGTGGTGGCAGTGCTGGCATCCTCTTCTAGTAAGGCGATATATATCAAAGAACTCATCTTCTCAAACCTGTTCTGTGCCTTCACTTGGGTACTCTGTAGGCATACAGTAGTCGGGTGTCAGTCAACATTTCTCTCTGCAATAGCTGTTCAATAGCTTGTGTTTCATGTGCCCAGACCCCTTGAGGCTGTTTTAAACAATTTTAGGTGCAGAAAAAGAGTGCCGAGTAGTGTGGCTCACGAATATTCGCATTGCGAATATTCGCTACGAATATTGCATATTCGAGTATTCGCGAATAACTCGAATATTGCGGCGAATATTCGTATTTTTTCAAATGTATTTTTAAAACAGATCACATCCTAGTGATCTCCATCGACGTCTAAAAGCATTGCTGGTAAGATTAGAGAGAGACCCTGGGCCGAGTAGCTGATGCGATTCTTTTATGTTGCCGAAAATGCGCATTGCGAATTTTCGGCAACATAAAAGAATCGCATCAGCTACTCGGCCCTTCTTTTGCATCAGAGCCAATCAGAATAACTCGAATATTCGACAAACGGAATATTGCGCGATTATCTTCTCCGCCCTTCTTTTGCATCAGAGCCAATCAGAATAACTCGAATATTCGGCAAAAGGAATATTGCGCGATATTCCTTTTGCCGAATATTCGAGTTATTCTGATTGGCTCTGATGCGCCCTTCTTTTGCATCAGAGCCAATCAGAATAACTCGAATATTCGGCAAACGGAATATTGCGCGATTATCTTCTCCGCCCTTCTTTTGCATCAGAGCCAATCAGAATAACTTGAATATTCGGCAAAAGGAATATTGCGCGATATTCCTTTTGCCGAATATTGGAGTTATTCTGATTGGCTCTGATGCAAAAGAAGGGCGGAGAAGATAATCGCGCAATAGGAATATTGCGCGATTATCTTCTCCGCCCATCTTTTGCCCCCTTATTCTCCTTTCTTTTAAGTAGAGTTAGTGTAGAGTTAGTGTTTAGTGCATATTAGTTTAGTAATACAGGAAATAATCTTCGTTTATGAGAATTTCGCAAATTTTTTTTTGGATAAAATATCACGAATATTCGATATTAGCGAATATTCACGAATATTCTTCTATATATTCGCGCAATATCGCGAAATCGAATATGGCATATTCCGCTCAACACTAGTGCCGATTTAGGAACTTCTGCGTTTTCCACTATAGAATAGCAAAGCACATGTGTTCTGGGCATAGGCGTGCACACAGGGTGTGCCCAGGCACACCCTAATCACCCTGTACAGCACAGATTCCCCCTACTGCCCTGGATCCCTCCTCCTTCCCTCTGCAGCACTACCGGCTTTCCTCTCCTGCCGGCGGTTGCTGCGGGGATGTTTTAGGATGAGTGAAGGAAGGGGTAAAATTTGGTAAAAATTTATTTATCAGCCCCTTCCCTTTCTGAATGAAAATGGTAAGTGATCGGTAGTGTGTGTTTGAGCTTTGGGGTGCACACCCTAATGCAATAGGGTGTGCACCCTAGCCCCAGAACCTATGGTTCTGGGGCTAGGGAGTCATTTACTGAACCACTCAGTGGAAGGGCTAATAGTGCATGGGTGTGTCTTCTACCCTTTGGAAGAAGGAGGTGCAACTGAGACTGTCCTTGGAGGTTGACTTGAAGTTACAGTGCATGGTATTGGATAAAATGCCTTTAGCAACCATGATTGAATTCTGTTCTTTTCTGGTAGGGTCCATGATGTTATACCTGTAGCGCTACCCCCGGAGGAGCCGCTGATTATAAGTGGGATCGGCGCGTTGAGTTACCTTGCAGGTGTCTAGGGGTGGTACTTGTGAGTTGAGGTAGAGAGCGAATGTCCAGTCTTTAGTTGGGTTTTCTTCAATGCTTTATTCCAAGGCCCAACATGGCCAACATCAACATGGTACAGGACAGGAAAGGTTGATGAGCAGAGAGAGAACTTGAGTATCAATCCTTGGATATGAAGAAGAGAGAGCAATCCTGCTCTCAGCAATGATGAGCTCAGTTCGTCGTCACTCTAGTCAGAGTGAGTAAAGTGCCTCCGGACAGACCTCTGCCACAGGCCTGGCAGCCGAGGCGTCACTTGCAAATGCTGGGAGGACCAGACCTCTGCCACAGGCCTGGCTCGGGCCTCTGCCACAGGCCTAGTACTTGAATGAGCGTGATCCGGAATGAGCGAGTCCTCCCAGTGAATTTAGTCAGGGTCACCGGTTGACAGTTGAAGTGTACCTGTCAATCTCCCGGTCACCAGATCCCCGATGGTTCGTTTAGGCCCTACTGAGTCACCTGCCTCCGGGTTCTCCTCAAGCCGATCCCCCACAATACAGCTGCCAGCTTGGGATCCTTTTAGGAAAGGTTTGGGACCCAGCAGCTACTGGGACCCTTCTCTAGGTCAGGATGAAGCTCCTTATGGTGCGCAATTTCAGCCAGGTAGGCCACGGCTGCGGGGTCCATGGATGCGCGCATCCTGAAGGTGGATGCTGCACCTGGAACTTGGACCCCACAGAAAAAAAAAGAAGATGGCCACGGCGGGCCAAGGCAGCTGCCCCAGATATAGCCTCCCCCAGCATGCCCTAGCGAGGGAACCAACCCCTCTGATTGGCTGCTGAGGAACCAGAACCCCTGTCTGCCAGAACCCCTCTAGTGCCAGCTGCCGCCCAGGGGTGGGAATACAACCCTGGAGCGCAGACTGACCTACAGGACAGTTCTGAAATAACAGCATCCTGAAATTTGACAAATTGTGAATGGGAGCTGCGTAACTCTCCCATTCCCCACTAACTTTAGTGTAACGCCCCTACAGAAAGTAAGGGGGCGCTACATACCATATTGCGACATTGCCAAAAAGTTCCCCAGGCGAATGTCCTGTGGCCTGAAAATGTTATTTCTCTAGTCCTTCCCCTATAATCAAAGCAACTCCTCCATTGAGTTTAAATCAATATAGTAAGTGTCTTCCAACAGTTTTGGTGGAATGCCACTATCTACAAGATTCAATGGAATGTTTTAACATAACATTGTCATTTGACCTTATAATAAAACATTCTACTAAGCATAGTAGACCTGTTTACCAATACAGTATATAACCCATTATTGTATTTTTTCATTTTTTTCTGAAGCTAAAGCCGGTCATAGATGGTGCAATTTTCTTTCTTGAAACCACAAGTTGCAGAAAAAGAAAACCACTCAGGCTAGTTTTACTTAACTTGTTTGATTGATCAACTTGGGTACAATCAGCCTGCCTTTATGTGGTTCAAATCTTTATAGCTGGCTTTGGATAGCTACTAATATGCAAATTTATTTCAATAGTACAAAATTGGGACTGTCGTGGAGGGCCAAACAAAGAGAGATCTTCAGTCTCCAAAAAACAAATAAAATTAAAGTCAACAGCTACAAATACTACCGTATTTATTGGGGTATTGCGCGCTCCGGCGTACAGCGCACACCCCTAAAGTAGACCCGAAATACCTGTAAAAAAAATCATTTTATTACTTACAGTTTGGTGTCTTGCCCGGCGTCCATCGGCGGCCTTGTCCGGTCCGGCGTCCGTCTGCAGCCACGGTGGTGTCCTCCCGGCTTCTCCTGCGCGGTCTCCGAGTCGAATCCCCACTTCCCGCGCTCAGTTTGAAGCCTCCGCCGACATATACCGAGCGCAGTACACTCGTGCACGCTCGGCTTCACACGCATAAACGTCACAGAGCGTGACTATGAGCGTAGCCGAGCCTGGCCGAATGTACCCGAGTGTACTGCGCTCGGTATATGTCGGGGGAGGCTTCAAACTGAGCGCGGGAAGCGGGTATCGGCGTATATCGTGCACCCACGATTTTCCCCTTTTCTACTTATTTTAAGGGGAAAAAAGTGCGCGGTATACACCGATAAATACGGTATTTATACTAAGAGTAGGGACGAGCTTTAGGTTCGTCTCGAACATTGGGACAAGGGATATGGATTTTGAGGTGGACCCCTACGCCATTTTTTTTTTCATTTAATTTGTCACAGGGTTCCCCTTAACCTGAAGGGCCTGATATGGAATTTGGGGGACTGCCACACATTTTTTTTCAATTTTAGTTCGGGGTTCCCCCTAATATTCATACCAGACACAAAGGGCCTGGTAATGGACTGGGGGGACGGGGACCCATGCCATTCTTTCAATGACTTTTATCTGTATTGCCGGGACCCGACAATTCATTATAGCCACGAGTAGTTTTAAATAACTTTTTTTCCTTTAGAAATGTAATTTTGTGCAGGGACTGTTATAAACATGGAAAACATGCGATACTACCCCCCATGTACGCCGGTTCGCCGAGTAGCAAACAATTTGGGGTGTTCCCAGCAAATTCAAAAGCAGCAGAACACCCTTTAAAAGTCTATAGGAGAATTCAAAAGTGCTAATAAACATGGAAAACATGCGCTACTTAACCCCCCTGGCGGTATTCCCGAGTCTGACTCGGGGTTAGATTTCTGTGCTGCGATCGGTAACCCCGAGCCTGACTCGGGCTCGTCTCGCTGAATCCACAGGCATGGTTTACTTACCTTGTTCCTGGATCCAGCGATGCATCCACGCTGTGTGAGCGAGCGGGTGCTTGCTCGATTCACACAGTGTCCCTGTGTGCCGCCGAGCTCCGTTCCCTGCGACGTTACGACGCACGGGGGCAGAGAACGGCGCCATATTCAAAAAAGTAAACAAACACTATACATACAGTATACTGTAATCTTATAGATTACAGTACTGTATGTAAAAAATACACACCCCCCCTTGTCCCTAGTGCTCTGCCCAGTGTCCTGCATGTACTTTTATATAATAAAAACTGTTCTTTCTCCCTGCAAACTGTAGATTGCCCATAGCAACCAAAAGTGTCCCTTTATGTCAAATGGTTTTAGATCAGCTAAAAAAAACAGCGATAATAAATTATAATCACTTGCAGAATTTAGCGATAGCGATTTGTGGGGAAATTCGTCATAAAAAAAAATAATAATGACAGCGACAATTCTGCAACTGAGCAAATTTCAGTGATTTTGATTTGATAACATTATTGAATATTTTTTTTTTTTTAAATGTCATACCCGGGATGCCTATTAGACTCTTGTTTGGTCAGATTTAAGTGAGTTATTCCTAAGAATTACAAGCCTACAGTATTAAACGCCAAATTTCCTTGCAAATAATGGTACCGCTTTCAGCACCTAAAATCTGAAAGAATCATACCGCCAGGGAGGTTAACAGGCATACTATAGACACCCCCATACTTTTGATGCTTCACTTTAAGCATTATTAAAATCACTGCTCCCCCCAAAAAAATTCAGTTTTTTAAAAACTTTTTTTGCATTGATACATGTCCCCTACATGTTCGTTTCCCATAGACTTTAACGGTGTTCACCTGTTCGAACAAATTTTTTGCCTGTTCTCATGCTCTGCTGCGAACCGAACCGGGGGGGGGGGGGGGGGGGGAGTTCTGCTCATCCCTACCTAAGAGATTAATGTACAGGCATACCCCACTTTTAAGTACACAATGGGGTTTATTTACTAAAGCTAGAAAGTGCAAAATCAGGCTCACTTCTGTATAGAACTCAATGAGCTTCTAACCTCAGTTTGAGCCTGATTTTGAACTTTCCAGCTTTAGTAAATAAGCCCCATCATGTACTTAAAAGTGGAGTATGCCTGTACTTTATATGTGCCTGTCCTCTTCCAATGCACCATAATAGCTGATTTGTATTTATTTAGGGCAACTGAACTTTTTCAGTTACCAATTAAACCTCCCTTTCAATGAGATTTAGAGAAGAACGAGTGGTTTCATAAAGGTCTTAAAGCATCTACAACTAGTAACCAAAATTGATAGTATTGCAGCTTACTGGTACTTAGATGTGGTGGTTGCAATAGTTTTGCAGCGTTGTCACCTTATGACAGGGAGTGTGTCGGAACTACATAGCACGATGTTAGGACTACATACGATAGGGAACAATGATAACTAATAGAAAGCAGAAGGAAGTTATCATCTAACACAATTTCTGGCTAAATGAACAGGTTTTTTTGTTTGCATTTGTGGAACAGATATACTAAAACTCCAACCAAAAGAGAGCAAATAAGAGAAACATATTGTTAGTGTGTACAATTTAAAGGATAATGTTACTACCATAGAAATTAACAGAAACAGAACAATGTGTGTAGCTTTTCAAATAATAATCTTTCAGTCATTTAATTGTAATTTTAATCTGCAACTCCTAACACAAGAGACAAAAAACCCCTCCAGAGATGGCTTCTGCTTGTTGCCCAGGAAAATATGCTCTTGGTCCCTCCTGGATAGCTTGCCACCAAGGGGATCCTGTAGGTGGGAGGCAACCATCCTGATCCCCATGACGGTGAGCTAAACAGCTTTCCATAGTGCTTCTGGAAGGGATTGCAGTATTTTGTTATGATATTTTGTCCTGTACAAAAAATCAGATCCAGGGCCTATAACAAAACAAGGATACCAGTAAGTAAAGGGCTTTTAGGACATCAACATTAGTTTGATATCCATTTGAGATTATTCTGAAATCATTCCGAATTCTTTGACAAGTGCATTTGACCTCCTTCTAAACTGCTTCAGGTGGTATTTTCGTTTCCGTAGACTTTTTGGGGATGCAAAACCTGCTTGAAGCAATCAAAAACCTGTCAACGCAGGCCCTTGTAATCACAAAGACTTCCCAGCTTTGCATGTTTTCCTTTAAAATTATGAAGCCATGTAGGGCAGAATCACTCCTTTTTCTGCACCTAACCTTATATAAAATCAAAGGAACTTCAAGTTGTGAGTGTGAAATTGCTTTAAAACAGATACGAGAGATAGGCAGAGCTAGGAAATCCAGTGCAGAAATCTGGCCTATGGAGTTATGGAAAGAATAAGCTGATGGGTGATTCAAACAGGCGGCATCTGGTTGAAAGTGATATAGGGTGAATTACACTATATTGCTCAGTAACTATATAAATAACTGTCCGTCCCACATGGACAAATGATGAAGCTGGTATGCTGAGAAAGGTACATTTATAATGCTCAGCAAATACAGATATAGTATGGAAATATTCTTGTACAATTTAGAAAATGAAAGTTGACATGTTACAGAATGCTATGGCTTCCGGTGACCCAGTTTTGATGATTGTTAATTTATATTCATGTTTCCACATATATTAACAGGGTGTGGTGATCTACTTTTTGGATGATCCGAAGATATGTAGCTGCACTGTCACCACTAGAAAAAATCTTGCCATTTATCTAGGAAAAAAATGTCAAGGTTCAAGTCCCAATTTTAGTATGGGTTATGGGTTGTGGACCTTGAGAAATTTGAAATTGGACTGATGTGCAGCTTTGAAATCGCGCTGAAGTAGCACAATTTCAAAGCAGCACCGATATGAATGGGGGCTAAGATCTGATTCCTAGATGGTTTTTTTTAAGTGATAGATATATATATGTGTCCCCCATAGCAGTCAGATTTTTTAGAATCAACCAATGTAATTTGTGCCTACCATTGCTCCAGACGAAAGTCTTTAGAATATGGTCTTAAATAGTTTCAGGGGCAAATAAACAGGGCATTGCCAAAGGATATACAATATTTTGGGTAATAGAATCATTTCAAATAAATTGTATCTGCCCATGACTCCTAGGGAAAGTTTCACCCTAAATTTAGTTTTCTGCCTAATTAATGTAAACAGGGGGTCAGTAGTCAATGGGACATAATCCTTGAGAGATGGGGAGATATGCACCCCGATATTGAAGTAAGGCCATCCGGGCTAGGGTTATTGGGCCTGAACTTCGGTTAGTGGAAAGTGAGGATTTGGGATTTGTCTCAGATTTGTAGACCAGAATGGGCACTGAAGCTGGCCAGCTAGAACCTGTCCTAGGTCGCTAATATAACCTACATGTATATACAGCTAAACCTGCTAATAACCTAAATGTAGTGCCAGGGGCGTACCCAGAGCATTTGGTACCCGGGGCGGATCCTACATCTGGCACCCCCCCCCCAACTTTTAACTGGAAAAACACCCACAATTTTTTTTTGCCAGACACAGCAATCACCCCCCCCCCCCCCAAATCAAGTCAGCTACATACAGTGCTAGTACACATGGGATGGGGTGGCGGACAGAGCGATCACCCCCCCCCCCACAAATCAGGTCAGCTACATACAGTGCTAGTACACATGGGGTGGGGTGGCGGACAGAGCAATCACCCCCCCCAAATCAGATCAGCTACATACAGTGCTAGTACACATGGGGTGGGGTGGCGGACAGAGCAATCACCCCCCCCCCCAAATCAGGTCAGCTACATACAGTGCTAGTACACATGGGATGGGGTGGCGGTCAGAGCAATCACCCCCCCCCCCCAAATCAGATCAGCTGCATATAGTGCTAGTACACATGGGGTGGGGTGGCGGACAGAGCAATCACCCCCCCCCCAAATCAGGTCAGCTACATACAGTGCTAGTACACATGGGGTGGGGTGGCGGACAGAGCAATCACCCCCCCACCAAATCAGGTCAGCTACATACAGTGCTAGTACACATGGGATGGGGTGGCGGACAGAGCAATCACCCCCCCCCCAAAAAAAAATCAAGTCAGCTACATACAGTGCTAGTACACATGGGGTGGGGTGTCAGACAGAGCAATCACCCCCCCAAATCAGATACATACAGTGCTAGTACACATGGGGTGGCGGACAGAGAAATCACCCCCCCAATCAGGTCAGCTACATACAGTGCTAGTACACATGGGGTGGGGTGGGGTGGGGTGGCGGACAGAGCAATCACCCCCCAAATCAGATCAGCTACATACAGTGCTAGTACACAAGGGGTGGGGTGGCGGACAGAGCAATCACCCCCCCCCAATCAGGTCAGCTACATACAGTGCTAGTACACATGGGGTGGGGTGGCGAACAGAGCAATCACCCCCCCCAAATCAGATCAGCTACATACAGTGCTAGTACACATGGGGTGGAGTGGCGGACAGAGCAATCACCCCCCCCAAATCAGATACATACAGTGCTAGTACACATGGGATGGGGTGGAGGACAGAGCAATCACCCCCCCCCCCAAATCAGATCAGCTACCTACAGTGCTAGTACACATGGGATGGGGTGGCGGACAGAGCAATCACCCCCCCCCCCAAATCAGGTCAGCTACATACAGTGCTAGTACACATGGGGTGGGGTGGCGAACAAAGCACTCACCCCCCCCCCAAAAAAAATAAAAATAAAAATAAAGTCAGGTCAGCTACATACAGTGCTAGTACACATGGCAGGGGTGGTTGACACAGCAATCACCCCCCCCCCCAAATCAGGTCAGCTACATACAGTGCTAGTTGTACACATGGCAGGGGTGTCCCCCCCAAATCAGGTCACCTACATACAGTGCTAGTTGTACACATGGCAGGGAGGTGATAGACACAGCAATCACCCCCCACCTCCCCAAATCAGGTCACCTACATACAGTGCTAGTTGTACACATGGCAGGGGGGTGATAGACACAGCAATCACCCCCCCCCCCCAAAATCAGGTCAGCTACATACAGTGCTAGTACACATGGCAGGGGTCCCCCCCCCCAAATCAGGTCAGCACATGGTGGCAGAGCAGGGAGACACACACTCCTCCAGGCTCTTCTTCATACAACACCCCCCCCCCTCCGCTCACCACTGTTGTCCCCCTGGCTCTTAGACTCAGATTCACTCAGACTCAGCCTCTGCTAGGGAGAAACTTGGGAGGTCCAGATTCGATTCTGATCCTGCCTCATGTCTGTGTGTGAAAGTGAAAGCAGCAGCTGAGCCACCCCAGCGGAGAGAGATGACAGGCTGAGGCCGCAGTGGTGGGTAGAGGCGGAGCTAGCAGGATTGAATTCAGTCATTAAAATGAGTGGACGATCTGGACTAGTCCATTGCGGCCGTGGCGATGGGGGTGTTCTAAAAAACACCTAAAGGGAAATGGAGCAGCCAGAGCCAGCAGGGATGCCTTGGGATGATTGGACAGTATCACCCAGTTGGGTGCGCATCGCACCCCACATAGCTTAGTCACTCGGCCACTGACACACCCCCAATGTGTGGTACCTGTGGCGGATCGCCCCCCTCCCCCCGCACCCCTATTGGTACGCCCCTGTGTAGTGCACATGTTTATATGTGAGAGACAAAAGCAGAGTTATTCACTGTGATTTTATGCTTGGATGTCATATAACAGTTGTATGTTGTGTTCACAGAAGCAAAAGAAAAAATATGCCTTTAAAAATCATTTATTTATATGCCAGTAAAGGTAAGCTCAATAACACAGTAGAATTTATACCAGAAAGTATAGAGTTAAGCCTTGCGACTCATCAGGAGTCTTGACTAATCACAGCCAGCCTCACACTCAGCAAGAGTCTTGACCAATCACAGCCAGCCTTGCATCCATTCTGTCTGGGAAATTCCCCAGCACACTGGCTGGAAAATCATTCCACCACAAAGAGAGAACAGAACAGACACACAGATCCAGAGTCCAGTTTTATAGAAGCAAGGGGCCAAATAGTTCCACCAAACTCACCTAACTTACAGAGAAAGTATAAATACTGAAGAAAGAAATATATCCACCATTTTATGTTAAATGACAAGATTGAATATTTGAACCACCATTTTGTTATACTTTATTCATCACGTGTTTTTGTACATGGACTGCAAAGCAGCAGCATTATATATGAAGAAAAGTGAAGTTAATAAAGAAGTTATTTTAAGCATTTGGTGTGCTCTTTAAACCTACTGCTTCCATAGAACGGTGCTAGAGGAATTTCAGAGTAATACACAGTCTTGTCGGACTGAAAAGTCAGAGATATCACAATTCTTCTAATGCCACGGCGCATGAGGCACTTCATAGTGCTGCGCCTGCCACAGGCACCCAGTTGATTGATACCATTAGGAGCTTAAACGAGTGAAGGCCCATAGAGAAATGTTCTTTTTTTTTTTTTCAAAATTTTTCCAGGTAAAAAAAGAGTGTCAGATATATCAAACAGGAAAACCAGGTACATGCCCACTGTTTCAAGATCATGTTGAATATAGGGCAGCAACAGATTACCCACCCCGACGTTTTATGATCAGTAGGTCCCCCCTTTTCCGTCAGTAGAAGAAGGGAGTAGAGAGAGAAGGAAAGGCTGCCTATCAGGGGAGGAGCATGGTTACAGAGTGTAGCACTTTACAGGGGTCAATGCTGAAATAGGGGGTTGCACTGGATGCTGAGTAGGTATAGAGTTCCACAACTCCCAAGTACCTGCTGCTTGTCTTCCATTCTATTAACACTGAACATAGAGAAATGTTCTTATGTGTCCCCTATTGCTATGGATTGTATGGACTACATGATCATTTCTCCTGATCAAAGAGATATATTTTCTTGCAACTGTTCAGACCTTTCTTTGAATGGCAGTTGACGGTATCTTTAGCACAACAGCCTTTTTAACATTGCAAAATCTAATAGGGCAGTCTCTGCAACATATCAGTCTATGTAACATGGCAGTCTCAAACCTGGCAATCAACCAGGCAGTCTCTTTACCATAGCAGAATTTTATATTGGTTGTTTCTGTTTTAGGACATTTTCTTTAACGCCCAATTGACGTTATCTAAATAGATAAGCAGTCAGATGCACAATAAACAAAACACCTTCATCTTTATATTATTACCCACTGTTTCCTGTTACAGTTATTCCCTAGTCAGTGTGTCTTTTCTTAACGGTGTAGTCCAAAAGGCACCAAAGTTAGACCCAGTGCCCCCAGTAATCAGAACTGAGTAATAGATCTGGTCTGACACACCCTTCCCGGCAATACGTGTTTGTGTGAGGAGACTTGTAAAAAGGGATGTAGCTGTTCTTATCCATGTCAGTACAGAGCACCAGAGTGTGTGTGTGTTAAGGGGGTTCGATTAGTATTTTCACTGAAAGAGAATTGTATTTTAGGCATTTTCAAGCAAAAATTTGTCACAAATCAGGTGTTATGCCACGTACACGCGATCATTTTTCGGCATTTAGAAAAAACAAAGTTTTTCCAACTTCACCATTAAAACGTTGCCCAACAACGTTTTTCAAAAATTTAGCAAAGCGCGGTCCAACTTCACCATTGCGCATACGCCACTCTTTGGGCTGCCACGTTGCTCCTGTCACAGTGTGATGAACACCATCGTTTTTCAGAAAGCGCTCCCGTCTCAAATGCTCTAGCATCGTCGTTTTAAGCGATCATTTTTTACAACCCGAAAAACGTGTTTAAAACGTAAAAAACAATGCTCATTTTTTTTTTTGTTTTTCAGAAGCCCACACACGATCATTTTAAATGACGTTTTTTTCATGCCGAAAAATGATCGTGTGTACGCGGCATAAGACTTCAGTTGAGCTTTAACATACTAGATGTTTGCCATGGCATTCTGTATAATATTTTCTAGAATATATTTAACCCAGCAGCCACTTGTAACATGGTAAACCCTTTATTATTATGGCCTCTAACCTAGCAGTCTCGTTTGTCCCTACCACCTCCTTACCATCCAGAGGATTTTAGGGAAAGGTCAGGTGGGCAAACATTTCAGCTCAGAGTTAGCATGTAAAACGGAAGGAAGGACGCGAACAGATTGGTACCTGTCACTTTGGAACAGTTAAGAGAGATTATTCAGGCTAATAAATTCTAGGGAAAGAAGGTTGGGGCCATATGATACCCTAAAAATACAGCACAGTCTCAAATATCAGAAATTACCTTTAGAGTGTTACTAAAGTCAATTTTTAAAAGAAAAATTAAAACAAAAAAAGTTTTACCTGCTCCCAGAACGAGCGGCCCCGCGCTACACCCCGCTTTTCCTCTTCTTCCTCTTCTACCTGTTTGCTATGTGGGGCACCCGGTGTCTGCCTGCTTCTGAGCTGTGTTTCTAGGGAGCCATGCTCTCTAGACACACACACAGTAGGACTTAGTCCCACCCCCACTTCCTCTTCACTGCATTTGATTGACAGGACTAGGAGCCAATGGCTCCTGTTGCTGTTCGAGTCCCTGTGTGAAGAGCAAGAGAGGGGAAAAGAGATGCAGCCGTGCACAGCGTTGAATCTCTTCTTCCCTCTTTTCCACTTCACAAAGGAAATGGGGAGGACAGAAATCCATAAAACATTTTTTACCCTAATGCAAGGAATGCATTAAGGTAAAAAAAAGTTTTTAGCTTTAGTATCAGTTTAAGCCGAGACTGGCACTGTACAGCCGTACAAGAAAAAGAAGCTGGGCTAGAATTCTGTATTCTTCTAGGTATGAGCACTTATTTTCCTCAACAAGTCACCAGACTTTCTACAAGATCTAAACTATTTTCAGCTTCTCATGGTACCGTTAGCAGCCAAATTTCTCCCAAGTGCTCTCATCCAGAGTTCAGCTTCACTTCTCCTGGGCAAACACCTCTGGCCAGGCAGTGAAAACTTCAGGCCCCAGCCTTGGGCCTGTCTTCAAAAATCATGTTTCCTCCCCAGGCAGAGTTTAGGGACAACAGCACACACCCTTCACAGCAAAGCCTTGAAGACAAGAGATCTTCCATAATGTTGTTCAAAAATGTATACCTTTTCCCAGCATGCACTGCTAGCAGTAAACCTCTTAGTGGTTGGCTTGGGAAATATAGACCCATAATCCAGCATTACTGTATCTTCTTGCGGTAATGACAGGAATACTCCCCAGCAGCAACAAAATAATAACACTGGGCCTCGGGAAAAACTGCAAAAATCTGAACTATCAAGTACAGTCCAGGCTTTTACAGCCTAGCAGAACTAGATTTAAAAGGACATTCCTGCTCAACGCATAGTGGCTACACATCTACGGAGGTAGTCACTGTAACATGACATTCCCTGTAACACCATGGTCCCTTTAACCTGGCAAGTCTGTTTAAGATAAAAGGTTATTTAGAATGGAATTCTCTTGGAAAGAAAGAACTCTTAACATGGCAGCCTTTATTGTGGGCTCAAGCAGCAAGATGTTCCCAACTTTTAAATCCCACAGGGAAACTGAGAACTCAAGAGATCGCTTTCTTGAAGCTCCTGAGATTCACAAATTGCCATTTGTTTATTAACTCTATCGCCTCTACTAGAAGCTGACCTATTTGGGTGGAATGTTTCTATAAAGTTTAAATAAAGCTGCACAATTGAAATACATACATGGTTACCTTTCATAGGATTATACATTTTCTGTGTACAGTTTTGGGATGCAGACACACCTGTCAGACAGCATAGACAGGTTTAGGATCTCCTCTGCAACTACAGCTCTACAACTAAAGCAGTAGCAGGAGTAGAACATACCACCAGCTTGCTGACTAAATACCGAAGAAAAAACGTTATACAGATGGGGGTGTCTCCCTGTGTCCCTTGTGTTAACATTTCCACTGCAAGCACATGCTGAAGGGCACAACTGGCTACCAGTGATAGTCCACGGTCTCAGTTTAGGTGTTAACATACCAGGTATTACATGAGGATTTTAGCAAAAACAGGGTGCTATGTATAATCCTGGACACTGAACTCTCCTTTCGGTCCCATATCCAATCACTGTCCAAAGCTTGCCACCTCAACCTCTGCAACATCTCCAAAATATGCTCCTTCCTAACCCATGATGCCAAAAAGCTCCTAATTCACCTTCTGGTTATTTCTCACCTCAACTACTGCAACTATCTCCTCATTGGCTTACCTTTACATAGGCTATCCCCCCTTCAATCCAACATGAATGCTGGTGTAAAGTCATCCACCTTACCAACCATTTAGTGTCTGCCACCTATCTCTGCCAATCCCTCCAATGGGTGTCACTAACCCAGTGTTTCTCAACTCCAGTCCTCAAGCCCCCCCAACAGGTCATGTTTTCAGGATTTCCCTCAGATGAAAAGGCTGTGGGAATTACTAAGGCAGTGAAACTGATCAAATAACCTGTGCAAAATAATGGAAATCCTGAAAACCTGATCTGTTGGGGGGCCTTGAGGACTAGAGTTGAGAAACACTGCACTAACCCAACAAAGTACATTCAAAATACTGACAACAACTTACCAAGCCATCCACAACTCAGTCCCCAGCTACATTACTAACCTAGTCTCAAAATACCAATAAATTCGTTCCATTCATTCCTCCCAAGACCTTCTGCTCTCTAGTTCCCTTGTCACCTCCTCCTATGCTCCCCTCCAGGACTTTTCTTGAGCTTCTCCCATTCTGTGGAATTCCCTACCCCAATCTGTCTGACTATCTCCTACTCTGTCCACTTGTAGGCGATCCCTGAAAACCTTTCTCTTCAGAGAAATCCTGTGCTGCCTTCACCTAACAACAGTACTTATACATTCAGCTCACCCCCCACAGTTATTACCTTTTATATCACTTCACTCTCTCTTTTGTAAGCTCTACCGAGCAGGGCCCCCTGATTCCTCCTGTATTGAATTGTATTGTAACGGTACTGTTTGCCCTGTTGTAAAGTCCTGCGCAAACTGTTGGCGCTATATAAATCCTGAATAATAATAATAATAAAAAAATATTTACTAACAGTATTTGCATTCATAAAATACTATGAATGTTTTTAATTACGATATTACATATCTGCATAATTTGGTGTTTTTATTTGCATCCAATTTTATCTAACTTCATTTAAACTTCTGTAATTTTTGAAAAAAATAGAAGGTGCATATTTTTAATAATTATGCATAATAAAGTAGTATAAGCATTAACCATCTGTATTAACATGTAGTTAAACCATATATAAATGCTGTTATCTTTCTATTTAAATTGTACTCACAGATATGTTTATATAGACGTTTGGGTTTCTTCAACTGCAGTTTAAAAATTAAATCCACTCTGTGCCAAAGTACACATGTTGACTGCCAATATTAGACATTCGGTATTCCCACCTAGTACTAAGCTTTCAAGGTTCACGTTACCCAGCCCATGTACACAATTTATTAGGAGGTCTGAGAACAAGTATTAATGTTTATGTTTGTGGTCAGTTGAGAAAAGGGGCATTGCTATAAACTGTAGCATTAGAAGATAATATATAAATGTAGCTGACATCTTGTTTGGACAAAATATATTATGCTATATTTTGGAGATTTCTAGCAATGGAGACCTGGCTTTGAAACTCATTATTCTCTCTACATAAAGTACCATAGATTGCTAATTCATTTGTAGAACCTGGCTATTTTCAGAGCAGGTGCTATCTGAAAATTTAGAGGGAAAGTTCAGAGAAATTGTTGGCTCTGAACTAGTTTTATTGTTTGAATTTGGGTCTCTGCTCTAGCTTGGCTGTACTGTGTGCTATCCTTTTGTCTGGGGACTGCCGTCACCCCCGGATGGCAGGTGGGAGCAGTGGGGTCAAGGGTGTCTGAGTTTCTGAGTGTCACTTCTCAGCAGCCAGTCAGGGGTTGGGCCACCTCGCTGTGCATGATGGGGAGGGGTATTTAGGGAGCAGACGCCATTTACACAAGATTCTTCCTCTTTTGGCGCCCACCATTGGGGTAGCCATTCCACAACACCCCCTGCATATGGCCGTCCTGGCCGGGGTGTGCATGTGGAGCAGTGTTTCTGGTTTCCGGAGCAATTGATCTGCTGTACAGACCAAGTGATCGACTAGGACCCCAATCTGAAGGGTGTCTCGAGCTGTCCATCCCATTGGAGGAAGCTGACCGATGAGGAATCTGTCCGAAGGATACCAAGCACAAGGCTGGTGTTCCAGGAGGGACAACCTTGGTTCTGAGAGGCTGGATGTTGGTTGCCTCTCAGTTGCTTATTTACCAAAACTACTTGAAGGAGATCTGGGTGCTGAATCTACTGAAAGAGGATTCTGGACCATAATTGTCTCCAAACCTTTGGGAGGGTCTGTGGCAGAGACTTAATCCTAAATTCAAGTGACACTCTGGCTGCCAGGCTGGTGAGAGAGGCCTGTCCAGATGCACTATACCCACTTTGGCTAGAGTGGCGATGTAAAGTTGACGTTGGAAGCAGGACTGTTTCCCTATCAAGTTACACCTGAATTTGCCATTTCCTTTTCTCCTATCTCTTCACTCAATTCTACTAATATCAGTTTTTACCGGGCTAGGTAATAAAAGGACAGAAAAAGTGTGGACATTCCCTTTATTGCTACTCTCATCAAGTACCCGAGATGGCGGAAATATAGAGGTAACAAGCCACCCAAAACAAACAAGCAGCTCCTTCGGGGGTAGTGCTAAACATAGAAAATGTTTAAAGGGGTTGTAAAGACAAAAAATATTTTCCTCTTAAATTGAAGTCTGACAGTAGCAGATAAAGTAAAAAGGAATGTTTTGCATTATAACTAGTTTGATACCTGTTGAAATTGAGCTGTTTTATTCACCTCCGTCACTCCTGAATTGTTATTCTCACTGACTTCCTGGTTTGCGGTTCTTGCTACATCACGGCCTAATGGGAACTACAGTTCCCATTAGGCTTAGCCTCCATGCATGTGAGGGATAAGAGAGCATCTTCACGCAGGTCTGTAGTCATAAGGAGGGGGTGAGCACATTCTGCTTTCCACCATGCAAAACAGCTCAGGTGCTGATGGAAAGCAACCAGAGGAGAGAGACAGGAAATGGCATTTTCAAACCTGGATTACTGTATTTTGGAGGTCAAAAGGAAAAACGAGGTAAGTGATATTTAAATGCTCTAGCTTACAGCAATCAATTGATCTAATAAAAAACAAACCTTTAGTGTTCCTTTAATGAGTATTACAGAGGTGCTTAGAAGCTTGAGGCGCTTTAACCACTGTTGCCTGATGTTCATGTATGCATTGGTACTGTGGTACCCTCAGGAAATTAGGCGGTAGATTACAGTGCTTGGCCAGGTTGGCTGCCCATAAGGTGGGAGGTGGTATACAATTCCGGGATTAAAATGGACAGCACAACTGATCCAGGAATTTCAAAGACAATAGTGAATAAACTAGAGGGGGTCATAATCAATCAACCAAAGACATTGCCAGGGGACGGGGCAGAAGGATTGTGCTCAGCGGATTCATAGGTAAACAGAGTCATGTGTCAATGGTAGAGAGGTGAACAAACAGGGATCTCCAAAGTCAGGGCAGAAGGAGTTCAAGTGAGGTTGGTACAAACAAGGACAAAAACAAAGCGGGTAACACTGTTAAAACTGAAAAATAGAAAAGTGTTGCACCCAAAAGTTTTTGATAAATTTGCCAATGTGGAATTTCCTGGCTTGAGAGCGGGGCAAGTTGCCCCTGTTAAAAGAGCTCAACCAATGAGGATGCACATTATTTCCCACTTACACATACGTTTGGTCAGCATGCAGGTGGACAGGAATCCTTAGGGAATACAGGGAATGTTGATAAACTTTGCAGAGAAAGCTGCACTTTATGTAGACCCCGCAAAGGGGAATGGAAGAGTAGCTACTCAGAATAGAGCCATTACAGACGGCAGAATATTTAAGACTTCTTTTGAATGCAGATTTTGCATACATTCTTTGAACCAAAAGTAAGCCCTGGCTGGAAGGAATGTTTAGCATACTATGCTACTATACCCATATGAGACATCAGTGTGCTTTTTGGCAAATGTGAACTTTTCCACCAAGTTTACTATAAGGATCACTTACGTACTGTATTTATACACTCATTGGGCCAGATCCACAAAGATGTATCTTTGTGCGGGCATAGCGTATCTTGTTTACGCTACGCCGCAGCAACTTAGAGAGGCAAGTGCCGTATTCACAAAGCACTTGCGTCCTAAGTTACGGCAGTGTATAGTAAATGGGCTGGCGTAAGCCCGGGTAATTCAAAGTAGGCTTGGAGTGGGCGTGTGGTATGGTAATCAACCATGACCCCACGTAAAAGACGTTTCTTGCAAATACTCATTGGTTTTGACGTGAACGTAACTTACGCAAAGCCCTATTCGCGAACGTTTTACGCAAACGACGTAAACTTCCAGGCTGTCCCGACGTCCATACTTAACATTGCGTACGCCTCTTTATAGCAGGGGTAACTTTACGCCGGAAATGTGCCGGCCGCAAGTATGTTCGTGAAGCGGCGTATCTATCTCATTTGCATATTAGATGCGGAAAATACTGTATACGGAAGCGCCCCTAGCGGCCAGCGTAAATATGCAACCAAGATACGACGGCGTAAGAGACTTACGCCGTTCGTATCTTGGTAAAATGTAGGCGTAACTGCCTTTCAGAATCGCTGTAAAGATGTGACGGCGGAGATTTGAAATTAAAGTTTTGTGGATCTGGCCCATTATATCCAACCCTAAATCGTCTCTTTTTAAGAAGGAATGCATTCAGATCAGACAATCTTTTCTCATAGATGAGGTCCTCAATGCCTCTTATCAGTTTGCTTGCACTTTATCCAGTTCCCCATTCCCCTTTTTGCAAACTGGTGTCTAATACTGAACTGCATATTCCAGGTCTAACTAATGCCTTGTACAGGGGCATATCTTGGCCCGGATTCAGAAAGCTTTTACGGCGTCGTATCTCCAGATACGCCGGCGTAATTTTTAAATCTGCGCCGTCGCATCTATACGGCGATTCAGAAAGGCAGTTAAGCCTAAATTTTTCCAGGATATGACCGACATAAGTCTCTTACGCCGTCGTATATTTACACTGGCAGCTAGGGGCGTTTCCGTAGATTTACGCGTTGAATATGCAAATGAGCTAGATACGCCGATTCACAAACGTACTTGCGCATTGATATACGTCGTTTACGTAAGGAGTATGACCGGCGTAAAGTTACCCCTGCTACATGAGGCGCAGCCAATGTTAAGTATGGACGTCAGAACAGCCGTCGAATGTTACGTCGTTTACGTCGTTTGTGTACAATAAAAACTGACAGGGGTTCTAATCCATCTCAACCATCAAAAACAAAAAAAAAGTTTTGCCTTTAGTTGTACTTTAAGGCTATGATCTACCAAAAAAACACCCAGATCCTTCTCAACAAATCACTCCCCTAGCTATTATCCTTCTGGTATGCATGATGTGTGCAACATGTTTTTAGCCCTAGAGTGCATAACTTTAAATTTTCCAACATTAAGGCCGGGTTCACACCTATGCAAATTGAGTGTGGCTTAAACCGCATCCAATTTGCAGAACATTTCTAAATACATTCATTTCAATGAGGCTGGTGCACATACTGTATGTGCGATGCATTCGCACTGCGCATTGCTAAAAAAACGTGTGCGTTTTCTAGGCATTGCGATGCGGCTCAGGTGCGATTCGCAGATGTGTTCATTTCTCTTCAGGATTTCTCTCATTCTACTAAACCCGATTGTTAATTTCTCTTCAGGATTTCTCTCAATCTCCTAAACCCGATTTGCTCTATAGTTTTAGGCTCCATGCACACTGAAGCTGATAAACTGCAGTTTATTGGCGTTTTGGCTTTTTTTTTTAAAGCCCATAAACTGAACTCTATGTTGGCCTATGTGCCCATGCACACCTGGGCGTTCTGGAGTTTATTGGCTTTTTTTCTGAACGCCCAAAATTTGCGTTCAAAGTGCTGTTTTTTTGGTGAAAAAAACCCTGCAAAAGGCCCATTTGTTTAGCATTTTTTTATCCATTTAAAAAGCTACACTGAAAAACGCTGATTAAAGCTATTGAAAAAACGCTAAAAAACGTTGCATGGCTCCCTGCAAAGCTACTGGCATTTTTTTATAGCTTTTATCAGCTTCAGTGTGCATGGAACCTTAGGCCGCGTACACACGATCGAACATGTCCGCTGAAACTGGTCTGCAGACCAGTTTCAGCGGACATGTTCGATCGTGTGTACGGCCTATCGGACCGTTTTCCAGCGGAAACCTGGTTCGATGGTTAGTACACAAAATCATCAGACCAAAAACCCACGCATGCCCCGAATCAAGTCGACGCATGCTTGGAAGCATTGAACTTTGTTTTTTCATCACGTCGTTGTGTTCTACGTCACCGCGTTCTGGTCCGATGGGATTTAGGTCCGATGGTGTGTACGCACATCAGACCAACAGACCACTTCAGCGTGGTCCGATGAAAACGGTCCATCGGACAAGTTTCATCGGACATGTCTGATCGTGTGTACACGGCCTTACAATCACTCCGTGTTAGGCCCCTTTCAGACGTGTGGACCGTAGGTCCGTATTTCATCCATTCGTTTTCGGATGAAATACGGACATACATGTATCCCTATGGGATAGCGGGTGTCAGCCGATGAACATCCGCTGACACCCGTAATTGTCCGCCTCCGCAAAGATCCGCTTTTGCAGACGGAAGATAACACACGGTCCGTGTTCATCCACTCCCCCATAGGGGAGAGTGGAGAAAAAACAGGGCGGTCTCTGCACAGTGTGCGGAGACCGTCCTGTCATCCGGGGATTTACAGAGGGATCCCCGCTGAGCAAACGGACACACGGAGGCCGATCATTAGTGATCCGCCTCTGTGTGAAAGGGCCCTTAAAATTCTCATATGTAGCAAAGTATAATACCATGAATATTTAGGAATTTCTAAATATCACAACACAGTGAATGATAATTGACACAAGAATCAAAATTGAAAACTGAGTTGTTCTGGGTCTACCAATCAAATTATAACCTAACCTTGAACATTTGAATGCGATTGATTCCTATGAGGCAGACAGTTCGACGTAGATCAATACAGGTACGTTCTGGTAATAATATTCCCAGTGCAGGCTTTGACAGGCCCCAAACTTAAAAATGGCAAATAGTATACACCGTTTTTGACTTTCTCTCCAGACTCAATGAGCTTTTGATCAGAGAGCACATAATCTGCATGTTCCCATCCAATTTCTGCTGTGTTCCATGAACATTGATTGATTTCCAGAGCCAACAGTACAGTGTGTCTCTGTACTTTCTTGGAAAATAACAGCACAATACATTTCATCATCTAGAGGCAAACTGGACATCTAGACACAAATTTAAAGCACACTTCCTCCTTTCAGTGACTTGACAGTTACCGAGAAATGCTATGCCTGTTGCTTAGTATGGCCTTCGCAAAAATAGCCTGCTGTTCATTTTCCGGAAAAAGCATGACCCAGAGCCTTGTGTATTTCTGCTGTTTCATTGTTTGCATTAAGAGGCAGGAAGGAGTGGGTAGTCAGTCACGCACAGTCAGAGGAGAGGGTGTGAGCAGATGAGGGCGATGTGGGAGGGATCCACGTGCGTGGATAGTGAGAACACGACCCACTGCCTGTTCTGGTACTAAAGGGTAGGGTGATCGGGGAAAGGACTCTATGTACTTTTCTATGTACTATAATGGTGGGCGTGCTGCATTATGGAAAGGCTTCAGGAAATGTTGTCTGCCTCCTCTGCATGTTTATCCTCCTGTTGATTCTAAGTCCCCTCTCCCTCCCTTCTTCACTTTTCCCTGTACTAATAACAGCTGCAGCGTGCTAAGAAAAAACATTAGTCACAAGACTTCTCAGAATGAATACAGCGCTTATCACTTCTCATGTACTGAAGGGGGTGTGTGAGCAGCAGGTGTATGTTAGCACGAAGGGATAGAATGTACTTTTCTATGCGTGCTGCTAATATTTGCAAGGCTTTTCCCTTCTGTACTTATTGTTTACAGATTTACAAGGGATTCAACCTGAATCTGAATCCTGCTGAATCCCGCTGAATCCTGCTGAATTGCGGGATACGTAATGTACATACAAAACATAAGAGCCATATGTAATCTTGGATCTTGGTGTGTTTTGCGTACTTCTTCCTGATCTATCCAGTGTGACAGTTTTCCTTTATTATAAAGAAACCCAGCAGTCTCACCCACTACAGAAAACTACAGCAGGGGGTGTTGACAAGACCAGTCTTCAAGCACAAGCAGAGAGAGTAGCATTGACCGGTCTTGTCCACACCCACTCCTGTAGTCTTCTACAGGAAGCCTGTTGTGGCTGGATTCCTCCCACAGCTCTGTTTTCGGCAGTACAGTGACGATGTCACTGCTACTTTTATATTGTAATATCTGGGCTTGCAAATTGGCTATTGAAAAAAAGGTGTTGATGTCTGGAGTTCATCTTTAAAGCCAAATCCCACCCCCTCTAACTAACTGCAGGTATTAAGAAAACTTTCCAAATGGCCATCTTACTTTTCTGAAGCTGTGGTCACGACAATCCTTTTCTTCTGTTTACTCTGTGAGGTTCCTGGTTCTTCACGTCCCGGCCTTCTTGATGTGGACACTTTCTATTGGCATAGGCCAGGGGTCTCCAAACTTTCTAAAGAAAGGACCTATTTGCGGTCCTTCAGATTTTAGAGGGGCCGAACTGTGCCCAGTGGGAGTAAACAATGCCTGATCATTGGTATTAGGATTGAAATACTGTAGTTGGTGTCAGTGGGAGGAATAGTGTCCCATTTTTTTGGGCAGTGGAAGGAATTATGCCTCATCATTGGTGTCAGTGGGAGGAATAGTGTCCCATTTTTTTGTCAGTGGAAGGAATTATGCCTCATCATTGGTGTCAGTGGGAGGAATAGTGTCCCATTTAGTTTGTCAGTGGAAGGAATTATGCCTCATCACTGGTGTCAGTGGGAGGAAGTACAGATAGGGAAAATATTGCGCTAACCAAGGTGAAAAAGGAAAACAAAAAACTAAAAACTAAAGCAGATACACTACAATTTGACAAAATTGAAAGAAGTGTGGAAATAAATGTAGCGCTGTAAACATAGAAATAATAACACACACATGAACAGTGAATGAATGATGTAGTCCAAACAAACCACGCGAGTGGAAAAGTCCTAGTAAGGAAAACGTAGGAGTGCATCAATAACAACACAAACAAATCATGAATAGAAGTCCATCCACAAATGGGGAATCGGTAGATGTAGAATCACTTCATGGATCCTCGAATAAGATGACACTTAAATCAAAACGAAAGTGGTATGCTCTTACCAGAAAAGTAGGACCTGTCTGTCATGAACAGCAGATCAATACAGCCTGAGAACTCCAGTAGCACAGTCAGCTGGGCTCACTCGGACACAGTGGAACGGATAAAAATCTTCAGTCAAAAGCCGGACATGCACGGTGTCTTTGTGGAGTTCTTGGGAGGAATGGGATGGTAATGGTACGACCCTCAGATGGATGGGGTGGAAGCAACCGAATAGCTCCAAGCACCATGTGGAAAGGGGAAAAGAAATAGAAAACGCAACCCAAATGGTGCAGATAAATAAGATAACGGTTTTATTTTAATAAAACCAATGATATAAAAGTGATCACAAATAAAATAAAGGCAATGCGGGAAAGGGTAAAAACCAAGCCCTACGCGTTTCGTCCTAGAGGGACTTCAACTGGGGCATCAACGGAGGGAGGAAGTGTCCCATTTTTTTTGTCAGTGGAAGGAATTTATGCCTCATCATTGGTGTCAGTGGAAGGAATGGTACCCTATTGTTGGTGTCAGTGGCAGGAATTAGGCCCCAATGTTGTCAGTGGCAGAAATAATGCCTAAAGGGCCGGATAAAGACAAGCAGGGCCGCAGTTTGGAGACCACTGGTATAGGCAGCCCTTTCAGTGGTTGGGTCCTCTATCATAGGCTCCAGAGGAAGCATAACTGATGGAGGCAGTGAGGAGTCTAGTGTCCAAGAAAATCAACAGCAGGGATTAATGTCTGGTAACCAGGGCAGGAAGTTAGCTTGGCTCATACAGATGACTTTGATCCATTTTGTAATCAAGAGCAGTGAGGTAGTTGATACACAATGCACCATTTAAATATAATTTCTCCTAGAGTTTGACTTTAAAGACAATATCAACCATTATTAGGTCTTAGGCTGACCATACACAGTTCAAATCGTGGTTGGTTCATCAAGAACCAGCTGAAATTCGAGTTGTTAATGGGCAGGCTGATTGTACCGAGTAGATCGATGAACTTGGGTTCCACCAGCCTGCTAGATTTGCTTGTGATTATTTCAAGCAGCTACTACAGCAGCTAGCGATAATTACTGTCTTCTCCCAGGGGGGATGGCTCCCCCCCCTCATATGGAGAAGACTATTGCTGATTCCCCTGTCAGCACGGTTTATGTTGATGGGGGAATACTGCATTTCTGAATTTCTGTCCTGCAACCCGTGGTTTCAGGAAATCATTTTTCACCTGAGGGAAGCTGAAGAGGTTGCATTACGTACCTTAAATCCCACTGCAGCAGGCTCCTACACTCTCCTTTTCTCCCTCTGGTGCTCCAGGCTGCAGTTGCTCCCTTAGCATCATCACAAACAATGCAGGACTATTAACCCTGCAATGTATGTGGAGAAGGCAGGTGTGTGTGGGTAATTGGAAGCACCATAGAGAGGAGGCTGTGTAGGAGGAGTCACGTGGACAGGGGGAGCCTACAGGAGCAAGTAGTGTGGTAAGAATGAATCCTGCATCCCTATATGTAACAAGCAGTTAACCCTTGCAGTGCAGGTTGGCCCCACTACAAGCGTAGATTTTGTATATTTCTGAAAAGAGATGGTTATAAAGAGACAGTGGCGTATCTAGGGTATGGCAGCCATGGCAAGTGTCATGGGCTCCATTTGAAAGGGGCGCTGTTGAGTGGCTGGGCAGCAAGGCAATTACCAGGCAGGATCTCCTTTTCAGCACCTTTGCTAATGGACAATGGCAGCGCTATCCCTTGCTGAGTTTAGCCACAGTCCTCCCCGGTTCTCCCAGGCTCTCCCATTTTAACTGGTCAGATTGGCAGCGCACAAAGAAGAAGGAACATCAGATTCTCCCTCTCCTCTGTGAAAACCAAGGCCTTAAGTGATGGAGATTTCATCACTTCCAGTATTGGTTCTGCATTTACCTGGCCTTGGAGGGCAGAGGAGGTATCAGGGGTCTAATAAACTCCAGATTTCTCCATAAAGAGGATATGTCACTACCCAAGGTATCATAAGGGATGATAAATATCACTAGTTTTGTTAGCTGTTTTTTTTGTTAAGGTTGTCTAAAAGATGTGTTTCAAATGTTTTGACAGGGGGCGCAGTTTCAGTGCTTGCCATAGGCGCCATTTACACTAGATACGCCTCTGTAAAGAGAGCCTATCATTAATGAGTTATTACTGTAAGTCATCTTTGATTTGATAGCACAAATTTCATCAGGAATTCTTGCAGTAGTGTTCTTCATGAGAGGAGTTCTTGGGTCTTTCCTCATGGGAAGTCAGACACAGATAACATTCGGGTTAAAACTTTGTATACCAGATTGGAATTTCTTACAGTTGATTTACTAAAACTGGAGAGTGCAAAATCTGGTACTGCTGTACATGGTAGCCAATCAGCTTCTAACTTCAGCTTGTTCAATTAAGCTTTGACACAAAATAAAAAATAAATGGAAGCTGATTGGTTTCTATGCAGAGCTGCACCAGATTTTGCACTCTTCAGTTTTAGTAAATCAACCCCAATGGGGCTTCTGGAACATCTTTAATGCTATGCTACTGTATTGTCACTTATTTTATTCCCCATGGCTTTAATATAAAAATGTAGGTAGCATATAACCTGTCATTTATGTAATGGTTACCATTTATTTTATTTATGTCTATCTATCCAAGTTAGGAGGTTGAGCTTATGAGATGGCAGCACTATTTGTTTTACTTTATTCTCCTATTGTATTTTTAGCTGCTGACTTTTAATTTTACTTAGAAAGAACAGTAGCTCCTCCTTAACAAAGGACCTACAGCAGGGGTGCCCAAACTTTTAAAGAGCGAAGGCCACTTAAAGGGTCACTAAAGAAACATTTTTTTTTCTGAAATGACTGTTTACAGGGTATAGAGACATAAAAGTTAACTGATTCCTTTTAAAAATGATTAAAAATAGATACAAATCAATCATATAATGTGCCTGTAGTTTTAGTTTCACTTTTGAACTGGTTTCATGTTTCTGTGAAGTAAAGAGACACACAGAACAAACACAAACAAATACAGGGCAATGTTTGTTTTTAAAATGAATCTGATTGGTTCTGAGGAGTTTTAGACACATAGTAATCACACCTCTTTGATCATGGACCACAGTAAAAAGCTAGCATGAGTTTTTTCATAAGGAGCCAGACAAGCAGGAAGTGTGGAGATCAGAGAAGTATTACAGCTACTTCAAAGCAAAAACGAACAACGAGGACATGAAACCAGGACTGCAGTAAGGTAAAGGATGCTATTTAGCTAAAACATTTTTTTCCTTTAGTGATCCTTTAAGCAACTTAGTAACCAGCCGTGGGCCACAATCAGTGGAGGAGGAGGATGACAGGTCCATGTCCACCATGCATATGTAGTGCGGACACTGACATGGTTTGCTCTATTCTATGGGCCCTCCAATCTGATCTGCCCAGATGGAATGGGAGGGATCCCCCCCTTTTTTTAGTGGATCGGATTGGAGGTCGGTGGGTGTATATGGCCACAAGTCCATTTACATCTGTGGCTCAATAGAGGCAACTGAGGGTCACATTAGGTCAGACCAATCATGCCAAAGGGGCTTAAGGCTGCTTTCACACTGACGCGCTGTGGAGCGTAGTACACCTGTGGCTTCCCTGCGGGTTAGCTGCCATTTGCCTTAGGCCCCTTTCACATGAGCGGACCGTTTCACAAGTCCGTTTCACCACACCTGCAGGTAATAACAGAAGTCTTTGGCTCTGTGCAGGTAACTCGCAGGTGTTCTGCACTGCACCTGTGCATCAGTTTGAAAGCAGCCCAGTAACCACTGCAGAAAAGATATGCCCATACACACCGATTTTAGTAATAAACTTACCTTTATTAATACCCTTCCATTCAGGAACAGGAGGCGGCGCTATAAAGAAAGCATCGGCTTATGCCGCTTGCGTTTTCTACTGCCTGCTATATTAACAACACTGATGCTCTGGGATGGCGGGTCGGCAACCCACAATCTGGGCTTGCCAACCCACCATCCCAGAGCAGGAGGTTGTGGGCCACATCAGAGGGCTCCGCAGGCCACATTTGGCCCCCGGGTCACTGGTTGGGCACCCCTGACCTACAGTGAGAGGCCTTGATATGTGAAAAGATCACATAAGCCCCAACCAGACAGTGTTTCAATTGCTCCTTTTTTCCTTGTCAAAATATCTTTATTTGAGTAAACAAGAAAGTTACACAGGTGCAATAAATGGAAAATTTCACAGATAAGAGTAACATTGGAGATTCCGTAGTGTCTAGTACGAGTGCTGTTTCTCTCGGAAGGGACATATTACACATGGATCAATATTTCGTTCAAGTATGCGGCGGTTGGTTGAGAACCCGGGGAGCTTAGCATGTTTTCCTGCTAATTGAAGAGATCGAACAGGACTCGGGGTGGTAACTTGAAGTGGAACAGAGTCACATACAAGTTCGGAATCTCCAATGTTTATCATGTTGTATCGATTTAAATGCATATGTTTATTAGCAAGTTTATGAAAACAAAAATTGGGTGGGGAAAGGGGAGGAAATGTGGAGGAAGAGGGGAGGGGTAGGGGACAGGGAGTCTGCAGGAATGGTCGGAGATTTCCTGTCAAAGAGGTATTTCATAGAATGGAGTGTTACATTGGCTGGGCTACCATGGTAGTAGTACATCATTGTTAAAATCACCAGGGGTTGCGTAGGCAGACCAGGGATGCCATATCCTCTCAAACTTGGTGGTGGTGTCCGTATCCATTGCCATCATTTTGGCATGGGTCATCGCACAGTTCATTCTCCTTTCCACTTCGCTGAGTGGGAGATTAGGGGATTTCCAGGCCTTTGCTAAGGTCTGTTTTGCGGCTGTGAGGAGCTGAAGTATTAGCTTGAATTGTGTGTATGGCAGATTAGTCGGCTTGAGATTCAATAGTGCTATTTTGGGATCTAGAGGGATGCTCCTTTTAGTGAGCGTATTCATTATGTGGAAGATTTCCTTCCAAAATAACTGTGCTTTTGGGCATGTCCACCAAATGTGGAGGTATGTCCCAGGAGCCGGGCAACCCCTGAAACAGTCTCCAGAGTAGTCTTTGGTAAATTTAGCTATCCTGGTTGGCACTAAGTACCATCTGGTGAGTACCTTGTAGTTGGTCTCGATTGCTAGTTCGTTTCGAGAAGCGGACCTGGTGTTGTTCCAGATTTGTTTCCATTCGGAAGATTCCAGCTCTATTCCCAGGTCCTCTTCCCATTTACGAACGTATAGTAGTTTCCCAGAGATAGTGGAGGAAAGCAGGTGGGAATATATTACAGAGATTTTCCCCCTAGCGTGTGGCTCATTTTTGCAGAAGTTTTCAAAACTGGTTATGCGGAGTGGTGATGGCGAAGCATCAATAAATGGTTTGAAAAGGTTTTTGATTTGCAAGTACCTGAACAGTTCAGAGGGTGGTATACCATACTTTTCTTGGATTGTTGGGAAGGACAAAAAGTAGGTGAAGTCAGTGAATTTGTGTAAACAGGTGCAGTTTCTTAACGACCACTCCTTGAAGGAGTTGGGGTAGACCCAAGCTGGGTAGAATGCCGGGTTTTTATGAAACGACAGCAGTGGGATGTGTGGGGATAGTAGGGAGCTTTTGGTCTTTATTCTATCCCAGATGGAGAGCGTGTGTTTTGTGATGGGGTTACTTATATGTTTACGTGATTTGGGGGGGACCCAAAGTAAGTTGGATATTGGGGTTGGATCGCAATCAACGGCTTCAATTGAAACCCATAGGGGTGGTTCCTGGGTAGCGTGATAAGTTGCCATAATCGCTAATTGTGCTGCCCTGTAGTAATTAGTGATGTTGGGGTAGCCCAGCCCACCAAAGGCTTTGGGTAGGTGCATGGTTTGGGGTTTTATTCTAGGTCTGCTGTTCTTCCAGATAAAGTTAGACATTTTCTTTTGTATCATTCTTAGGTAATGCGATGGGATGGTGATGGGAAGCACTCTAAAAAAGTAAAGGAGTTTAGGGAGTATCGTCATTTTGACGGCATTGAGCCTTCCTAACCAAGATAGAGGGAGGTGGGACCATGAGTTTAAGAGGGTTGATAAATGTTTAAAGAGTGCAGGGTAGTTGGATGAAAACAGGTCGGGCAATGTTGCTGTGAGGCGTACCCCTAGGTAAGGGATGCTCTTTTCTGACCAAACATAGGGTAAGCCATGTCTGGCAGCTTTTAATTCAGTGTTTGTGAGTGAGATGTTAAGAGCGAGGCATTTTTTGGGGTTGATGTCCAGACCTGAGAAAGTTGCAAACTTGTTTAAGATTGGAATTAGGTTGGGGCCCGTTACTTGGGGAGATGAGAGGAATAGGAGAATGTCCAATTGCTCCTTTTTTATGTTTGAAAAGTGTGTGATCACAATATTTGTAGACAGTTTAGTGTAATGCGATTAAAATTACTATAGCTGAGCATTCCTTTTAAACAGTTTTAGGCTGTTTTTTATGCTTGGCATGATGTAAAAAGATTTAAGGCTTGGTGTAATTGCCCAGTCTTTTTCTCAGGTGATGTAAAATAGTTGGCATGCATTGAAAATTGCTTCAACTATAAATCAGAGGCAAATATTGTTCTTGAAAAATATAAAAGTATGCCATTAATGCTGTTAGCCATTTGCCATATGCTGTAAGTTGCCTTGTGCATATCATTTTTGGGAACATTAGTCACAAATTATTTTCCTAGTCTAAAACATGTTATCTGTGCAACAGCAATAATGATTGTCAGAGGGCAAAGTTCAAGTAGTTGTTTTAAGATTACCTTCTGAGAATTGTGTGATTGTTGGAAGGTATTCTGCCAATGTTACTTAGTTCTTGGAATCGTTGGCCACACCACACACCATCGTTTTAAAAAAATGATCTAGCAAAGCGCGGTGACGTACAACACGTACGACGGCACTATAAAGGGGAAGTTCCATTTGCCTTTGGGCTCCTTTTTCTGATTTCGTGTTAGTAGTAAAAGACGATTTGCGCTTTCTGTCTGTTACAGCGTGATGATTGTGCTTACTCCATTATGAACGATAGTTTTACCAGAACGAGCGCTCCCGTCTCATAACTTGCTTCTGAGCATGCGCAGGTTTTTTATGTTGTTTTAGCCCACACACGTTCATTTTTTACAACCCGAAAAACGACATTGTTTAAAACGATGTTAAAAAATGCAGCATGCTCCAATTTTTTTTTTGTCTTTTTTTTTTTCAGAACCTGAAAAATGATGTGTAGCCGACACACGATCATTTTAAATGACGTTTTTGAAAAACTACGTTTTTTTCATGCTGAAAAATGATCGTGTGTACACGGCATGAGAAATACAGGAAGATACTTATTCATCATGCCTTACCATCAGGGAGGCATGTGATTGGCCCCAAATGTATTCGGCAACAGGACAATGACCCCAAACACACAACCAATGTCATTAACCACTTGAACTCTGCAAGATTTACCCCCCTTCATTATTAGGCCATTTTTTGCTTTTTGGATGTTCCCGCGGACCATCGTAGCTGTACGTCGGTCCCTTTAAGCATCGGATGCACAGCGTGAGGGGGTGCCGATGCTTGTGACCGGTGGTCGAGAGGACCGCAACCATGAGCGATCGTGAGTACGAGAGGCAGAACAGGGACGTGTGTGTGTAAACACACACATCCCTGTTCTGTTCTGAGAGCAGATGCAGATTGTGAGTTCCGACAAGCTGGGAACCACAATCTGTCATCTCCTATAGTGAGTCCCATCCCCGCACAGTTAGAACACACATTAGGGAACACAGTTAACCCTTTGATCGCCCCTGGTGTTAACCCCTTCCCTGCCAGTGACATTTATACAGTAATCAGTGCATTTTTATAGCACTAATCGCTGTATAAATCCCAGTGGTCCCAAAAGTGTGTCAAAGGTGTCCAATATGTCTGCCATAACGTCGCAGTCCTGATAAAAATTGTAGCTCACCACCATTACTAGTAAAAAAATTATAATAATAAAAGACGTAGACGTTATAACTTTTACGCAAACCAATCAATATACGCTTTTTGTGATTTTTATTACCAAAAATAAGACAGCTTTCGGCTTCACAGCCGGGTGCACACTGCACATGTGCGAGTCACACTGCGCATCCTGAATGGCCGGGCAATCTTCTGGGACCTCTGACGTGTCCCAGAAGTTTTAAGGGAGGGAGGGGTGAGGAGAACTTCTGGAAGTGGGAGCTGGGCACCTGTCAAACTAGATAGAGTAGGTAAATTTAAGCAGGTCTGTTTTGATCTGTGTGGGCTGGGAGTGGCTCCGAGTAGGCTGGTGACTCACAGACAGCATCACTCCAAGGTTACCTCCCTCTTGCTGAGTCAGCCCAGCGCGGGAGGAGTTGCCAGATAGTAGAACTAAAGATAGAGTGCTAGGCTGTCGGGGGCCTTTGAGGGCGCGCCCTCCTGTGGTGGGGGTGACCTTGGGCCTGGGACTCGGGTGCAGGATGGATTCCTTCAAGAATGCATGAAGGATCTGAACAGGAGGCACAGAGAGAAGTCAGAGAGAGGACAGCCGGAGCTAGTACTGCCGGGCAAGTCTTCAGGAGGGAACCATCTATTTGTGCAGCCAGGAGTGACATGTGCTATGGGGAGGACTGGAGAGGCATGCCAGAGATGACTGGGAGGAAACAGTCAGAGCTTGGTGTGGCGCTAGTAAGGATTGCAATGTCATGGGCAGTGGAGTGAGGCAGCTGCAGCCAGGAGGGCTGGCAGGGCCTGAAGAGGGATTACTGGGAGCCCGGCATAGGTCCAGCTAGCACACAAAGACTTCCTATCCATTTGCTACATTAAGGGGACCCACTGTCTCTGCCTGCAAATGGCAATTTCTAGAGTTTGACTCTGTGTTGGGCCGAACCATGTGCTAGCTGTACCTGGAGTGAAGTGTTGTACAGGAGAAAGAGAGAGAAACAGTCTGCCAGCAAATGTTGTGCTTGAGGAGGCTGAGGCTGTAAAGTGTATATAGTGTCTCAACAGATTGAAAATTCAATCAATCAATTGTTCGGTTTATTGGGCATCCAATATACTCCTATCCCTGTCCAAGTTCAAATCCCTCAATAAAATAACAAAACAAACATCCGAACTGTTCATTGTCTCCAACGTGATTGGGAAGTGAATGCGGGGCTGGACAGGGACAGGTGGGCCACAACTTTCAGCAGCCCCTATGGGGGTACCGCTACATTTGGGGGCTCGTCCGGGATCACCTGTTCACAGGTAATCTGCCAGCCTTTGCCCCTAGCAACCGAGGAAGCAAGCCAGGGAACTGTTTGTTCTATTGGTATTGAGGAAGTGAATCCTGTGTGCTCTGTCTCCTATTCAGAACTGTAAAAATAAGCGCCGTTGCCCATAGTAAAATGTGGGCGTCATTATCAGTTATTGCTGTCTGCTTACCCAGCTGCCTTAACCAAAGCTGGGGTGGACACTTAGGCCCCTTTCACATTGAGGCGTTTTTCATGCGGTACAGCGCTAAAAATAGCGCTGCTATACCGCATGAAAAATCATGCCCTGTAGTGTTCAATGTGAAAGTCTGAAGGCTTTCACACTGAAGCGGTGCGCTAGCAGGAACGCTCCAAAAGTCCTGCTAGCCGCATCTTTACCGCGGTATAGGAGCGGTGTGTTCACCGCTCCTATAGCACGCCTTCCCATTGGAATCAATGGGAAACCGCGGTAATAGCGCGGTAATACCGCCCGCGACGCGGGCGGTATTAACCCTTTCTCGGCCGCTAGCGGGGGTTAAAACCTCACCGCTGCCGCCCGAATATCGCGGTAAATACGACGGTATAGCGGCGCTACAAATAGCGCGGCTATACCGTCACCGCGGCTCCAATGTGAAAGAGGTCTTATACTAATCTTGAAATTCAGTGACTTTTCACTCGTGGAAACCAAACATCTGGACTATTCATTGTCTCCAAAGTGATTGGGAAGTGAATGCTGGGCTGGGCAGGGTGACAGGTGGGCCACAACTTTCAGCAGCCCCTATGTGGGTACCCCTACAGTGGCATGTCAGGGGGTCAGGAGTTCTTAAAGCGGAAGTTCCACTTTTGGGTGGAACTCGGCTTTAATTGACATCATTTTTTCAAACTTGCCCAAAACTGTTGCACAGTATTGTGTATGTGTATACAGTATACACAGTACTGTGTTTTAGATGTATAACTAGAACCTTGAGGGCCCCAGTGCAAAGAACCATAAAGGGCTCTCCTGACCCCATCCAGGGGCTCTTGCCACTATTTCCAGTGCCCTTCCCACTAATCTAGCGACCCCCCCCCCCCCACCTCTGCAACTCCGAAAGAGTTCAACGCTAAAAAACATAGTTGGGACAAAACACATGTACCTAAGCAAAGTAGATAACAATAGTAAATGCTAGATAGAGCTACATTGCTCCTAGTCTAGCAATTCTAAATTTATTGAGGACATTGAGATTTTATAAATGTTTTATTAGAATACGTTTTGTTTGCATTATAGTACATATCTCTAATAGAAAAACTATCATTTACGCTTGATGTACACGAGACAGTATTTTCTCGTTAATAAAATAAAAATGCATCAAACAAAAAGTTTCTCTTTTATTATTATTATTTTATTATTATTTTAATTTCAGCATGAATCCTCATTTTCTCATCATGCTGACACAAGGGGCAAGTAGAATATCTCAGACCGAGCTGAGAGCATCTCAGCAACCAGCAATGCTGTGTAGCCAACAGCATCCTAGTAACCAGTGACATTGTGTAGCCAACAGCATCCTAGCAACCAGTGGTGGTATGCATAGGGAGGAGAAGTGGATGGAAAAGTTGGCGCATGTAAATGTATATACACTGTGGCTCCTCTCTTAGCACTCTGGCACTCTGGCCTGTCTCTGTATATGATCATAGAGTTGGTCTAAATTACCCAAAATGTTCTTACGGTATCTACTAACTGGAGTTACAGTTATTGTAAAGTCTCATTTTTATTTTATGTTAAAAATAATAAACATGTTATACTTACCTGCCCTGTGCAGTGGATTTACACTGGGCGGCCCTAATCCTCCTGTTCTCACGTCCCTCTTCGGAGCTCCTGGCCCCTCCCTCCTGTCGAGTGCCCCCACAGCAAGTAGCTTGCAATGGGTGGCACCTGAGCCAAGCTTCAGCTTCATGTATCCATTCAGACACGGAGATGCGGCCTGGTCCTGCCCCCTTTCTCTCCTCATTGGCTGACTGACTTTGATTGACAGCAGCTCTTTTTTTTCAAGCGTTTTCAGCTCAAACAGCTGCTCTCCTTTCTTTTTTTTCTTTTTCTTTTTTTTTTTTAGCAGCACTGCACACCTAAAAACCAAATGCCTTAAAAACTACCAAAAGCTGCAAAAACATGCAATTCTGCCAAAAAACGCCTGAAAAAATTATTGAAAACGTGAAGCTCAGGTGTGAATATAGCCTCAATAAAACTGTTGCGAGATTTCATGTATTAGATGCAGGCACCATACTGCCGGGAAAAAGTGTTGCAAATGCTTTATTGTAACTAAAAGCATGATAATTCTTTAATAGTTATGTTACCAAGACACCATAATGAGCATGGTTGCAGTCATTAACTTCACTAAGCAGTTAAAGGGAAGTTAGACAGAAATCTATGTTCCAGGAAGAGAAGGGAGTTTACCTGATTAAACCTCTTTTTTTCTGAGTTCTTCCTCCTGTCTGGTTTGTAAGGTTTTCTAGGTGAGTAATTGATCACAGGTGAGTTGTCATGACTACTAGCCTGAACTCATAACACACTTTATATCAGACCAACTGTGAGATGTAACTTTTTTGTATTATTATTCTGATATAGTAACAGATCTCTGCCTCTGGCTGGAGATCCTTTTTGATGGTGATTCCTTTGGGGCTTGATGCAAATCTCCTGTTCCACCACATCCTAACGGTGCTTTATTGGATTGAGATCTGGTGAGTGTGGAGGCCATTGGAGTACAGTGAACTCATTGTCATGTTCAAGAAACCAGTGGTGAGATGATTTGAGCTTTGTGGCATGGTGCATTATCCTGCTGGAAGGAGCCATCAGAAGATGGGTACACTGTAGTCATAAAGGGATAGACATGGTCAGCAACAATACTCAGGTAGGCCGTGGCATTCAAACAATGCTTAACTGGTACTAAGGGGCCCAAAGTGTGCCAAGAAAATATCCCCACACCATTACACCACCACTAAAAAGCCTGAACCATTGATACAAGGATGGATCCATGCTTTCATGTTGTTTATGCCACATTCTGCTTCAATCCTTTTTATTCGTTATTTTGAAAAGAACAAAGAAAAAAAGATCACTTAGCAGAGCAGCGAACAAATCTCACCTACATCGTACGTGTAATAAAAATGTCACACAAATATGAAGGGGAGAAGGAACGGAAGAAGATCATAACAGTCCGGTTAGGTCTTCCATGAGGCCCCATGGAGATACATAAACTTGTAGAGAAAGGAAGGACAACAACTGATTATAAACTGCATATAAATTCCAAGGACATCATAAACTTCGAGAGGCAGCCATCTAACTGACCACCTAGAAAATCATATGTATACAAAATATAAGGACCAGTGGCGGCCCGCCCATATGGGCGCACGGGCGCCGCCCCCCCTCCCGCAGTCACAAAAAAAAAAAAGAATTAAAAAAAAAAAAAAAACGGGCCCTTTAAGAACTTTTATTCGGCTAAAATGTCATTTTGACATTTTAGCCGAAGTTCTGGCGGCCGTCTATAGAGGGCGCTGCAGCGCCACCCCCTCTCGCAAGTAACACACGTTCAATGCTATGCATTGGACGTGTGTTACTGTTGCCAGCTGCCTGGTCTATTCGTATAACTGGACATGGGACGCCGGTTACCCGAATAGCGACAGCTGGTTGGCTGAGGGGAACTGCCTATCAAAGCCAGTGGCTCTGATAGGCTTTTCCAGTCCCGCCCTCCGGCTCAATCTGCGGTCCTTGCATTAGACTGACAGCCGTTTCAGCCAATCAGGTTCCCGGATTCTGGTTTTCAGGAACCTGATTGGCTGAAGATTCTCCAGGGCGGCAGAAGACATCGAGGGAGGACATGGAAGCGTCAGGTAAGTGATTTTTTTACAGGGAAAGGGGCAGCATGGGGCACAGTGGCAGCATGGGGCACAGTGGCAGCATGGGGCACAGTAGAAGCATGGGGCACAGTGGCATCATGGGGCACAGAGGCAACAATGAGCACAGGCCGGGCACAGTGGTGACAATTGATGGCACAGTGACTGAATATGATGGCATGGCAGAGAGGTGACAATTGATGGCACAGTGACTGCATTTGATGGCATGGCAGAGAGGTGACAATTGATGGCACAGTGACTGCGTTTGATGGCATGGCACAGTGGTGACAATTGATGGCACAGTGGTGGCGTTTGATGGCATGGCACAGTGGTGACAATTGATTGCACAGTGACTGCATTTGATGGCATGGCACAGTGGTGACAATTGATGGGCACAGTAGCTGCTTTTGATGGCATGGCACATTGGTGACAATTGATGGCACAGTGGTGGCGTTTGATGGCATGGCACAATTAGTGACACAAGTGGTGACAATTGATGGCACAGTGACTGCAAATGATGGCATAGCACATTGGTGACAATTGATGGCACAGTGACTGCATATGATGGCATGGCACATTGGTGACAATTGATGGCACAGTAGCTGCATTTGATGGCATGGCACAGTGGTGACAATTGATGGCACAGTGGCTGCATTTGATGGCATGGCACAGTGGTGACAATTGATGGCACAGTGGCTGCATTTGGTGGCATGGCACAGTGGCTACATTTGGTGGCATGGCACAGTGGCTGCATGTGATGGGCACAGTGAGGCTGCAATATTTTTTTCATTTGCGCCCCCCCAAAAATTTTGAGCACCAGCCGCCACTGATAAGGACCATGAGATGAAAACAAAAAGCATAACCACTGTAAATTGGTTTAGGTGGGGATAGAGCCCCCGGACCTATGTTGTACAATAACTAAAGGAGGGCGCACTGACCTAGTGCATTACCATAAGAGGTTTTATTGAATAAATAACAGCAAAAAGTCCTACTCACAAAGAGAGCTTGAATACAGTTTTTCAGACAATCAGACCGGTCTTTTGGTTCCTACCAACAAGACCTAATGATGCTGAGGATCCAATGGTACCCCAACGGCGGAACGGCTAACGTTTCTGGGGCGCACCACATTCTTCAGATCCTCGGCATCATTAGGTCTTGTTGGTAGGAAACCAAGAGACCGGTCTGATTGTCTGATAAGCTGTATTCAAGCTCTCTTTGTGAGTAGGACTTTTTTCTTTTATTTATTCAATAAAACCTCTTATGGTAATGCACTAGGTCGGTGCGCCCTCCTTTTCTTTTTTCTTTTTTCTCTCTTAGTAATTTAAACGCCCATGGTTCTGAGGAGGGCTGCAAGACTTTAGATCTGCATCACCCTATAGCGAAAACACCAGAGCGCAGGAGATTTTTGTACTGTACAATAACTAAGGCACTTCCCACTATCAGACATAATAAACATCCCTTATGGGGGACCTCACTCCCACAAGTATCTAAGTAGGAAAAGAGTTTACACCAAATTCTGACCCTACCATCTAAATGTCGCAGCTGAAATCGAGACTAATCCTACAAGGCAACGTTTTTTTAAAGCTTCTATTGTCCAATTTTGGTGAGCCTGTGTGAATTGGAGCCTTAGTTTCCTATTCTTAGCTGACAGGAGTAGTACCCAGGAGGGTCTTCTGCTGCTGCAACCTACTTCAAGGTTCGATGTGTTGTGCATTCAGAGATGGTATTCTGCATACCTTGGTTGTAACGAGTGGTTGTGTTACTGTTGTCTTTCTATCATCTCAAACCAGTCTGCCAATTCTCCTCTGACATCAGCAAGGCATTTTTGTCCACACAACTGCCAATCACTGGATATTTTCTCTTTTTCGGACCATTCTCTGTAAACCCTAGAGAATCTGACTTGTTACTTAGTGCACACTACTGGGACAATCAGTGAGACAATCACACAAGTAGGAAATTACATTTCTGGGGGAAAGTTCTGTACACCAACTGTATATGGAATGCCTCCAGGTTGCCATATTGCATTGAATTTTACAAAAAATTACAGCAGCAAATTGAAAAGGGAAGGTCATTTTAAATTATATTAAACTACATACATACATACATTAAAGGAGAAGTACAGCCAAAGCTCATTTAGCTGTACTTCTCCTATAAATCGCAGGAGTGCCGTTCATTCTGCACTCCTGTGACCCATTTTCAGCTGACAGTGGGCCGGAGCCCGCTGTGGGCTGACATCACAGAGCCGGCCCAGGCTCAAGCTAGATCATGACAATGAAGTCAGTATTCACCGACATGCCTGGACCCGACACCTGGCTCAGACTCTCAGTGAGCCTCTTAGATCCTGAGCCGGCTGCTCCCACCCCATCCACAGGGGAGAAGTAGAGCAAAGAGCTGGTGACTGAAGCCACCTGCTATCTGCTCAGGGAGCTCTGAAAACCGAGCAATTTTTGTTGTTTAACTACTTCAGACCCGAGGACGTCCCCAGACCCAAGGACGTCGCAGCTGCAGGCATCATTCAGATATCGCTGTCTTCAGCCGGCGATTCTGTGCACCAGAAGAATGATCAAATCGGGGGAACACCGCTCGATCGTTCTTCTAGGCAGTGGGAGGGGACATCCTCCCCTCCCGCCGCCATCTGGTGCTTCTCCGGGCTCTCCCGTGCCATCGGGGGCCCAGAGAGCGAATCGGCCGGCGCTCGTTGGTAAAGCATAGAGATGACTGGTGACCAGACGGTCACAGTCATCTCTAAGACCGTCGGAGGACCGGGCGCGACGTTATGACGTCACGCCCGGTACACGGAAGTAAACAAAGCCGCTATCGGCATCTCTCCATAAAGAGGACCTGTCACAGTGATTCCTATTACAAGGGATGTTTACATTCCTTGTAATAGGAATAAAAGTGATAAAAAGAAAAATTAAAAATTTAAAAAAAGTGTGAAAAAAATAAAAATGAAGTAAAAAAAAAAAAAAAAAAGGATTACATTTTTTTTTTAAAACGCCCCTGTCCCGGTCGCTCGCCTGCAGAAGCGAACGCTCATGCAAGTCCCGCCCACATATGTAAACACCGTTCAAACCCCACATGTGAGGTATCATTGCGTGCGTTAGAGCGTGTGCAACAATTCTAGCACTAGACCTCCTCTGTAACTCAAAAATAGTAACCTGTAAAAAAAATTAAAGTGTCGCCTATGGAGATTTTTAAGTACCGAAGTTTGGCGCCATTCCATGAGTGTGCGCATTTTTAAAGCGTGACATGTTAGGTATCTATTTACTCGGCGTAACATCGTCTTTCACATTATACAAAAAAATTGGGCTAACTTTACTGTTTTGTTATTTTTTAATTCATGAAATTGTTTTTTTCCCTAAAAAAAGGCGTTTGAAAAATTATTGCGCAAATACCGTGCGAGAAAAAAAGTTGCAATGACCGCCATTTTATTCCCTAGGGTGTCTGCTAAAAAAAAATATATATATATAATGTTTGGGGTTCTGATTAATTTTCTAGCAAAAAATTGTGATTTTTACATAAAGGAGAAAAGTGCCAAAATAGGCCCGGTAACGAAGTGGTTAATCGCTTGGTTCTAATGCCGCATACACACGATCATTTTTTGTGATGAAAAAAAACAACGTTTTCTGTGAAGTAAAAAACAACGTTTTTGAAACGTCACTTTTCAAAGACGATGTTGCATACACACCATCGTTTTTTTCACAAAAAGCGAGGTTACGTTCACCACTCTTTTCCATTGAATCTCGCTTCATAACTGGGCATGCGCGGGTTGAAAAACGTCGTTTAAACAAAGTTTTTTGCTACACACGGTGACTTTTTGTGAAACAAAAAACGACGTTTTCAAGCATGTTGGAATTTTTTTTTGGTCGTTTTTTTTAAGACAAAAAACAACATTTTGCCCACACACGATCAATTTAAATGACGTTTTAAAAAACAACGTTTTTTTTTCATCGCAAAAAACGACCGTGTGTACGCGGCATTAGTGTTATGCCGCGTACACATGCGTTTTTTGCATGAAAAAAAACAACGTTTTTAGGTAAAACGTCATTTAAATTGATCGTGTGTGCAAAAAAAAAGTCGTTTTTTGTTTAAAAAAAACGACCAAAAAAAAATTCCAACATGCTTGAATTTTTTGTGTCGTTTTTCAAAACGTCGTTTTTTGTTTCACAAAAAGTCACCGTGTGTAGCAAAAACGTCGTTCAAAACGACGTTTTTCAACCCGCGCATGCCCAGAAGCTAGTTATGAAGTGAGCTTCAATGGAAAAGAGTGGTGAACGTAACCTTGCTTTTTGTGAAAAAACGATGGTGTGTATGCAAAATTGTCTTTGAAAAGTGATGTTTCAAAAACGTCGTTTTTTACTTCACAGAAAACGTCGTTTTTTTTCATCGCAAAAAACGACCGTGTGTACACGGCATAATTCTCCTAATACTATGGCTCGGATTCACAGCCATCGGCGCATCTTTATGCTGCCGTAGCGTAGCTATGCCGGCGCAACGTTGAGAGGCAAGTATGAAATTCACAAAGAAAATGCGCCCAATGTTGCGCCGGCGTAGCGTGTATTCGTCGGCGTAAGCCGACGTAAGTCAAAGTAGGTGGAAGTGGGCTGGAAGTGGGCGTGATGCATGGTAATAAAGCGTGACCCCATGCAAATGATGGGCTGAGCGTCATCCAAGTACTTAAAGCGCTTGGACGTATCCCCGTGCACATGCGTACAACCACGTCAAAATAACTGCCTAAAATACGTCAAATCACTGCCTACGACGTGAATGTAACCTACGCCCAGCCCTATTCACGTAGTACTACGTAAACGACGTAAAATAGGACGGCTGTTTCCTGGTCCATACCTTTGCATGGGTTGTGCCTCCTATATGTGGAATAACTTTACGCCGGACGTAAGCCTTACACAAACCGCGTATCTCCCTCATTTGCATATTTGCAATGGGGCGTCCAGCGTAACTATGCGCCCAAGATACGCCGGCGTAGGTAAGTTACTTCGGTGGACTGAAGCCGGATTTTAGGCGTATCTTAGTTAGGTGATTACGGCGCATAGATACGATGGCGCATCTTGACACTTACGCGGCGTATATATCGTGATACGTCGGCATAAGTGCTACGTGAATCCGGGCCTATGGGTCTTCTTGGAGCAAAGTCATGACAATGTATATTGTCTTGGTCATTTATCCAAATAAGTGAAGGCCAAGGCTAAAGTAAAGTTTACAGGCATTTATAAAGTAAAAAAAAAAATCATCTATGGGGACAGTTGTTTTGGTGTTGACTGTGACTGAGCACAGTGACTGTCATCAGATACATTATGATTAGGTGACCTGTGATGTAAGGTTCCTGGGTTAGGATTTATTAGGAATGATGAGGACTAGGGATGAGCCAAACACACCGTTCGGTTCGCACCAGAACCGTCGAACAGACCGACCGTGCGAACATTTAGAACCCCATTGAAGTCTATGGGACTCGAACGCTCATTTTAAAGACCAATATTCAAGTTATTGTTGGAAAACGTCTTTGAGAACCCGCGTCTTGCCCCAGGGAACATGTATCAATGGAAAAAAGTTGAAAAAACGCTCGTTTTTTCAGTGACCGTTTTTAAAACTTTTTTCCATTGATACATGTTCCCTCGGGCAAGACACATGTTCTCAAAGATGTTTTCACAGGCAAGCTATAGACACCCAGCAGGTACAATATTTAAAGGATTTTTTTATTATTATTATTTTTTATTTAAGCATCATTAAAATCACTGCTCCAGGAGAAGGACTCCTGAAAAAACAACAACCGTTTTTAAAACTTTTTTTCCATTGATACATGTTCCCTCGGGCAAGACCCGGGTTCTCCAAGACGTTTTCACAGGCAAACTATAGACACCCAGCAGGTACAATATTTAAAGGAATCTTTCATTTTTTTATTTTATTTAAACATTATTAAAATCACTGCTCCAGGAGCAGTGATTTTAATGATGCTTATATTAAAAAAAAAAAAAAAAAAATGTAATTCCTTTAAATATTGTACCTGCTGGGTGTCTATACGTGTGTTAACGTCTTTAAATAGCACAATCACCTGCCTGCCAGTGAATTTGGAAGAACTGCTCTATCTAAGCTATACAGTGTATAAATATATGTACAACTCCTAGGGATATATATATATTCTCTACACACTGTAAATTCAATTTTCAGATCCTGCCACAAGTGTCCTTATCGCTCACTTTAAGCTGAACTAAAAGAATAGCACTTCCTGGCTCTGGGAGGCTGGCTCCGAACAACCCCAGAAGGAGGAAGTGGAGAGAGAGAGAAAGTCTCAGCCACATATTCTGTCCATGCTGCTAAATCCAGCCCATACGAGATGTTATGCATGTATTCCTATGCTCCAATAGTTTCATTACAGCTGCCAATAACTTCTTGAGTTTTAAAAACGGTTGTTGTTTTTTCAGGCGTCCTGCTCCTGGAGCAGTGATTTTAATGATGCTTAAATAAAAAATAATAATAATATAAAAATCCTTTAAATATTGTACCTGCTGGGTGTCTATAGCTTGCCTGTGAAAACATCTTTGAGAACATGGGTCTTGCTCGAGGGAACATGTATCAATGGAAAAAAGTTTTAAAAACGGTCACTGAAAAAACGACCGTTTTTTCAACTTTTTTCCATTGATACATGTTCCCTGGGGCAAGACCCGGGTTCTCAAAGACGTTTTCCAACAATAACTTGAATATTGGTCTTTAAAATGAGCGTTCGAGTCCCATAGACTTCAATGGGGTTCTAAATGTTCGCACGGTCGGTCTGGATTCAGTGTATATCTGAATCCTTGTGACAGACAGAGTGTCTCTGTCCTATTTTTTTTATCTCATATGCAGTGTCATATAGCTAGGGTCTGTGCAACTGTATGTATGTAGTGGTCACATTCCAGTATATCAGTAGGTGAGCCTATAGAGACTTTGCAGCCTCAATAACATTTATCAATTCTGATTAGCTACTATCATACACACAGGTAATTCTTACATATTTAGATTCAGCTTGCCATTGTGATCTCAGCCAATCCGGGATAAATGCAAAAATTTGTATATGTTTATAACATTGTGTATCTTGTTCTAAAAAGATTTCTTTGTATTTCAGTGTTTACAATGCCTGATAAATAAATTCTCCTGATGAAGCTACTATTCGTGGGGAAACATGTAGAGAAAATATTCAGTACTTTCATGCACTTTTTTGTACTGTATCGTATAATTGGACTTTCACATTCTGATTATGTAATTTTTTTACTTTTATTAAATAATATTTTTCATTATAATGTTGCTGTAATTGTGCACCTTAAAAATCCCCCCCCCCCCAAAAAAAAAAAAACTATTTTCTATACAAATGTTCACTTAAGGGGATATGGTGCTGTTTAAGATATAGATGATAAGAAAACAATTCTTCTCCTAGTAGGTGAACCTGTTTATTAAAAAAGAGTTTAAAAGCAGCTCATGTTATATATGGTCTGGGATTCTATAGCTAGTTTTAGCTTAGGGCTTAATAACCAGCATAGACTAGATTAGACATCCAATGCTCACTTCTGGTAGTTAGAGGTCTAGTTGCATGTCCAATTAGAAACTACTTGGGAGGGACTAAAGTGCACAATGGATAGGCTGACTTTGAGTTCTAGTGTCACACCACAATTTCTGCATATGAAAAACTGTGTTCCAGGGTGGTTGGAGAACAGTTACAGGATCTCCCTTATCACCACAGATCTTATCTTCAGGTCTCCAACACAAAAACAGACACCACATCTTGTCATCTTCAGGGGCCCCACAACTGGACTTTATCTGGCAGTATTTCTATTAATAACTATACAGTATATACCCGGGTATATGATTTAATCAGGATGCCTATTAAGCCCTCTGCTGATACATGTATCCAGTATTGTCTATATGTAATATTAATATTTTCTTATATAAATCTTGTATTATTTCCATACTGCTGAGCATTTACATACTTATGGTTAATGTTATATGCTGGTTGCAGTAGTTCCTCTTTTCCCAATTGATTTGTTTAGATTACACATTAATTTCCCAGGAAGGGAATCCTCGATGTTCACATAGGCCCTGTCCTGGGTGGAGGCGCTGTAAAATTTAGTGGCAACAGTGGCTCCCCCCTAAAGTGATTGTCAGTGGCATCACTATGGGGGGCGGGGGGTGTGGCACGCACCTGGGTGACACCAGGCTTTTTTCAGCTGAAAAATTTCGAATGAGAGTTCCGCCATCTCCAGCGCTGCCCTGTGCTTTCTGGTCAATACTGTCCCTTTTAAATACAGAAGCCAGGCTTCTGTATTTAGAAGTTACACAGTGATGTGCTCCTGTCCAGCCAGGTTCTTGGCAACCACCCACACTCCCTTAGCATCGCTCGCTGCCGCCTGTTACACTAGAGCCGGGGAGGAGCCGTCTAGGAAAAGCTTTCCATCCCCGGCTCTAGTGTAACAGGCGGCAGCGAGCGATGCTGCGGGAGTGCGGGCGGGTGCCGAGAACCTGGCCGCACAGGAGGAGCGTGTCTTACAGGTCATGAGGAGAAGCCTGGCAGGAGGGGCAGGTCTCGCACTGGATTCAGCCGTGCTGTATCTGAGGTCTGTGTTCGGAGGGGTGATGTTTAAAGTGTGCTAATTGTACAGGAAAGGGGATGGGTGTCTGTGCTGGGAGAGGGAAGACAGTCCTACACCCACCTGCACTCTGCACTCTGTATCCACTTGCACTCTGCACTCTGTACCCACCTGCACCCTGAACCCACCACCCATCTGCATCTATCACCCACCTGCACTCTGCACCCGCCCCTCTGTACCCCCCTACACCCACCTGCACCCTGCACTTTGTACCCACCTGCACTTTGCACCCTGCACCCTGTACGCACTCTGCACCCTGCACTTTGTACCCACCTGCACTCTGCACCCTGCACCCCCCTGCACTCTGCACCCTGCACCCACCACCCACCTGCACTCTGCACCCTGCACTCTGTACCCACCTGCACCCTGCACCCACCTGCACTCTCTACCCTGCACCCACCACCCACCTGCACCCTGCACTCTGTACCCACCTGCACCCTGCACTCTGTACCCACCTGCACCCTGCACTCTGTACCCACCTGCACCCACTTGCACACTGCACCCACCTGCACTCTGCACCCTACATTCACCTGAACCCTGCCCTCTGTACCCCATGCACCCTGCACCCACCTGCACCCTGCACTATGTACCCACCTGCACTCTGCACCCTGCACCTACCTGCACCCAGCACTCTGTACCCACCTGCACCCTGCACCCACCTGCACTCTGTACCCAGCTGCACCCTGCACTCTGTACCCACCTGTACTCTGTACCCTGCACCCACCTAAACTCTGCACTCTGTATGTAGAACCCTCATGGTATTTAATGACCCTTTAGGACCCTCCCACACCCAGTTGCTGTGGCACGCTCAACCCCCCACCCCCCTACTTTGGGGAAAGGTGTGAAGCAAGGTTGAGTTCCTGCACCTTTTCCCTGAGAAGAATGCCCTGTGTGACACTATCAATTAGCACTGCGGCAGGCTGGGGGCTACGTGAGAGGCGCGTAATGCCCTACTGCCTGTCCTGCTGGGGGGAGACACCATGTTTCACCGGGTGACACCAACCCTAGTGACGCCACTGGTGATTGTAAAGGCTGCAATTTTTTTAATTAAAATAGCAAACATGTTCTACTTACTTGCTCTGTGCAATGGTTTTTCACAAGTCCATGTGAGAGAAGCCAAGTGGTGTAAAGAAAGCATCTTTAGGGGGGAGGGGGCCAGCAGGAGTGTCAGCATGCCCACTAACACACAGCTCCTTTCTCTATCTGCAAAGTAGAGAGTGTCTTGACTTGCCTGCTCGCCTGCTCGCCCCCTCAAGAGGCTTTGTCCACACCAGGGAGAAAGCCTTGCATTACGGTGTGTAGTTGCAGAAAGAAAGAACAGGAAGAGAGGATTTCTCAGAAGAAATAAGGACATTTAAATGCAAAATTGAAGGTTGAGGTAAGTGAAGGAGGACTGCACTAAGGTAAAGGAAGCTATTTAGGAAAAAAAATACCTTTAGAACCCATTTAATGCAGAGAATTCATTAAGGTAAACAAAAAAACAAAAACAAACAGGCTTTAGAACCACGTTAAATACAGTGAGATTTAGTTTCTCACAGATTTAACCGAATAAAAAAATGACAAAAAATGCCTAAAAAATAAAACTTATGCAGCCATCATATCTGTTGGATTGGTAATCTAAGGACCGGTGAGCTACAATATTAGATTTTTTGCTTTCGGGTTTAAATATGCTTTAAATAGCTCTAAGCCTTGCAACCTATTAATTACACCATAATTGTTATTTTCTGACCCCCTGGATATTTTACAAGCAACAGCTGCAGTAAGAGATAGCTTCTAGTTTATGTTCCCCTTAACTATAGTTTTTAGTAAACTTTCTCCTTTCTGCCTCCTGCACTGTGATGAGCACTGCTTCCTTACACTGTAATCAGCACGGCCTCCTTCACTGTGATGAGCACTGCTTCCTTACACTGTAATCAGCACTGCCTCCTGCACTGTGATGAGCACTGCTTCCTTACACTGTAATCAGCACGGCCTCCTGCACTGTGATGAGCACTGCTTCCTTACACTGTAATCAGCACTGCCTCCTGCACTGTGATGAGCACTGCTTCCTTACACTGTAATCAGCACTGCCTCCTGCACTGTGATGAGCACTGCTTCCTTACACTGTAATCAGCACTGCCTGCTGCACTGTGATGAGCACTGCTTCCTTACACTGTAATCAGCACAGCCTCCTGCAATGTGATGAGCACTGCTTCCTTACACTGTAATCAGCACTGCCTGCTGCACCATGATGAGCACTGCTTCCTTACACTGTAATCAGCACGGCCTCCTGCACTGTGATGAGCACTGCTTCCTTATACTGTAATCAGCACGGCCTCCTGCACTGTGATGAGCACTGCTTCCTTACACTGTAATCAGCACTGCCTCCTGCACTGTGATGAGCACTGCTTCCTTACACTGTAATCAGCACTGCCTCCTGCACTGTGATGAGCACTGCTTCCTTACACTGTAATCAGCACGGCCTCCTGCACTGTGATGAGCACTGCTTCCTTACACTGTAATCAGCACGGCCTCCTGCACTGTGATGAGCACTGCTTTCTTACACTATAATCAGCACTGCCTCCTGCACTGTGATGAGCACTGCTTCCTTACACTGTAATCAGCACTGTCTCCTGCACTGTGATGAGCACTGCTTCCTTACACTGTAATCAGCACTGCCTCCTGCACTGTGATGAGCACTGCTTCCTTACACTGTAATCAGCACTGCCTCCTGCAATGTGATGAGCACTGCTTCCTTACACTGTAATCAGCACTGCCTGCTGCACCATGATGAGCACTGCTTCCTTACACTGCAATCAGCACGGCCTCCTGCACTGTGATGAGCACTGCTTCCTTATACTGTAATCAGCACGGCCTCCTGCACTGTGATGAGCACTGCTTCCTTACACTGTAATCAGCACTGCCTCCTGCACTGTGATGAGCACTGCTTCCTTACACTGTAATCAGCACTGCCTCCTGCACTGTGATGAGCACTGCTTCCTTACACTGTAATCAGCACGGCCTCCTGCACTGTGATGAGCACTGCTTTCTTACACTATAATCAGCACTGCCTCCTGCACTGTGATGAGCACTGCTTCCTTACACTGTAATCAGCACTGTCTCCTGCACTGTGATGAGCACTGCTTCCTTACACTGTAATCAGCACTGCCTGCTGCACTGTGATGAGCACTGCTTCCTTACACTGTAATCAGCACAGCCTCCTGCAATGTGATGAGCACTGCTTCCTTACACTGTAATCAGCACTGCCTGCTGCACCATGATGAGCACTGCTTCCTTACACTGTAATCAGCACGGCCTCCTGCACTGTGATGAGCACTGCTTCCTTATACTGTAATCAGCACGGCCTCCTGCACTGTGATGAGCACTGCTTCCTTACACTGTAATCAGCACTGCCTCCTGCACTGTGATGAGCACTGCTTCCTTACACTGTAATCAGCACTGCCTCCTGCACTGTGATGAGCACTGCTTCCTTACACTGTAATCAGCACGGCCTCCTGCACTGTGATGAGCACTGCTTCCTTACACTGTAATCAGCACGGCCTCCTGCACTGTGATGAGCACTGCTTTCTTACACTATAATCAGCACTGCCTCCTGCACTGTGATGAGCACTGCTTCCTTACACTGTAATCAGCACTGTCTCCTGCACTGTGATGAGCACTGCTTCCTTACACTGTAATCAGCACTGCCTCCTGCACTGTGATGAGCACTGCTTCCTTACACTGTAATCAGCACGGCCTCCTGCACTGTGATGAGCACTGCTTCCTTACACTGTAATCAGCACTGTCTCCTGCACTGTGATGAGCACTGCTTCCTTACACTGTAATCAGCACTGTCTCCTGCACTGTGATGAGCACTGCTTCCTTACACTGTAATCAGCACTGCCTCCTGCACTGTGATGAGCACTGCTTCCTTACACTGTAATCAGCACTGCCTCCTGCACTGTGATGAGCACTGCTTCCTTACACTGTAATCAGCACTGCCTCCTGCACTGTGATGAGCACTGTTTCCCCACAAAGTCAGGTAGATGGAAGGCAGTTCAGCAGAGGGAGCAAAAGTAGATGATGATCAAGATTTACCAACAGTGTGGAGCTTCCCTAGACCCTCACCCAAGGCCACCCTGAGCCCATCCTAGACATGGCAAGAACCCAGCTGGGAGAACAGGGACATGGTTGGTGGTGGCCAGTGTGCTGGGACAGCGTGAGCAAGACAGAGTGAAGGGAGGGGCCTGAACTCCCTGCATGCAGGAACATAAAACATAGAGCTGCAGAGGTTGTAAAGTGAGAGGAGAACATTTTGGACAAAGAGGGGCAGGCCATTCCAACCCCACCTAGCACTCTGTTAGGCCGCGTACACACAACCAAATAAATCTGTTCAAAGCGGTCTGACAGACCGATTTGATCAGATTTGTCTGCTGGGCTGTTTTGGTTTGATTGCTGTACACACGATCAAACCAAAATCCCCGCCGCCAGACAGCGCGGTGACGTCACTGCCACGTCACCGCACCAGGAAGTAAAACACTTCCGCGCATGCGGCGAATCCATTTGACGCATGTGCGGGCAGATATGCTTTAAAATCTGTCTGCTGGAAAAATCTGTCTGTCCGCCCGTACACACGATCGAATCGGTCTGCTGGGACGGTCTGTTAGACCGTTTCCAGCAGATAGATTTGATCGTGTGTACGTGGCCTTACAGGATGCAGTGCAATACAGTACTGACAGGGCCCTGTCCCTACAGCTTGGAATACTTGGTATGGTAGATTGAATGGCACTGGGACACTAGGTTGATTTTTCTGGGCATCTATGACTTATAGCACCACAATAATATAGCACTAATACCCTGATGACATCTGGGTGATGTGTAGGCTGCTTGATGTGTAAGCAACCATTACCAATATAACAATTATACCTACAGTTTGGGACACAGACATTGCTGGAAACTGCCTAAAAAATTCGGACTGTCTTGGCAAGTCCAGGACAGTTGGTAAATATGTGTTTACTTTATTCCTAAACCACTCTTTCACTAAATACAGTAAATCGCTTTATGTATATTTACAATGTTAAAGTCTGAATAATAAAAGTCTATTCACATGCTACAGACTTAATGCTCTTACCTAAACTGCTCAGTTTGAGTTGGCAAGAGGCTTTTTTATGAATACGTTTCCCATCTAATAAAATCCAGTAATATTTCAGCCTGGCTTTTCCAGGCTCAAATGTAATAATTCAAACCAGAAACAGAAGAAAGTAAAGAACCTTATAGGAAAGTCTGCAGTGCACATATTCACCTCATTTGACCCAGGGCTTGCTTTCAGAAGGCTTGCTCATTACCTCATATGCACGGGGAGGATAACTCTCATCACATGTGCTTGTGTTGTGATCGTTCTACCTTAGATAACAATATACAGTCATAGCGTTTATTTCCTGTGTTTATACTTTATTTTGGTTTTAGAGAGGTCTTAGTTGAACATTTACAGCACTCAAGGCTGAGGTCTGGGAAAAGAAACGTTGATCATTTTTTTCTTTAAGTGGATCTTGTTTTTCAGTACACATTTAAAAGTGAATGTAAAGTCAGGGCATTCTAAACCTTTAATAGCATGCAGAGGAGGCCATACAAGTACACAAATTACGTGGCATTCCTACCTGTTTTAACCCCTTGAGGCCGCATACACACGAGGAGACATGTCCGCTGAAACTGGTCCGCAGACCAGTTTCGGCGGACATGTTCGATCGTGTGTACGGCCTAGCGGACAGGTTTCCAGCGGACAAAGGTTTCTAAGCATGATTCGCCGCATGCGTGGAAGCATAGAACTTCCTTGTTTGAGCACGTCGGTGTCGTCTACGTCACCGCGTTCTCTGTCCGCGGGGATTTTGGTCTGATAATGTGTACACACCTCAGACCAAAATATCCCTGGAGACATGTCCGATGAAAGCGGTTTGCGGAACGTTTTCATCGGACATGTCTCCTCGTGTGTACAGGGCCTAACATAAAAGTAGTCAACTTGTGGCACTTAAGCTTTTGTGGAACAAATCCCATCACAGCAGTCACATGACTGGGAGCCTACCCTGTTGGCTCACAATCAGAATCCTTGACCATGAGTTATCGCACACAACCTCCTGCCGCCGTGATTGAACTTAAAATACACTTTCTTGCTGCTGCATATATGTGTTACGTATTCAGTTACAACTTTATCACCTGTATAAGGAGTCAGGGCTCATTACGCTAGCACTGGTCTCTGAAAAGTCATCTGCAACATATTGTTTTTCAAAGAGCGATACAAAAGCGTCGGACAGGCATTCAGGAAGCAACGCTGCTGCTTCCCGAATGCCTGTTCTTTTTGAAGCCGGATAGGCTTTTTAAATGGGAATACCAGGATGCAAGATTAAGTATTTGACTTGGCTCAACTATTAGGGTTGCGTTCAGGAGCAGTATTGCCTGGCGAATAGGACAGGGGTGTATTCTTACCACCTCACCTGGCCACCATGTAATTTTAAGGTACCATAGGGTACCTTTATCCTCCTGAATAGGAGTTCAGGATCTATGCTTTGAAAACATGGTATAGTGCGGGACCCTGTGGTGATTGAAGTATGCCCCTGGCCTTGGAATCCTAAGTAAGCGACTGTACCTGGGCCATTGCTGTTTTATTCTACTATATATTTCCCTTGATATACTCCTAGTGTAAATGTATCTTTTCTATATTGTGTTGTTGTGTTCTGTACAGGTTTTCAAATGTCATTTCTAATAGAAAAACATATCAGCGCAATAAAAACAACCCCAATATAGCAGATGAACGCCAAGGGTCAAAAATTCAAATCCCTAAAATACAATTATAAAAGAAAGTGCAGCGTTGATTGTCATTTACCTTATAGATTTATCCTCCTGACGAAGCAGTCCTTTGATCGTGAAACTGGTAGGCGCCGTACACACGGCCGAGGTTCTCGCTGAAAACCAGCGAGAACCTCGCTGGAATGCACATTCCAGCGAGGACCTCGGCCGTGTGTACGGTCTCGGCGAGCTTCCCGTCGGGAAGCCCGTCGAGCCGAAATAGAGAGCACGCTCTCTATTTCCTCGACGGCCCGCCTGGAAGAATGGCTGGTTGCCATTCCCGACGGGCGGGTCGCTGAATTCGACGGCCGGGAGAGAACCTCGACGGCGGAACGATGTGTTCTGCCCGTCGAGGTTCTCTGCCGTGTGTACGGCGCCGTAGAGGATTACATAATCTGTGAGGAATTTCCATAACCAGAAATTCACCTGGATGTCTACAAGTTTATATATATACTGTATTGACTTTTTTCTTTTATGTATTGTTTTTTTGTAATCATATGTGTTTTGTTTATATGTAATAAATAATATTTTTTATTCAAAGTCTATTTGAGCTCATTGGTACCGAGATAGTAAATTGTCCCTGTTTTTGTAGGAAGATAGCCTCAGCAACTGTCCCTACCTCCCTCCTTTTAACATGGTATAGGGCAGTGTTTCTCAATTCCAGTCCTCATGCCCCCCCCCCCCCCAAGAGGATAGGTTTTCAGGATTTTCATTATTTTGCACAGGTGATTTGATCAGTTTCACTGCCTTAGTAATTCCCACAGCTTTTTCACCTGAGGGAAATCCTGAAAACATGACCTGTGGGGCTTGAGGACTGGAATTGAGAAACACTGGTATAGGGTCAACACTTGGCAGATACATAAAAGCAGAACTTTAATTCACATTACTATGCTTGTGACTAGTTTACGTTAAAGTGGTTGTAAACCTTTCATATATCCAGTAAAGGGACTACCCTCAGGTGATACACAGAGATGAAACACAAGTTGTATCCGTCTATCTGCAGTATTTTCTTCTTTACATTAGTTCAAAGTGCTGAAATTATAAGCTTGTCAGAGTTCAGAAAAAAAGGGATGGAGAGCTAAAATTTAGGGCTGTTACTGATCAAAATTTTTGTGTTTGATTAATTTTATTTATTTTTTCTATCGATTAATCGACTAATTTCGATTAATTATAACGCACATACAGATCCAACTACTTTTAGCTGATCTCCTCCTTGCAGGCTGATTCCCAGTGCAACTACCAACCACTAGAAAAATGGATAGCAGGATACAAAAAACACACAAAGGCAGCGCTCGATGGGAAGAGCATTAAAACTTTTATAGTCTTCAAGTAGGTAACCAAATAAATATTGCACTGGAGATAAAATCGATGTAACTACATAAACTGTAAAAATGGTGCAAATAATACCAAACGGTACCAAAAGCAGTCATAAAAACATGTAGCCAAGTATGATACTGGTATAAAAATGTGTACAACGATGCCACTGCTGAATCCAGATGAGGAGAGGTAACATCAGTCCATCAGCATGTAGATGTCCCGTAAAGGGAACTATCACAACTCCAAGTGGATGGCTGTAGAATCCCAGGTTGATAGAGGGGAGTGTAACAGCCCTTGCGTGTGGCAGATAGTAAGGTTCCGCCGGCATGCAGATATGAAGGCACAGCAAAGTAGCCCTTCAGATGGACACGGCAAGCCCCGCCGGATCTCCGACGGACCTCCCTGAAGGCCCGGAAGCCGGTGGAGAGGTGAGTACCAATCAAAAGAATTTTAATTGATCAAAAAGATTTTGATCGATCAAAAAAATTAAAGATTAATCGATTAATTAAAAGTTAATTTGCACAGTCCTACTAAAATTACACTCTACAGAGCTCAGTATGGAGAGCTCTGATAGCTGATTGGAGGAAAGGGACACACCCCCTTCAAACAGCACACAGGAATGGAACTGAGGCTGTCAATCAGCTGGGGGTCCCTCCCCATCACCATTTTTCTATTGGTGCCAGGAAAACTTGCCAGAAGTGATGATTCATGCTGATAGCAGAGGAACAAAGCAGGAGAAAGAAATTACACCTGGTGCTCCTAATTGAGAAAAGTACAGCAGTGTTTGTCAACTACAGTCTTCAAAGCACCCCAACAGGTCATGTTTTCAGGATTACAGATGAAACAGCTGTGGTAATTACTAAGGCTGGCCATACATGTTCAATTTTCATGTACAATTTTCTTTTAGATTTACCAAAAACCATCTAATATGAGGTCAAACTAAACAACACTTTCAATTGTATGCAATCAGGCAGGCCCTTGTACTACATAGTTGAAGGTAAATCTAAAGAAAATTGTACAGAAAATTGCACAGAAAATTGTATGATGTATGGCCAGCCTAAGGAAGTCAAACTGATCAAATCACCTGTGCAAAATAATGGAAAGCCTGAAATCATGACCTGTTGGGGCGCCTTGAGGACTGGAGTTGAGAAACACTATAAGATATGCTTTGTTCATATTTCATGTCTGAGGTTTATAACCACTTTAAGCCCAGGTTCACACTGGGCTGCGGGAGTGAAGCCGTGCGAGTTCACCTGAACGCGCATTATTTCACTCCCGCTGGCAGTCCCATATTTGGCTGCGATTACAAGAACATCTGCACAGATGTCAATGTAAATCACCGGCCAAAATCGCGAAAGTAGTACTTTTTGAAATCGGTGCAAATGCCGCCGTTTCTGACATGCGATTTCACATGTCAATTTGCATGTCAAAACGCACCAGTGTGAACCAGGGCTAAGCGTTGTACCTTTAAAACAGGGAAACATAAGAAAACAAAAGTACTTCCAAAGATTTTGTTCCTTCTCAACCTGCTACTTTGACTGAAACTCGTATTCTCAAGACAATAATACAACGTTTGAAATTACACAAAAAGATAGTTGCAGAAAGGTTTTGAGGAAGTGTTGCGAAATTCAAAATTTGCCTAGCATTTGGACTTGGCAAGAAATGTGTAAATATAAAAAAAAAAAAAAAAATCATAGGAAAGTGTTTGACTTGCACATCCAGTCCCTACAAACAATGTTTACTCTGGGTTGTTCCCAGTTACTAAGTGGACAAAGTTATTGCAAGAAACGTATTTTCTTTAAAAGCACTTTGACCATTTTCTTAGGAAAAAAGATGTTATAGAATAGATGAATGAAACCTAAATATAGGAGCCATGTTAGGACATCTTCACACCACACTTCTTCAACTGGCACTTGGGAATACTTTTTTTATTTATAACTAGTGACACGGATAATTTGTTTTTGGTGCTGTTGTGCATGCACAGGTATTACATGGCATGGAATGGTTAAAGCTCAGCTCTGGCAAATCTGGAAATTCTCCCTTGCAGTGGGGCTGCACCCACACTGCAAGGGGTGACTGCTCATTTAGACCCCTTTCACACTGAGGGCATATTGCAGGCGCTATAGCGTTAAAAATAGCGCCTGCAATCCGCCCTCAAACAGCTGCTCCATTGTCTCCAGTGTGAGAGCCCGAGGACTTTCACACTGGAGCGCTGCGCTAGCAGAACGGTAAAAAAAATCCTGCTAGCCACATCTTTGGAGAGGTGAAGGAGTGGTGTGTTTACCGCTCCTCCACCGCTGCTGCCCATTGAAATCAATGCGGTTTTAACCCTTTCTTGGCTGCTAGCGGGGGGTAAAACCACCCTGCTAGTGGCTGAAATGCGCCGCAAAACTGCCCATAGCTCCGGCGGTAAAAATAGTGGAGTTTTACCGCTGACGCTATGGGCGGCTCAGTGTGAGAGCCCGAGGGCTTTCACACTGGAGCTCTGCGCTAGCAGAACGGTAACAAAAAATCCTGCTAGCCACATCTTTGGAGCGGTGAAGGAGTGGTGTGTTTACCGCTCTTCCACCGCTGCTGCCCATTGAAATCAATGGGGTTTTAACCCTTTCTTGGCTGCTAGCGGGGGGTAAAACCTCCCTGCTAGTGGCCGAAATGCGCCGCAAAACCGCCCATAGCGTTGGCGGTAAAAAAAAGTGGAGTTTTACCGCTGACGCTATGGGCGGTTCAGTGTGAGAGCCCGAGGGCTTTCACACTGGAGCGCTGCGCTAGCAGGACAGTAAAAAAAAGTCCTGCTAGCCACATCTTTGGAGTGGTGTGTTTACCGCTCCTCCACCGCTGCTGCCCATTGAAATCAATGCGATTTTAACCCTTTCTTGGGGTAAAACAGCCCTGATAGTGGCTGAAATGCGCCACAAAACCGCCCATAGCGTCGGAGGTAAAAATAATGGAGTTTTACCGCTGACGCTATGGACGGCTCAGTGTGAAAGGGGTCTAAGTCTACGGGCAAGGAGAAGCACTTTAACTTACCTTATCTCAACTGTCTCTGCAGGTGTTGCTCCCCTACACTCCAATAGTGAACTGTTCCTTGGCGTCATCATGTTCACTGCAGAGCTATGGACCCTGCATTGATCTTGAGGGCATCAGGACCTTGGACAGCCAGAGCATCGGGGAGAAGATGCTGCAGAGACCGGTGTAGTAGAGCGGAGGATTGGGTAAGCAAATCTTCTTTAACGAGTCCCCTCGACCTAAATTAATTGTTAGGTTTCCTGAAGCTGACCTTTAACTTTGGCCGCTGATAGCAACGAAAGAAAAGCTGATAGTTCAGGTTAAAAGTTTAGGGGCTAAAGCTGAACACCAAGCATTTAAAAATGCTGATCTGTACATCAGCATTTAATACATCCTTCATTTTTTTTTTTTATGCAAGCAGTGCAAATATCTGATTTTTATCATCAGCTTCTTGCAGCAACTGTACAGCAGAGCTCATACTGGATGATGGAGAAGCAGCACTAAGTGACAATCAGTTGGGCTCACATGTTAAAAAGTAGCACGCTGACAGGAGGAGAGAAAGCTGAGTGACAGAGAGATGAGCTTATCAGTGTGCTGCTTTTGCACACTCTCGGCTGGTGAAGGGGCAAGATATGTAATTATACCTTTATTTGTAGGTCTGCTGCTTTTGCATTAATGCAAGGGTTTTTATGTACAGTCTGCCAAAATACTCTATTTCCTATCAGTTTGTTTACTAAAATTTCCATTCCAAAACAGAACAAATTTTTATTCGATTGGTATCCAATGAAATGCTGAATGTTTTGTGACTTATACCTGAACACTATTCTAAACAGACCCCTATGTGTCTTGTGGCTTTTTCAAAAGGCCTCCCAGTTGCTTTGCAGGCACAGCGACAGTGAAGGACCTGGACTCTCTATGATCTCTAGACCTTAGCTTTACTGGCTGCTCACCTCGGAGGCCATAGTATTCCTATACCTCATTTCTACTTATTTATTATGCTCTTATATATACCCTTATGTTTGCACTGTATACCAGGATGCTCTTATAATATTGCAGGATCATCAGATAGATATCTTCTACACAAGGCCACTAATAAGGTACAGCCTGCCCTCCTGTAATGGGCCCAGGTCCCATCAGTTTAAAAGGGGGGTCCAGGCACCTGTTGAGCAGGAGGGCCGGTTGTACTGTCTTATTGCAGACACTGATCCTACTGCAGCTCTGCCAGCTTCTCCTCCTTTCCCTCCCTCCGGCCGCACTGCAAGGGGATTGGTTCTAGTACATGTGCCCCTTCCATCTGCTGTCCAGGCCCCCCTGTGTGCCCTTTTTCTCAGTAGTGCTGCTGACTTCCCCCCTCTGCCGCCAGCAGCTGCTGCAGGCACACGGGGATGTCATTTACTGGCCTCTTCCTTTCCTAAATGAACACAGTGAGTGATCAATACCAATAACTCCTGTGTCCATTGATCACTGACGCATGGTAAACTGTGTTTACCATGCTTCAGTTTGTGAATGAGCAGGAAGCTTCAGTGAACTTCCTATTCATTCATCTATGCAGCTGAGGCTATAGAGAAAGGGACTGAAAATGTATGTCCTCGGAGACTTTTGTCTGGGAGGGCTGTCATGTAGGTTGTATGGGGCCCCCAGATTTCTAACAGTAGCCATGCTTCTGAATAAAAGCTGTAGATTTAACCATTAAAACTATTTAAATGACATTTGAATGGTTGCCATAGGCCAAGTCAGGTTTGGGGGCCTATACATTATGGGCTAGATTCAGGTAGATGTGCGTAAGTTTGTGCGGGAGTAGCATATCCTATTTACGCAACTTTTACAGGCAAGTGCTGTATTCACAAAGCATTTGCTCCGTAAATTGCGGCGGCGTAGCGTAAATGTGCCGGCGTATGCCCGCGTAATTCAAAAGGGCAGGTAGGGGGCGTGTTGTATGTAAACTAATCGTGACCCGACGTAAACAATGCGCCAAACGAACTGCGCATGCGCCGGCCGTGAACGTATCCCAGTGCGCATGCTCCAAATCACGTCGCAAATAGTCAATATAAACAACGTGAACGTAACTTTCGCCCAGCCCCATTATGAATCGACTTAAGCAAACGACGTAAACGACGTACAATACGACGCCGCCCCGACGTCCATACTTAACATTGGCTGTGCCTCATTTAGCAGGGGTAACTTTACGCCGGGCGTAAGCCTAACGTAAACTACGCAAATAGATACGCCGGCCGCAACTACGTTTGTGAATCGGCGTATCTAGCTCATTTGCATATTCGACGAGTAAATCGACGGAAACGCCACCTAGCGGCCAGCGGAAATATGCAACTTAGATACGACGGCGTAAGAGACTTACGCCGGTCGATCTAACACAAATCTATGCGTAACTGATTCTAAGAATCAGGCGCAAAGATACAACCCCACTCACTCAGAGTTACGACGGCGTATCTCTTTGCTGAATCTAGCCCAGAATGTATGTTCAAGATTTAGAATATATGCACTGACACGAGAAAACTGTAAAAACGGGGGTAGTGATATAGTGGTTATTTACGTTTAGAAAAAAAAAAAATTGCAAATACACTTTCTCAATAACATGTGTAGGTTTTATAACTGTTTCGAATTAAGTCTATTTTTATATTTTCCTAGAACAAAAAAAAAAATGAAAGCAACCAAGCTCCAAAGAACCAAAACAAAATTATTCAATGTTGTTACCAAAGAATATTTATAGGTGATTAAAATGGATCTCCACTCAAACCTTGAGTGAACCAGGGTTTTATCATGCCTAGCTCTTATTCTTGTTTATGATCTTGGCTGGATCCTGCTCCGGTTTCACGGTGCCAGCCAGTGTTCTGCTTTTGGTTACATTTCCTGGATGTCTTTCCCGGACTGCATTCTTAGTATATTCCTATGGAATATTCACTAACATTCTGGTATCATCGACTCACAGCCCAAGCTCTGGTTGTCTCATCAGGATCATATTTCCCCAAAGAGCTTATAGATAGAGGTAACGATCTAATTTAGAAACTGAACCTATTTTACTTTCCTTATTCTACTTTACAGAATGATATATATACATTATAATATTTAAAACCTGTGTATTTATAAAACCTAGGGGCCTTGCAATTTCTGATTCTCTTCTTCTAAAAATGCTGATTCTTTGTCCCTGGAGTCTTTTGAGTTACTGACCTGGAACCGTACCAACAGGGCCAGGACAAGGGGTGGGCAGGAGGGATGGCTGCTTTGGGAGGAATGTTTTTTTGCAAGGATGTGGGCATTTTGTGCCAATTGCTTCTGCTACAAGGCTGACAGGAGTAGTAACAGCAACATCACTGCTAACCGTAAGGGCGGGTGGGGGGCACAGGTTGGCATCTTTGCCCTGGGCACTGGATGAGCATGTCCTGACACTGCGTCCCAATCTCCCTGACAGGGCCATGATTACCTCAATGGAGAGTGTAACTAGTGAGCTGTCTCAATTTGGACATTTTGCCTTAGCGGGGCACTCACTTTGGTCTCCAGTGGTTTAGACATTTATGGCTGTGTGTTGAGTTATTTTGAGGGGACAGCAAATTTACACTGTTACACAAGCTGTACACTCACTACCGTATTTTCCGGCATATAAGACAACATTTTGTACTTAAAAATATCCCCCAAAAGTCGGGGATCGTCTTATATGCCGGTACCTGTATGCAGTCAGTCAGATTGCGGGCTTCCATTGTTCAAAAGCCGCGCCTCCTCCTCGTCCTGTTCCGTGATAGGCGGAACACTCAGTTTCCCAGCAGAGCCTGTGTTGAGTGTTCCACCTATCACGGAGGTCCTCTCATCTTCGGCCTCTGCTGGGAAACTGAGTGTTCCGCCTATCATTGAACAGGACGAGGAGGCGTCCTGGCTTTAGAATAATGGACGCCCGAAGTCTGACTCTGCATACAGGGATAAGACATGGAGATCTGGAGATCGGCACAGTGAGGTAGGCAATGGACACAGTGAGGTATGCAATGGGCACAGTGAGGTATGCAATGAGCACAGTGAGGTGTGTCAGAAGGGGGTTCGTCTTATACGGCGAGTATATCCCAAAACCAAATTTTTAGCTGAAAAATTAGGGGGTCGTCTCCTTATACGCCGACAAATACAGTACTTTACATTGTAGCAAAGTGTAATTTCTTCAGTGTTGCCACATGAGAAGATATAATAAAATATCTACAAAAATGTGAGGGGTGTACTCACTTTTGGGAGATACTGTATATTTGAGACTCCTTGCACTTATGGACACTCTAAAGAACTATACCTGGAACAGTCTTAATCATTGGTTTATTATCGTTTAGATGTTAAATCACTTTACAGCTCCATCCTCAATGAGGTTGGCCTCATGCCTCTGGGGTAATTATTTTGCTAGAAGAACCCAATTTGCACCATATCCAGCCACAGTTCATTCTGGAGGGTTCATTGCTTTTGTCTTAAGCCCGTACACACGATCCGAAAATCGTACGAAAAATGCCGCATTCGAAACGATCGTACAATAATCGGAACGTTAGTACAGAGCTTCCGAGACCCGATCAGGACAGTTCATCCGATTTTATTTTATCGGACATGTACAGAATTTTTTTTTCGTACGATGCCAGAACGTACGATTTTTGTTTTATCAGTACAACTGTCATTCAAAAATGCAATACAAATGCATTGCAACACATGACATCACTTCCAATTTTTTATTCTGCCGTACGAGAATTTTCGTAAACTCATCAGATTCGACTTGAGATTAGCATACAAAAAAAAAACGGACGATCATTCGTCCGATAATCAGATCGTGTGTACCGGGCATTAAGCACAACTATTTAAAATTTCAGGAGGATTGTTACATTCAAATGCAAGAAACAGCCATGGGCGCAAAAATGTTGGTGGAAGGAGTCCTGCATTTGGAGTAATAATTCCTTCCAGCTAATATCGTTTTTTACAGTGGTTATATTGAAGATATCATCGTCATATGGGACAGCCCCCATCCACCATTATTTCCTTTGTCCAACATTGTACTGCTAACAACTTAGGCCTTTCTTTTACAAATGTAAAAAAATTCCACTTCTTCGGTCTTTCGATATAGGTCTTTTGGATGGTAGAATGACTTTCCCATTTTGAACCCCCTGCTGGAAATTCATACTATCAAAGCTTAGAGCTATCTTGTTCCCTATCAGGATAGCTTGACAAAGGGGGTGGAACCCCTGAACCTTTATCAGCCCACCCTGCCTGTGATGTTTCTCTGCCTGCTGATGGTGTGCTGCACAAGGTGCGAATGTAGACCCCGCCGGCGATTGTCTCACCTGGCAGTTATGGTGCCATACAACACCGCTCTCTCTACCAGATGTCTGCATAGTGCAAAGCCCTCACATTTTTGTCACTCTGGTAGGAACTAGAGCCTCTTGCATTTAGATGTGTTTACTTGAATTGTTATGCACAAAATGCATGCACAGTATTTCCTATGTATTCCAATGACTCTAGTTGGCTCTAGTTCACACCATGCAGTCAGTTTATAGGCAGTTTCTGCACCGGAAACTGATCGGAAACTGACTGCATGGTGTGAACTAGAGCCAACTAGAGCCATTGGTGTACATGGAAAACACTGTTCATGCATTTTTAGTGCAGAAAAAATGCACACAAAACTGTACAGAACTGTGTCTGGTGTGAACTAGCCCTTAGGCCGGGTTCACACCTATGCGAATAGGTTGTGGCTTAAACCGCATCCAATTCGCATAACATTATAAAATACATTGATTTCAATGAGGTTGGTGCACATATGTGCGATGCATTCGCACTGCGCATTGCCGAAAAAACGTGTGCGTTTTCTAGGCATTGCGGTGCGGCTCAGGTGCGAATTTAGGCCCATTATTTTCTATGGGCATGCATCTGATTCGCAGATGTGTTCATTTCTCTTCAGGATTTGTCTCATTCATCTCAATACACTTCCCCCCTCCCCTCCCCTCTCCCAGGTCTCCAAATTCGCATCTAAAACGGAGCTGGTCTGCTAAACAGTTCTCTTATCTCTCTGCAGAGATAAGAGAGCTGAAATTCGCACCGTACAAGTGTGAATCCAGCCTTAAAGGATCACTAAAGGATTTTTTTTTTAGCTAAATAGCTTCCTTTACCTTACTGCAGTACTGGTTTGATGTCCTTATTGTTCGTTTTTGCTTTGAAGTTGCTGTAATCCTGCTCTGTTCTTCACACTTCCTGATTGTCTGTTTCCTTATAACCACAGTACTGGGAGATTTCTCACGGTGGTCTAAGCTGTCATTACTGTGTGTCTAAAACTTCCCAGAACCAATCAGATTCATTTTAAAAACAAAACACTGCCCTGGATTTGTTTGTTTTTGTTCTGTGTCTATTTCTACTTCACAGAAACATGAAGCCAGTTCAAAAGTGAAACTAACCTGCAGGCACATTATATGATAGATTTTTATCTATTTTTAATCATTTTGAAAAGGAATTAGTTAACGTTTATGTCTCTATAAACAGTCATTTCAGCAAAACATTTTTTTTCCTTTAGTGACCCTTTAATGTTGAACAGTGCAGCCCTGAAGCCAAAGAGTTAACATGTGGCTCTGTAGCAAAAAAAGGGGAATAATGTATCTACTAACTAGATATTTTTCAAAAGGGTTTTTAAATGGATTTTGAGCTCATTATAAAACCTGAAGGACAACCTCATTCACACATTCACATTTAAGGGTCCTTTCACACGTGCGGACCGTTTTTTAGATCCGTTTTTTTATCATCAGTTGATCAGTTTTTCATCAGTTTTTCATCAGTTTTTCATCCGTTTTCATCAGTTTTTCATCCGTTTTCATCAGTTTTTCATCTGTTTTTTCATCCGTTTTTTCATCCGTTTTTTTTGGTTAGAACTTTTTTTTTATTACATATTTTGATGAAAAACGGACGTTAGTGGATCGGATGTTAAACGGATCGTCCGCTAACGTCCGTTTTTCGTCCGTTCCGTTTTTTTGACGGAAGAAAAATAGGGTTTTCTTCCGTTCAAAAAAACGGAGCTTAACGGAGACGGACGTTAGCGGATGCATGTGAAAGGACCCATAGGAAAGCATTGCGGTCAAAAAACGGACGTCTAAAAACGGACGAACGGTCCGCACGTGTGAAAGGACCCTTAGTGTTAGACTGAAAGGACAGTGTTGTTCAATAAAACATCATTTACAAAGAAAATTGCAACATTTTAACAAAAAATTTAAAAAAATAAATAATAAAAATAATAATAATGTGGAGAGAACAAAAAGGAAATTTGGAGGAACGTGACAATATATTTAGAAATGTAGACCATACTACAGGTGAGTGAAAAAATCTATCAATTGCTATGAATCGTATAATCTGGGCTTATATAGAGCTGTGATTTTATAGGTCTCCTCAGTGATTTGTCATCCTAAAAGGTAATGGGAGAGTTAACTAGAAAAACAATGAACCTGGCTGGTAAAACTATAGATGTCTGTCCAATGACATATATTTTTATAATAAAACATGTGTCATCTTTAGCACATAACTAAGGGATACAAAATTGTCCAACCGTACATACAAAAATGTATGTACATGTTTCTCTGTGACTCATGACAAGCTAGATAGACAATATATATAAAAGATATATATATATAAAAGATAAAATGAGATTTCCCTCCTGTATTATATAAATCTTTCATATTAACTTAAACATTATGGATTGAATAGAGGGGCTGCTATCATCTAAACTGTGAATAAAGTCTGCGTTTGAAATGAGATATTACAGAGAAACCTCAGGAAAAATACAGGCTGATCCGGAAAAAGCTGGTGTGGTTGTTTTTAAAGCGGCGGTTCACCCTAAAACATTTTTCTAACATTTCATTGTGCTCACCTTTAACAATGACAGTATGCAGTTTTTTTTCTTTTTTCGCTGTACATACCCTTGTACAGCTATTTCCCCCCGACTTCCGGATAGTGAATCCCGCAGGACTGGGCGTTCCTATCCAGCAGGCAAGTGATTGACATGATGACAAACACTACCCCCGTCGCATAAGGAGCATCATGAGTTGCTGAAAGAAGCCGAACGTCGGTGCGCAGGCGCCGTATAGAGCCGACTCGCCATTCGGCTTCTTTCGGCAACTCGTGACGCTCCCTATGCGACGGGGATAGTGTTTGTCATCATGTCAATCACTTGCCTGCTGGATAGCAAAAAAAAAACTCATACTGTCAACCTCCCATTCGGAAAGATCTGTGACATGGGGTTTACTCCCAAGGCACGCCATCTAGTTCCCTGCTGGATTTTACCCAACTCAGCGTAGGTTCTATTATCCCAGATCAGTTTTATAATTAACAGATAGGGATGCTTCCAGTAAAATATATCTTAAGATTTGAAAAAGACTCAGAAGATGTTACCGTGTTATTTTTGTAAAAGAATAAATGGAAGCTGCCTTGTTTATTTCTATAAGTGGAAAACATGCATATTTTGTAATAGGAAAACACAGACAGTTTGGTGGAAAGGCCCTATTCGTTAGGGTCAGCAAAGTACTGCTGTGAATCATTGTATACATTTATAGCTCACAGTAGCTGAGGATATAGACGAGGGAACACGCCTCCCATTGCACAACAGGGACACAGAACAGGGGGTGTGCTGAGCACTTGACATAAATATTATACACAATAAACAAGCTGTGACGTTAATTGCAGCAGTTAAGTCTGCCTATTCTGTCAGGAGCTGTTTTTTAAGGATAAAGGAGGAATTTCTATCCACACATGTTAGTAATTTTCTGCTCTGCAATGTAAACACACACACTCTTACATTCATTAGAAATAGGATATATTAACCTGTGTTTGGCAACATATTTTACTGCAACTCATAATTGATAGTTTAATTTATAATGATCTGTTGCAAAACAGTTTATGTCGTTTATTTGCTTTGTGCAATGATTGTGTTCTACTTTTGGCATACACAGGCATACTGGACAATAAAGAATGAGCTTGGGCATTCTCAGAACTCATCTGTATGTGAATTCCAACTTTGCGCTGTTTTTTAGTCCAATTAGCTGCCATCCAGGACATTCGCTGCCCTGCAAGGCACGTAAACAACTGGGGAAGGGATGTATGTGATGTCAGTGCCCTATATGGACACATGCCCATATTTATTCAATGTCAAGTTCAGATAAGGATGAGTTTGGAGGACACCCAAACTCATTTCCGCTAGAAAAACACCAGGGTGCTCTGGATGGGTGGATGGTAATTGTGCTGGAGAGACTTTGTTATGCTCAGCTGACACTCCCTTAAAGTGTTTGTAACCCTAATGCTGCGTACACACAATCGTTTTTCGGCATGGAAAAAAAAGACGTTTTTAAAAACGTAATTTAAAAATGATCGTGTGTGGGCTTCACATCGTTTTTCATCTTCTGAAAAACTACCAAAAAAAAATTCGACCATGCTGCATTTTTAAACGTCGTTTTAAAAAATGTAGTTTTTCGGTTTGTAAAAAATGATCGTGTGTGATAAAACGACTTTTAAAACAACGTTTTAAACCTGCGCATTCTCAGAAGCAAGTTATGAGATGGGAGCTTGAATGGAACTTCCCCTTTAGAGTGCAGTCGTATGTCACCACGCTTTGCTCTTCATTTTTTTTAAACGATGGTGTGTGGCAAACGTCATTTTTAATGATGAAGTTGAAAAAACGTCATTTTTAATGCCGAAAAACTATGTTTTTTTTCCATGATGAAAAGCGATCGTGTGTATGCGGCATAACTCTTAAATTCACTTCCAGACCTTTACTTGTATGCAGCCATAATGAACTGTATACCTTTTTGTTAAAAACAATGCCTCTAAATACCTTTTTGCATGTATCTTCAGACCGGTCATGTGACTCATGGCTGCTCTAAACCTCCGATCCAGGGCTACAGCAAGAGAGGCCGAGATCTCCCTCTGACATCAGCCAGGAAGGTCACGTGGCCTCTCAGCCCCTCTCATGGTAGCCCTGGATTGGAGGTGCACAGCGCCCGGGAGTCACATGACTCGCCTAAAGATAAAGGCAAAAAGGTTTTTAGAGGCGTTGTTTTTAACAAAAACTTATATAGTACGTTATGGCTACTTAAAAGAGTGGGGAGGCAAAGACAGCTCATCCAGAAGACACATAAGCTGACAGGCATGGAGAGGGGAGAGGAGAACAGAGGAGCACTGCAGATGACGGAGTCATTTAATTAGAACATGGGGAGGTCAGGGTTTAGCAGCCATGATAAACTGTGATCACTTTACAGGGAAGAGGGCAGAACCAGGCAGGATCAGCCAGGTTTTTTTACAGCTTCCAGTGGGAAAGGTTAAACAGAACAAGTGCTGTTTAACCTGCTATGAGGAAACGGGATCTCTCTTTTTTTTCTTTTTTTTTTTAGGGTTACAGACACCTTAACCCTCTAGCTGCCTAGGCCATTTTGTATTTTCTTGTTAAAATGCACATTTTAGGCCTTATGATTAGCCAAAACCACCAAACATTATTTATTTTCTTAGAGCATAGACCCTGAAGAATAAAAACATTGCAGGACAATTCTGTATCATATCTACATTTTCAGTACAAAATACACTACAGGTAATTCTAATGCACACAGAACACAATATACTGTATTACACAGCTTTTGGTAAGATTTAAAAGACATGTATATGCTTGTAGGCAGGAGCAGTCTGCATTATTCCCTGCAGGTGGTGCTCAACCACGGTGACACTGCAAAGGGAAAGGAAGTCAAGAGGAACTTAGTTATTCTATGATTTTGTAGGTCATAGGGGACAGCTATCCGATTGAATGCTGGTGCCCCATGTGACTCTGACAGCCATCTTAAGTCAGACAGAGTCCCTGGTTCCTGGGCTTGGTGCATATTTCATGTGTAGGGACAGGTCACCCGCTTGTCAGAGACAGTGCTTAGCATCAGGGAAAGGTTCCAGATGAGTAGAGAAAGTGAAGGGACACACCATTCTTCCCGGAAGCCTCCCCATTTGGGTACAGACTGGCCAGGCCGCATTCGGGACAGGCTGTCGGCATACCTGAGACCTGCTGCTACCACTTATCACTGTTACATCCTGTGTATTGCCGAACTTCTATTACATTATGATTATATCTCAGTTTTCTGCCCTGGAGTCCATCAGGAAAGGAAAGTTATGGTAAGTATTAGATCAAATATTTCCTTATTCCTAAGCACTCCACGACAGCATACAAGTTGAAAATAACTAACAACATGGGAGGGCGCCCATGAATAAATGAATATTTAGTAGATACAGTGGCGGACACAAAAACTGAATGGCCAAAATTTACAGTTGTTAAGATAGCTGATTTTACCCTATAATGTGTAAGGAAGGTGTGAGGAGTTGACCAGGAGGCTGCCTTGCAGATCACATCCATTGAAACTTCAGCTGCTGAGGCCCAAAAAGTCGACAAACTTCTGTTTGAGTGTGTGGCCACCCTTATATGGAGCCCAGACCAGGGGTAGGCAACCTCGGCTCTCGAGATGTTTTGGAACTACATTTTCCATGATGCTCAACTACACTGCAGAATGCAAGAGCATCATGGGAAATGTAGTTCCAAAACATCACTGACCCAGACTATCAAATTCACAATGGGCCTGGACACAGCTTCTTTATCTTTACCCTTGTTTTTTTTACTGTAGGGATCACAAATAGTCTTCTCAATAAGCTCCGTTGCCTGAATGTATTGTCTCAAGGTTTGGCCCAGGTCCATGGCATGAGTTTCTCCTTGCCCTCCATTCTCATAGGTGTGCTGGACTATTTTCTCAGTGATATGGAAGTGGTCTTCAAGGATATTACCCAGAAATAACTAACTTGGTTTTTCTGAAATTGAAGGGGAGCCAGAAAGTGGAGCACCAGTGGTAGGTCCTACATAGTAAAGGGGGATCTCCTTGGCAGTTTCAGATGACAGACTTTGAGCGGTTGATTTGACGGCTGGTTCATGTCTATAGTATACCTTTTTGTTGGAAACCTTGCCTGAAAAGGGTGACTATGCCATTAAGATCATTTGACTATGGTAATAGCAGACACTATTGTTCCTATGATTCTGAGGCATTGGAAAGCTTTCAGATGGGAGGCCACCATGGCTCCCCAAACTCTGCTACTAAAAACAGACACCTTCTCTGCAGGAAGTGAGATGGTGTCTACTTTCATGTCTTTTCTTGTGCTGAGGTACACCAAGACCTGCATTGGCTGCAACTGACTTTTTCAACATTTGTCAACCAACTAAAGCTGGTGAGGACTTGCATAGTTATGTTCCTTTGTCTCCATAAGTTCTTCTGGGAAATGGGTTAGAAACAGAATACCACCAAAATAATAATGATGGATTCTTATATCCATTAGGTGCAACAAAGCCACGATTGATACCAATATCTAAAGGTCCTGGGGGAATTGTGCCCATTCATCTGTGTCAGTGGGGGGTATTATGCTCTGGATGGGTGGATGGTAATTGTGCTGGAGAGACTTTGTTATGCTCAGCTGACACTCCCTTAAAGTGTTTGTAACCCTAATGCTGCGTACACACAATCGTTTTTCGGCATGGAAAAAAAAGACGTTTTTAAAAACGTAATTTAAAAATGATCGTGTGTGGGCTTCACATCGTTTTTCATCTTCTGAAAAACTACCAAAAAAAAATTCGACCATGCTGCATTTTTAAACGTCGTTTTAAAAAATGTAGTTTTTCGGTTTGTAAAAAATGATCGTGTGTGATAAAACGACTTTTAAAACAACGTTTTAAACCTGCGCATTCTCAGAAGCAAGTTATGAGATGGGAGCTTGAATGGAACTTCCCCTTTAGAGTGCAGTCGTATGTCACCACGCTTTGCTCTTCATTTTTTTTAAACGATGGTGTGTGGGCAAACGTCATTTTTAATGCCGAAAAACTATGTTTTTTTTCCATGATGAAAAGCGATCGTGTGTATGCGGCATAACTCTTAAATTCACTTCCAGACCTTTACTTGTATGCAGCCATAATGAACTGTATACCTTTTTGTTAAAAACAATGCCTCTAAATACCTTTTTGCATGTATCTTCAGACCGGTCATGTGACTCATGGCTGCTCTAAACCTCCGATCCAGGGCTACAGCAAGAGAGGCCGAGATCTCCCTCTGACATCAGCCAGGAAGGTCACGTGGCCTCTCAGCCCCTCTCATGGTAGCCCTGGATTGGAGGTGCACAGCGCCCGGGAGTCACATGACTCGCCTAAAGATAAAGGCAAAAAGGTTTTTAGAGGCGTTGTTTTTAACAAAAACTTATATAGTACGTTATGGCTACTTAAAAGAGTGGGGAGGCAAAGACAGCTCATCCAGAAGACACATAAGCTGACAGGCATGGAGAGGGGAGAGGAGAACAGAGGAGCACTGCAGATGACGGAGTCATTTAATTAGAACATGGGGAGGTCAGGGTTTAGCAGCCATGATAAACTGTGATCACTTTACAGGGAAGAGGGCAGAACCAGGCAGGATCAGCCAGGTTTTTTTACAGCTTCCAGTGGGAAAGGTTAAACAGAACAAGTGCTGTTTAACCTGCTATGAGGAAACGGGATCTCTCTTTTTTTTCTTTTTTTTTTTAGGGTTACAGACACCTTAACCCTCTAGCTGCCTAGGCCATTTTGTATTTTCTTGTTAAAATGCACATTTTAGGCCTTATGATTAGCCAAAACCACCAAACATTATTTATTTTCTTAGAGCATAGACCCTGAAGAATAAAAACATTGCAGGACAATTCTGTATCATATCTACATTTTCAGTACAAAATACACTACAGGTAATTCTAATGCACACAGAACACAATATACTGTATTACACAGCTTTTGGTAAGATTTAAAAGACATGTATATGCTTGTAGGCAGGAGCAGTCTGCATTATTCCTGCAGGTGGTGCTCAACCACGGTGACACTGCAAAGGGAAAGGAAGTCAAGAGGAACTTAGTTATTCTATGATTTTGTAGGTCATAGGGGACAGCTATCCGATTGAATGCTGGTGCCCCATGTGACTCTGACAGCCATCTTAAGTCAGACAGAGTCCCTGGTTCCTGGGCTTGGTGCATATTTCATGTGTAGGGACAGGTCACCCGCTTGTCAGAGACAGTGCTTAGCATCAGGGAAAGGTTCCAGATGAGTAGAGAAAGTGAAGGGACACACCATTCTTCCCGGAAGCCTCCCCATTTGGGTACAGACTGGCCAGGCCGCATTCGGGACAGGCTGTCGGCATACCTGAGACCTGCTGCTACCACTTATCACTGTTACATCCTGTGTATTGCCGAACTTCTATTACATTATGATTATATCTCAGTTTTCTGCCCTGGAGTCCATCAGGAAAGGAAAGTTATGGTAAGTATTAGATCAAATATTTCCTTATTCCTAAGCACTCCACGACAGCATACAAGTTGAAAATAACTAACAACATGGGAGGGCGCCCATGAATAAATGAATATTTAGTAGATACAGTGGCGGACACAAAAACTGAATGGCCAAAATTTACAGTTGTTAAGATAGCTGATTTTACCCTATAATGTGTAAGGAAGGTGTGAGGAGTTGACCAGGAGGCTGCCTTGCAGATCACATCCATTGAAACTTCAGCTGCTGAGGCCCAAAAAGTCGACAAACTTCTGTTTGAGTGTGTGGCCACCCTTATATGGAGCCCAGACCAGGGGTAGGCAACCTCGGCTCTCGAGATGTTTTGGAACTACATTTTCCATGATGCTCAACTACACTGCAGAATGCAAGAGCATCATGGGAAATGTAGTTCCAAAACATCACTGACCCAGACTATCAAATTCACAATGGGCCTGGACACAGCTTCTTTATCTTTACCCTTGTTTTTTTACTGTAGGGATCACAAATAGTCTTCTCAATAAGCTCCGTTGCCTGAATGTATTGTCTCAAGGTTTGGCCCAGGTCCATGGCATGAGTTTCTCCTTGCCCTCCATTCTCATAGGTGTGCTGGACTATTTTCTCAGTGATATGGAAGTGGTCTTCAAGGATATTACCCAGAAATAACTAACTTGGTTTTTCTGAAATTGAAGGGGAGCCAGAAAGTGGAGCACCAGTGGTAGGTCCTACATAGTAAAGGGGGATCTCCTTGGCAGTTTCAGATGACAGACTTTGAGCGGTTGATTTGACGGCTGGTTCATGTCTATAGTATACCTTTTTGTTGGAAACCTTGCCTGAAAAGGGTGACTATGCCATTAAGATCATTTGACTATGGTAATAGCAGACACTATTGTTCCTATGATTCTGAGGCATTGGAAAGCTTTCAGATGGGAGGCCACCATGGCTCCCCAAACTCTGCTACTAAAAACAGACACCTTCTCTGCAGGAAGTGAGATGGTGTCTACTTTCATGTCTTTTCTTGTGCTGAGGTACACCAAGACCTGCATTGGCTGCAACTGACTTTTTCAACATTTGTCAACCAACTAAAGCTGGTGAGGACTTGCATAGTTATGTTCCTTTGTCTCCATAAGTTCTTCTGGGAAATGGGTTAGAAACAGAATACCACCAAAATAATAATGATGGATTCTTATATCCATTAGGTGCAACAAAGCCACGATTGATACCAATATCTAAAGGTCCTGGGGAATTGTGCCCATTCATCTGTGTCAGTGGGGGGTATTATGCTCTGGATGGGTGGATGGTAATTGTGCTGGAGAGACTTTGTTATGCTCAGCTGACACTCCCTTAAAGTGTTTGTAACCCTAATGCTGCGTACACACAATCGTTTTTCGGCATGGAAAAAAAAGACGTTTTTAAAAACGTAATTTAAAAATGATCGTGTGTGGGCTTCACATCGTTTTTCATCTTCTGAAAAACTACCAAAAAAAAATTCGACCATGCTGCATTTTTAAACGTCGTTTTAAAAAATGTAGTTTTTCGGTTTGTAAAAAATGATCGTGTGTGATAAAACGACTTTTAAAACAACGTTTTAAACCTGCGCATTCTCAGAAGCAAGTTATGAGATGGGAGCTTGAATGGAACTTCCCCTTTAGAGTGCAGTCGTATGTCACCACGCTTTGCTCTTCATTTTTTTTAAACGATGGTGTGTGGGCAAACGTCATTTTTAATGATGAAGTTGAAAAAACGTTGTTTTTCTTCATGCCGAAAAACTATGTTTTTTTTCCATGATGAAAAGCGATCGTGTGTATGCGGCATAACTCTTAAATTCACTTCCAGACCTTTACTTGTATGCAGCCATAATGAACTGTATACCTTTTTGTTAAAAACAATGCCTCTAAATACCTTTTTGCATGTATCTTCAGACCGGTCATGTGACTCATGGCTGCTCTAAACCTCCGATCCAGGGCTACAGCAAGAGAGGCCGAGATCTCCCTCTGACATCAGCCAGGAAGGTCACGTGGCCCCTCTCAGCCCCTCTCATGGTAGCCCTGGATTGGAGGTGCACAGCGGCCGGGAGTCACATGACTTGCCTGAAGATAAAGGCAAAAAGGTATTTAGAGGCGTTGTTTTTAACAAAAACTTATATAGTACGTTATGGCTACTTAAAAGAGTGGGGAGGCAAAGACAGCTCATCCAGAAGACACATAAGCTGACAGGCATGGAGAGGGGAGAGGAGAACAGAGGAGCGCTGCAGATGACGGAGTCATTTAATTAGAACACGGGGAGGTCAGGGTTTAGCAGCCATGATAAACTGTGATCACTTTACAGGGAAGAGGGCAGAACCAGGCAGGATCAGCCAGGTTTTTTTACAGCTTCCAGTGGGAAAGGTTAAACAGAACAAGTGCTGTTTAACCTGCTATGAGGAAACGGGATCTCTCTTTTTTTTCTTTTTTTTTTTAGGGTTACAGACACCTTAACCCTCTAGCTGCCTAGGCCATTTTGTATTTTCTTGTTAAAATGCACATTTTAGGCCTTATGATTAGCCAAAACCACCAAACATTATTTATTTTCTTAGAGCATAGACCCTGAAGAATAAAAACATTGCAGGACAATTCTGTATCATATCTACATTTTCAGTACAAAATACACTACAGGTAATTCTAATGCACACAGAACACAATATACTGTATTACACAGCTTTTGGTAAGATTTAAAAGACATGTATATGCTTGTAGGCAGGAGCAGTCTGCATTATTCCCTGCAGGTGGTGCTCAACCACGGTGACACTGCAAAGGGAAAGGAAGTCAAGAGGAACTTAGTTATTCTATGATTTTGTAGGTCATAGGGGACAGCTATCCGATTGAATGCTGGTGCCCCATGTGACTCTGACAGCCATCTTAAGTCAGACAGAGTCCCTGGTTCCTGGGCTTGGTGCATATTTCATGTGTAGGGACAGGTCACCCGCTTGTCAGAGACAGTGCTTAGCATCAGGGAAAGGTTCCAGATGAGTAGAGAAAGTGAAGGGACACACCATTCTTCCCGGAAGCCTCCCCATTTGGGTACAGACTGGCCAGGCCGCATTCGGGACAGGCTGTCGGCATACCTGAGACCTGCTGCTACCACTTATCACTGTTACATCCTGTGTATTGCCGAACTTCTATTACATTATGATTATATCTCAGTTTTCTGCCCTGGAGTCCATCAGGAAAGGAAAGTTATGGTAAGTATTAGATCAAATATTTCCTTATTCCTAAGCACTCCACGACAGCATACAAGTTGAAAATAACTAACAACATGGGAGGGCGCCCATGAATAAATGAATATTTAGTAGATACAGTGGCGGACACAAAAACTGAATGGCCAAAATTTACAGTTGTTAAGATAGCTGATTTTACCCTATAATGTGTAAGGAAGGTGTGAGGAGTTGACCAGGAGGCTGCCTTGCAGATCACATCCATTGAAACTTCAGCTGCTGAGGCCCAAAAAGTCGACAAACTTCTGTTTGAGTGTGTGGCCACCCTTATATGGAGCCAACAAGCCCTGTTCTTTATAGGCATATCACCCAGACCAGGGGTAGGCAACCTCGGCTCTCGAGATGTTTTGGAACTACATTTCCCATGATGCTCAACTACACTGCAGAATGCAAGAGCATCATGGGAAATGTAGTTCCAAAACATCACTGACCCAGACTATCAAATTCACAATGGGCCTGGACACAGCTTCTTTATCTTTACCCTTGTTTTTTTACTGTAGGGATCACAAATAGTCTTCTCAATAAGCTCCGTTGCCTGAATGTATTGTCTCAAGGTTTGGCCCAGGTCCATGGCATGAGTTTCTCCTTGCCCTCCATTCTCATAGGTGTGCTGGACTATTTTCTCAGTGATATGGAAGTGGTCTTCAAGGATATTACCCAGAAATAACTAACTTGGTTTTTCTGAAATTGAAGGGGAGCCAGAAAGTGGAGCACCAGTGGTAGGTCCTACATAGTAAAGGGGGATCTCCTTGGCAGTTTCAGATGACAGACTTTGAGCGGTTGATTTGACGGCTGGTTCATGTCTATAGTATACCTTTTTGTTGGAAACCTTGCCTGAAAAGGGTGACTATGCCATTAAGATCATTTGACTATGGTAATAGCAGACACTATTGTTCCTATGATTCTGAGGCATTGGAAAGCTTTCAGATGGGAGGCCACCATGGCTCCCCAAACTCTGCTACTAAAAACAGACACCTTCTCTGCAGGAAGTGAGATGGTGTCTACTTTCATGTCTTTTCTTGTGCTGAGGTACACCAAGACCTGCATTGGCTGCAACTGACTTTTTCAACATTTGTCAACCAACTAAAGCTGGTGAGGACTTGCATAGTTATGTTCCTTTGTCTCCATAAGTTCTTCTGGGAAATGGGTTAGAAACAGAATACCACCAAAATAATAATGATGGATTCTTATATCCATTAGGTGCAACAAAGCCACGATTGATACCAATATCTAAAGGTCCTGGGGGAATTGTGCCCATTCATCTGTGTCAGTGGGGGGTATTATGTCCCATTGTTAATATTAGTGGATGATTTTTTTTTGTGATGGACCAACACAAAGTGGCACATAGAAGTGGAAGGAAAATGATAAATGTTTTTTGATGTTTTTTTGATGTTTTTTTTTAGAAATAAATATCTAAAAAATGTGTCAGGCATTTTTATTCAATACTTTGTAGAACCACCTTTTGCTGCAATTACAGCTGCACGTCTTTTTGGGTATGTAAATGTCATCTTTGCACATCTAAAAAGAGTGCCATTTTTGCTCATTCTCCTTTGCAAAATAGCTCAAGCTCTGTCAGATTGGACAGAGAGCATCTGTGAACAGCAATTTTCAAATCGTGCCATAGATTCTCAGTTGGATTTAGGTTTGGACTTTGACTGGGCCATTCTAACACATTAATATGCTTTGATAAAAACCATTCCATTGTAGCTCTGGCTGTATGTTTGGGGTAGTTTTTCTGCTGGAAGGTGAACCTCCACTTCAGTCTCAAGTCTTTTGCAGACTTTAACAGGTTTTCTTCTAAGATTGCCCTGTATTTGGCGCCATCCATCTTCTCATCAACTCTGACCAGCTTCCCTGTCCCTGCTGAAGAAAAACATCCCAACAACATGATGCTGACACCATCATATTTCACGGTGGGGATGGTGTGTTCAGGGTGAAGTGCAGTGTTCGTTTTCCACCACACATAGGGCCAGATTCAGGAAAGAAATAAGACGGCTTATCTCCAGATAAGCCGTCTTATTTCTGCGTCTGAGCCCTCCTATCTATGCGACTGATTCATAGAATCAGTTACGCATAGATTTCCATAAGATCCAACTGGCATAAGTCTCTTACGCCGTTGAATCTTATTTTCATATTTTAGGCTGGACGCTAGGTGGCGTTCCCGTCTAAAATATGCAAATGAGCCTATACGCCGATTCCTGTATCTGCTTTTGTTGTTTACGTAAGACTTACGCACAGCCTAAAGTTATCCCTGCTATAGCTGGCACAGCCAATGTTAAGTATGGACGTCGGAACCAACGTAATTTACGTTGTTTGTGTACGTCCATTCACAATTGAGCTGGGCGTCAGTTACGCTGACGTCGCTTTCATTGACAAGTAGTGACGTGATTTGGAGCATGCGCACTGGGAATCAATCACGGCCGGCGCATGCGCAGATTGTTCGGCGCGGGGACGTGCTTCATTTAAATGATACACGCCCCCTACCCGCCGAATTTAAATTCCGCCGGGTGATTTACGCTACGCGGCCTCAACTTTACAGGCAAGTGCTTTGTGAATAAAGCACTTGCCTGAAAAAGTTGCGGCGGCCTAACGTAAATGAGATACTTTAGGCCAAATTAAAGATAGGCTCTCCTACCTGAATCTAGCCCATAGAGTTTTGATTTTAGGCCAAAAAGTTTGGTCTCATCTGACCAGAGCACCTTCTTCCACATGTTTGCTGTGTCCCCCACATAACTTCTTGCAAACGTGACTTCTTATGGCTCTCTTTCAACAATGGCTTTCTTCTTGCCAATCTTCCATAAAGGTCAAATTTGTGGAGTGCACGAATAATAGACATATGCCCCCCACGCTCCTCCAGAGTTACCATGAGTCTCAGTGAGGCATGGGCACAGTGAGGCATGGGCACAGTGAGGCATGGACACAGTGAGGCATGCACATGGACACAGTGAGGCAAAGTGAGGCACAGTGAGGCGTGCAGATGGACACCCTAGGCATATACTCAAGTCAATACGTTTTCCCATTTTTTTTTGTGGTAAAATAAGGCGCCTTGGCTTATATTCGGGTCGGCTTATACTCGAGTATATATGGTAGTTTAAAAGATAAAACCTCATTATGTCCTGGGAATTGTGTGACTCTCAATAACTGCATCCAATGGATTTCACATTTAAAACCCAGGGGTCTTCGTAAATCCCGTTAAGTGTAAAACACATGTTTACAAAATTGTATTTGGTATTTGGTCTATGACAGGGGTCTCCAAACTTTTTAAACAAAGGGCCAATTTACTGTCCTTCAGACTTTAGGGGGGCTGGACTGTGGTCACTGGAAGTGCAAATGGGTCGAAGGCAGTGGGGAAAAAACAATGCCCTATCGTTGGTGTCAGCAGGAGGAATTGTGTCATCATTGGTGTCATTGGTCCCCGTTGTTAATGGTATTGGGAGTAATTGTGCCCCATTATTGGTGTGATTGGGAGGAATTGTGCCCCTTCATTAGTGTCAGTGAGGGGGAATTACACCCCATTGTTGATATCAGTGGATAAAAGAGTGCCCCAAGGGCCTGACAAAAGCAAGCAAAGGGCCACATCTGGACCACTGGCCACAGTCTATGAATATTGCATGATAGTATATTCTGCATCTCAACTGACATTTACACCTACATGTCTCTAAGTAAATCTGATGAAGTGTCACATGTCGCATAGAGGTGTGGGGTCAGTGGTGCATCTGTCTGGTAAAATACATATTCCACCACTTTTTACCCATGGACATTGTAAACATTACCTGAATTTATGAGTGCCTTATATGGTATCTTGTTCACCCCCTTCTTTCTATTATACAGTAACTGTGAACCAATTGATCCCTATAGGTTTGCTAGCAATCAGATTACCAATATTTCAAAAACTAAAAGCTCATGCTAGACTTGGAGAGGATGGCACCGCATCCCTAGTAATATTAAATATTCTTGGAAAATATTTTTTTAATGAGATTTTTTTTAGGCACCAGACATAACAAAACAATAACATTTTTTTTCTAATTGTATTATTACAAAACATTTAAAAACAAAACCATATCATACAAAGTGACATATTTTTTTTTTTTTAAGAACAGACCATTAAATATGAAAATCAGCAACCATTGTTCATATGTAACACGAAGGTCCCGATGCATTTCAACTCCAATGAGCCTTCATTAGGGTATAAACAACATGCTGATTTCTGCAATGTGAACATAGACCTAGAAATAGAAAAAAGATAAAATATGTACACATAATATTACAAAATATGTTGTTACAAAAGATGTTGTTAAATATTTTTGCAAGATTTCATGTACCTCTTCATGCTGGCAGGAGTAATGTGTAATATGGGTTTGCAATTATCTGTCCTAGGTCTGAACAACAGTTTGAGTCTGGATTTTTTCTGCACTCGCTTATAGACCTTTTGAAGTATATTACTGCTAAATCAACATTGCTGTAATCTAATTTCAGATCTTGGGCCTTAGCCCTAAATTCCCAATCATCAGAGTAATTGGGGCGAATACGAAAACATATAAATGTAAGATGGTACTAGCACAGGGAAATGAGTGTAAGTGGTTGGTGGTGGGAGTGAAGACTTGGGGAGAGGGAATTGATAAGGTGTAAACATAGTTAAGAAAGCATGAGGGGAATATACAACAAGTGAGAATGTCTGCAAGTTAATAAAGGGTAGATGTGGGGATAGCTTAGTGCCAGGAACACCAGAGTTGTATCAAGAGTAGTGATACATAAGAGCAGGCGCGGACTGACCATTCGGGCATTCGGGCACTGTCTGAGGGCCCCATGCCACTAGGGGACCCCATCAGGGTTGCCAGCCTCAGTAAAACCAGGGACAGTATGTCAAAATCTGTGTTTTTTTACATCTGTCCCTGAAATGTCCCTTACCGACATCCTTTTGGTTTAAAAATACCAAGATTATAGCTGCCCCGCCTCTCCAGTACCTTCTCAGTGTGTGTATGTATACTGTGTGTGTGTGTGTGTGTGTGTGTATACAGTACTGTGTGACCCCATAATCTGTTGCTGGGGGCCCCATAATCTTCTATTGCCTGGGGGCCCCATAATCTCCTATTGCCCGGGGGGCCCATAATCTCCTATTGCCCAGGGGCCCCATGATCTTCTATTTCCCGGGGGCCCCATAATCTTCTATTGCCTGAGGGCCCCATGAGTTGTCAGTCTGCCCCTGCATAAGAGTTAGGTAGGGTTGGAAAGATGGAGAAAAGATGGAGAATGAGAGGTGGAGAGTGACGTTTACCACTTTAGGACCGCCTCCTGCACATTTACATCGATAGTGTAAGAGGGCTGCTGGAGCCGTTCCCGCGAATTCGCGGGAGCGCGCGCGCGCACGCGCACGTGCACGGGAGCGCGCGCACGCGTCCGTTGGCGCCAAACGGCCTATTTAAAGGATGCTCTGACCCCAGCCGAGTGCTGACGGATCTCAGCGGTTCCTGTGTCCTGTACCTGTCCCGTGCTCTTGTTCCCGGTTACCGATCCTTGGCTTCCTTGACCTTGTTTTGGACTCTCCTCACCTCTGACCCTTGGCTCCTGATCTCGGCCTTCCACGTGACCCTGTTTCCTGCCTGATGACTTGGTACCTCGCTGCCCGCTCGTTGCTGAACCCGGCTTCCCATGTGACCACGATCCTGTTCCCTGTTTGGCTCCGCTTTACCTCCCGGGTACCTGCGACTTCGCTGCTGCAACCTGCTGCGACTTCGTCCCTGCAACCTGCTGCGACTTCGCTGCTGCAACCCGCTGCGACTTCAGCCCTGCAACCTGCTGCGACTCCGCTGCTGCAACCTGCTGCGACTTCGCTGCTGCAACCCGCTGCGACTTCAGCCCTGCAACCTGCTGCGACTCCGCTGCTGCAACCTGCTGCGACTTCGCTGCTGCAACCTGCTGCGACTTCGTCCCTGCAACCTGCTGCGACTTCCTGTCTTGCTGGACTTGCATCACCGGTTGTGGGCTTCCCCAGTCACATCTACAGGCACTCGTGTCTCCTCTGGCCCTTGGTTCCCCCTGTCTCCACTCTCAGCGGGACCAGGGCCGGAGATTCAAGAGAGGCTAACCTCGTCATTTCAGACTTCACCCAGGTACGTGACAGATAGAATGGCACGGGTGGGCACAGGCAGTACCTGTACGTTGCCTTTAAGAGCCCAGTCGTGGGTCACTTGTGACCTGGTCCAAAGCTCCATGACCACGCCCGCGGGACCCGCGGACCCGATCGCCGCCGGTGTCCCGCGATCGGTCACCGGAGCTGAAGAACGGGGAGAGGTGTGTGTAAACACACCTTTCCCATTCTTCACTGTGGCGGTGACACTGATCGTCTGTTCCCTGATATAGGGAACGATGAACAGTGACATCACGCCTACAGCTACACCCCCCTACAGTAAGAATCACTCCCTTAGGGCACACTTAACCCCTTAGCACCACCTAGTCGTTAACCACTTCACTGCCATTGTCATTTTCACAGTAATCCGTGCATTTATATAGCACTTTTCGCTGTGACAATGACAATGGTCCCAAAAGTGTGTCAAAAGTGTCCGATATGTCCGCCAAAATGTTGCAGTCATGAAGAAAATCACAGATCGCCGCCATTAGTAGTAAAAACAAAAATATTGATAAAAATGCCATAAAACGATCCCCTATTTTGTAAACGCTATAAAGTTTGCGTAAACCAATTCTTACCAAAAATAGGTAGAAGAATACGTATCGGCCTAAACTGAGGAAAAAAAAAATTATATATTTTTTGGGGATATTTATTATAGCAAATGTAAAGAATATAGCATTTTTTTCAAAATTGTCGCTCTATTTTTGGTTATAGCGCAAAAAATAAAAACCGCAGAGGTGATCAAATACCACCAAAAGAAAGCTCTATTTGTGGGAAAAAAAGGACGCCAATTTTGTTTGGGAGCCACGTTGCACGACCGCGCAATTGTCAGGCAAAGCAACGCAGTGCCGAATCGCAAAAAGGGACAAGGTCCTTAACCTGCATAATGGTCTGGGTCTTAAGTGGTTAATGTACAGGTGAAAGGCAGGTAGAGCCTCAGCAGTCATTTCAAAAAGGTGTACCCTACTCAATTTAGGAAAACAGGTGAGCAGCCAAAATCTGCAGGCAAAGAGTGTTGTTTCTGGAGTCATATAGCATGAATATTTGTTAATCTATTAGCTTGTATTGCCATGAATTTAGGAAATATGTTGCTTGATTTTTCCAGGTATTCGCAAGTGCTTGCTTGGCCGCTCTATACACATGTAGTTAAACAGATTTCTGTAATTAAGCATTCCAGTTTTCTTTTTGCATTAATAAGATAAATATTTTCATTGCTTTTTAATTATCACAGTTTTTTTTTATTCTCACTAAATGATGTACCCCTTTAAAACAGCATTTAACAAATACTTCCTGGTGTGACTTAGTTTGTCTCAAATACTGCTTTACATAAGTGGATTTAAATGCTGTAATCCTTTAACTAGGAGCTGCTAATTTTTAATAAACAGAAACTCACCTGCCCAGGGATCCAGCGCTGTCCTCACGCGAGCCAGTTTCTTCACTGGTCTTCAGTCTCCCGCATTCTAACAGTGGGCATCTGTCAAAACTAGGTACCCCCCCCCCAAATAAATAAAATGTAAATGTAAATGTGGCAGATGAGTTCTGCTTTAAATTAGTTTTTATTGTGATTTTTGTCACCGCTTTAAACAATCAATATGCATGTACTTTAAGAAAAGATAAATACCTTTATAGGAATATGTAGCATTAGCTAGAATTAACTGAACCTTAGCTAGAATATAAAAGTTATTTTCCCTTTGGGGATCTATTTATTCGATGTACACTGTCGTTTATACAATTTTTTAAAGATGATAATCGTCTGAAAATCGGCCTATAAAGCTGTGATTTTTTCTGTTTTTTTGCTACTAATGATCTACTAATAATTATATGCGCATCAGTTTGCTAAGTGTGGCCCAGATTCACAGAGAGCAAGGCGCACGTTACGCCGCCGTAGCGCACACACCGTACGGCACGCCAACGTAGCGCAGAGAGGCAAGCATTGCATTCAGCAAGCCAGTGCTCCCAATGCTGCGCCAGCCTGGCGTGGGTTTTGAAGGCGCATGCCGGCGTAGGTGGAAGTGGGCGTGACCCCATGCAAATGATGGGCCGAGCGCCAGACAGGTACGTCGGCGTGGCACAGTGTTTTACGCCCGGAGTATCATGAACAGCGCATGCACAGTGACGTGGACGCATGCACAGCACCCCCCTGCACCTGCTCACAACCACGCCGGCACAACTGCCTAAGCTACGCTGGATCACCGCGTACGCCGTGAGCATAACGTACGCCCAGCTAGACGCACGTCCAACACAAAGTACGCCGGCTTGTGTTCCCTGGTGCAGACGACATGTCAGACAGTGACATTGAGAAGGAGAAGCGAAAGAAGAACTGGATGAGAGGGCGATCCTCACCACGGCCATTGCAAAGAATGATACGTACCTCCATAGAGCACAGAGTGGGAGGAAAAGCAAGGCCAGGAAACTTGAAATCCTGCAGAAGGTGACCCTGGAGCTGAACACCCTCAGACACAAAACCAGAACATGAAAGGAGGTGCAGAAAAAAATCAATGACATGCGTCGGCGTGTCAGGGCAAAGCTGGCGAAGATGAAGAGGCACCTCAGGGCCACGGGAGGCGGATCAGCCATCAAGTTTAAGCTGTCTGCTTAAGAGGAGGTCATAGCCAGCTGCCTGGCACAAGAGCAGGTGGAGGGCCTGGAGGGATTTGACTCCAGCGAACAGGACTTAAGGAGAGGTAAGTGTGTTTCATCCCCCATCCGGTGTGGAGCATGTGAGGGGGTGCAAGGGAACATGTGACAAATGTGTGGGCCCACCAACATGTGAATGCTGTGTGTCATCTACAGATGTGCTGGAGGGAGCTGGGCCATCATCTGCCTCTGGACGACCCACGCCATGCAAGCAACAACAACATGTTCCTCGGTCTGACCCCCTGGGAAGCCACTGAAGCTTGTCAACACGCTGTGGCTGCAGAAACGGTGGAGGGGAGTGCACACACAGGTGCATTGGAGGTCGTCGTGGATGAGCCTGTGGACATCCAACAGGAGGACTTCCTGTACCTCGATGATGAGGTGACCATCTGCGCCGGACCCTCCGAGACGGTGGAAATTGCAGACCTCATAACGCCCTTGACGCCCATCAGGGGAACCCCCCAATTGTCACCCCGGTCAGAGGGACACCTTCAAGGGCCCCCCCCGGCCAGAGGGACACCTTTAAGGGACACCCCGTCCAGAGGAACACAACCGACTGCAACTCCCTCGAAGGCCCTGAGCAAGACCAGTGGTGCAACCGGATCAGTCCAAGAAGGGCTCGAGAGGGAACAGGCCCGCCAGACACGGCACATGGCAGACATTGCCATCGACCTCCACCGTGTGTGTGACAGCATAGCCTCCTTCGTCAGGTCCTGAGTGCACACTGGCTGTGCAGGGCACCGCAGCCACAATGCAGCAGTGCCTCAACCAATAGGCCAAACACTCCAAGGCCATCTGTGACTGCATGCAGGAGGTCAGTGCTAATTGTGAAGCCATGGCCACATGCCTGTGTGACCAGTCACAGACCCTGGATGCCATGTATCAGCACATGGTAGCAGGGGGTCCGGCAACATCTGAGGACCAGGGATCGGATATGGACATGCAGGTGACCCAGCAATGCAACACCACGTCTATCGAGGAACTGCAAGCAACAGCAGCAGGCATCGTGGCCGAGGTTAGGAGCCTGGGCGAAATCGTGCCGCCATACAGTTTGAGGGACGCCAAAACAGGCGCGTGCAGTGTCAACACAATGCCAGTCAGAGGCAGATACATGCGGAAACATATGGCGTGCAAACCCGCATTGCCATTGCCTTGGAGGGAATGCAGGCAACATCTAGATCCATATCCAGGAGCGACAGCCCAGGGGATGAACCTCCACGAGATGCCCCACCCGAGTCATCACCACGACACCTGTGGAGCAGATCCCTGGGCACGAGGCATGGACCGCGAGAGGGCAAGTGACTGTCCAGAGGACAATGGCACCACGAGTGCAGCTCAGATTCTGAGTTTGGCGGACAATGGCATGGTCCAATATTTTTTACCTTTTCATAGACACAGACCATGGGACATGTGTGTCACCCTCACTGATGTCACAGCAACATGGGACTGCACACGGTCAGGAGTGCAGAAGTCTCTACGGTGACTGGACACCGCTTTGCAGGGGCAGGGTTTGCCCGGTGATGTCCGTGGTACGGTGTGACTGGTTTGTGAGTGTGTGTATGTGTGTGTGGCCAATGTGTCCAGACAGGAACAAGGCCATTTCTGCCAGCATTGCGTGTCAACTGGCAGGGGTCACCTTGGATCGTCGGGGAGAGGTTATCCCCACGACCGTGGGCAGGGGGGGACTGTGTGTTGCAGGGGTCAGGTCATCACATATGTCAATCTCCAGGCCCTTTCTCATGGCGTAGTTGTGCAGCACGCAACATGCACCGATGATCTGGCACACAAAGTTTGGGGAATACAACAGGGCCCCCCGGACTTATCCAGGCATCGGAAACGGGACTTCAGGATGCAAAATGTGCGCTCCACCACTGCACGGGTGCGTATGTGTGCAGCATTGTATCTTCTCTCGCCTCTGGTTTGGTTATTCCGGTATGGAGTCAGGAGATGGGGCCCAAGTGCATATGTCGAGTCACCTGGAAGGGAAAAGACAGGAGGATGTTAGCCGTGCATGTGCCCCTCGTGATGTCAGCATCATGGGGATGGACAGTCATGCCTGACTCCCATGTCACTCACCAAGCAGCCAGCTGTCCCTGTACACGTTCTGGTCGAATTCTGTTGGGATGGTGCTTTGACGGTATATGTAGCTGTCATGGCTGGCCCCTGGGTGTTTGGCATGGACGTGCCATATGAGGCATTGGGCATCGGCTATCACCTCTACGTTGATGGAATGCCACTGCTTACGATTGCGGTATATGTGCTCTGTGGCACGGGGGCCGTAGTGCCACATGTGTGCGTGGGAATCCGGCAATGCTGTAGAAATGCTGCATTGCCTTCTGCCACAGATGCTCATGGGTCGGTTTGATGATGTGGTGGGACATGCGTGTGAGGATTGCAGAGACCACCTTGTGCACGCATCTGCTCATGGTGGATTGTGACATCCCAGACACGACTCCACTTGTACATTGGAAAGATCCACTGCCGATGAAATGGAGTGTTGCCAGTACCTTGACCAGTGGCTGCACTGCACGTGAGTGTCCCGTCTGGCTGGTGATTTCATCATGCAGGGTTGTGGCTAATTCCAGAATGGCATCAGGGCTGAATCTGAAGATGCGGTACACCTCCAATTCCCCCATGCCGAAGACGTTCATGCATGTTCGGTATATCCTCTCCTGTGCCCTCCTCCATGCCTGTTGACGCAGTAGTGCTATGACCATGGCTGACCCTGGCATGTTGGCATACGGATGTGTTGTCCTGCAAGTGTGGTTGCTCTGCTCGTCCGTAACGGTGCTGCTGCAGCTTCTCTCCAGCTGACCTGTGCATGTCTGTTGCCGAGTCTCACCTCATTTATGGGGAATAACTTTACGCCAGACGTACAAATTACGCGCATCTCGCGTAGCATGCATCGGGCACACGCACATTCGTGAATCGCCGTATTTCCCTCATTTGCATGTTTGAATGGCTAATTAATGGGAGCAGCACCATGCATCCAGCCCATATGTGCGCCCACCCTATGCCGGCGTGTACAAGCTACGTCGGCGGGGTGTAGCCTGTTTTTAGGCGCATGTTGGTTCGTGGGTCTGCCGCACACATACGCCGGCGCACATTTGCACTTACGTCGGCGTAACGTGCTATACGCCGGCGTAAGCTCTTTGTGAATCTGGGCCTGTATGTCTAGGCAAAACAAAACATTTACCTGTGTTTTATTCCATTACAAAAATTGTAATTCCAGAAACATACCTGTTAATCTGCCTGAAATCAAGTGTGAGCTTAAAGAGGAAGTAAACCCTGATAGCTGGAGCCGCATGACGTCACTTCCACGTAAGGGTGCCAGAGTCGGAGGGCCGTTTCTTCACAGTGCATGCGCCAATGACATCATCAAAGCACTGCAAGGTAAATATCTCCTAAACAAAGCCATATAGGAGATATTTACAGTATGGGTAAGCCTTATTCCAGGCTTGCCTATTGGTACAAGTTCTAAAAAGGGGTTTACAACCACTTTAAATTCCTATTTGGGCTGACAACACAATGGAGGTTATTTACGAAAGTCAAATCCACTTTGCACTGCAAGTGCACTTGGAAGTGCAGTCACTGTAGATCTGAGGGGACATGCAAGGACAATAAAAAAACAGCATTTTAGCTTGCACATGATTGGATGATTGGATGATAAAATCAGCAGAGCTTCCCCTAATTTCAGATCTTCCCCTCAGATCTACAGCAACTGCACTTCCAGTGCACTTGTAGTGCAAAGTTAATTTGCCTTTCATAAATGACCCCCAATGCCTCTGCTGCACTAAAATTTCAAGCAACACAGTGCCTCTGCAGCACTGACATTTTAAGCAGTGTTGTCAATCCTGCATAGTTATATTCTTTTGGACTACAGAACACCCCATAATCTCCACAACACAAAAGAGAAGTGTTCTGTTGTCCAACAGAGTGGAATTGAGGTATGGCTGGTAACAGTTTGGGATTTTAGTGCAGCAGAGGTAATGTTGTCAGCTTGCTACAAAAAGTTATAAACTCAACAGGTATTTTTCTGTATGTGCAGCATTTTTAAAGAGACAAAACATTGGCTAGTGTGCATGTATTGTGAATGTAGTGCTTTCCCCCTGAGGGGCCACTGAGAAGATGCTCAGGTCTCTTTGACCTGTTCAGAGTCTGCCAAGCTTGGACACCAGCTCCAAGCGCACAAACAAGCACATGCTATGTCTAGGGAATATCTTTTTGTAGATTTATTGCAGTAGAGAGGAATAAGGGTTTTGGATACTCCAAAATAGGTGAAGGAGGACAGATACTCCGGTACAAGTCCTTTAGCAGCTGTCTTCGTGGGAGGTAGAGGGTATAGCCAGTTAATCCGAGACCCTTTACTGTATGAGCTGTCCCAGTACTTTAAGCAAACGTCTGGTATAACCTAAAATCCGGGCAAAGATCCTACTTACAATGTCCAAGCCAGCTGTCACCCACCAGCTTCCAAACAAAACTTTTTAGCGATAAAAGGATCCTTCTCCAGTCCAGCTTCATAGGTAGTGCCCCAGGAGATTGACCTTATTAGGCCTCCCAAATAATCTCTTCCCCAGCCACCTTTTGGGTGCCCCCTCCCAGGGATTGGCTGAGGTCAGATAAATATTCATAACTTCAGTGGATGACTCTCCTGCTTTATCTCTGGCAGTGTCTTCCACATGCAGACAGGTGCGATCAACCACCAAGCTTAGTGAAACCTGGCCAGAACTAGGAAATAGATTGCCATTCCGTAGCGCCAAAAAAAAATAAAAAATTTAACCTAACTACAGCAGGACACTACATAAAGATGTACTGAATATGTGTTTTTTTATTTTGTCCAGGCATTCCCCGTACTAGCACCATTGTCTTTTGCATATTTTTTTTTTTTCCCCCATCAGAAAATTATTAATGGTAATGGAATGATCTTTTGAGCACTACCAACCACAGCCTAGCACCTAGATTTGTGTGTGTCCCATGTAAACATGAACCTTTGGTTCAGCCGAATGTTTTGTCAGTTGACTGAGGATTGGTAAGGAGAGTGGTGTAAATGCTGCTTGTGTTGCTTATGACTGATAAAACTTTGTCAACAGGGGCAGGTTTTCTAACCTGGCCAATTGATTGATGTCACTGAAACCAGCTGGCTGTCATGAGTGAGATTCAGTATAGTGGGCGCAGGGGCATCTCCCCCCTAATCCATGTGCCCAGCCCCTAATCTACTTGCAGGACGTGGGACGCATGGATTTTAATGTTTTCTTTTTGGAAAGCACATGATCAGAGCACTAATTGTCTTCTAAAAAGGGTGGGCTAGGGGAGCAGAGCACTGCACCCCGAGCTCACCCAGTTGTCTTCGCTATTGTCTTCCTGATTCTCCTCTCAGCCAATCAGGAAGCGGGTCATAAGAATAAGATCCGATTTGGCAAGAGGAGAAGCGACCGCATTGGTCGCCGAGGAGGAGGAGAAGCAGGGGAAGCAGCCGGGAAGCTGCAGGAAGGAGCCGAAGTTGCCCGCGAACTAGATGGGGGAAGTCTGTGGCTGGTGGGCAGAATCGACTGAACGGGGGGGGAAGCTGGTTTGTTTGCCCGCCCCCCCAACAAATGGAGCATCAGCCACTGCTGGTGAGATTCATAGAAAAGAGATCAGCACTCCGTTGTCTTGATTGGTATAGGGGACTGTGATTTATATGTATAGGCGGCTTTATATCCTTCTACTTCTGGAGGATAAAGCTAAATAAGCTATGGGTGTCTTATTATTTCTAAAACTTTCTGATGCTTTGTAATATAGTTTGAATTGAGATAATTAAACTTCCTAAAGCACAAATGTATATATCTCAATAGCTCGACATACATAAACTTAACAATAAAATGATTTTTGTGAATAGAAGTCTTCATGTTTCTAGTGTGAAAGTGTAGTATCTTGTACTTTGTTGCCTGTTGTAGGGCTAATAAAACACTTTGACCTATTATTTGGCTAGATAATCATACAAAGATGATAATCATGATATTTTAACAAAACACAACCGTAGAAATGAATAAATTCAACAATAGTTCATTCAGTGAAATAATTATGTCTTTGTAGCATTTGTTACAAAGGGATCACTGTTGCATGTATCACACTAAAGCCTTGTGTCATGCTGGATACTACAGTAATAAACGTCAAAGACAGAAAAGGGCAAATAGGCCGTTATTGAAAATGAATATGGGATGTTCAAATAGGTTGGGCAACTAAGTAACCACAGCAGTGTACAACTCATATTAATGCTGTCATGAGTCTTACATGCTTATTAAAATCCAGCTTTTGAAATGTGTGATGTATGTGGAAGTTGATGGGGTATGGCATAATCGGAGTCCTTTCGATTTTAAGTTCCATGAGCAGGGCCCTCCAATTCCTACTGTAATTGTACTGTGAAAACTGTTGGTGCTATATAAATCCTGTATAATAATAAAAATAATAATAATAATGACAGGGTTGTATTAGTCATGGATATCAACTGGTTGTGACATCAGAAGCAGGAAACAACCTTTACCCATCACATGTAAAATTGAAATCAAACTTGAATACAAAGTACCAGATTTCCATTTGGGCTAACTGGAATGCAGAGAGGCTAAAGGCAAATATACAGTAAAGCCAGAAAAACCCAGCAAACAACATTTTATTTACTGCTGATCACTGCTTGCTGACTGAGTGGTGTCTCTCAAACTAGTCCTCCACTCCACCGCTAACATGTTGTGTTTTCCAGATCTTTTTATAAAAGGACAGGTAAAGGACAGGTGGACATATTAGGCCCCTTTCACACAGGTGGCTGTTCTGCCGCTGTTAAAAGCGCATGTTTTGTTATTTTGAAATTCCAAGACTCTAGGAACAGCGATCACTTGCATTTGTACATTGCGATTAGCAGCGTTTATGTGCCTTTACATGTGGCTGCGTTTAGCTGCCTTGGAACATTGTTGCCATTTCTGATGTGCTTCCTGTTGTTTTTCTTTCCTCGTTGCTGCCGCTTGCCTATTGCTCTAGCTTGCCTATGTAGAAGACCAAAATTAATCAAGCAACGTAACTAAGGGACCTTTTTGCAAGAGGGTTTTATTGTTTTTTTAGAAGAGCGTGGATATCATATCTTCACCCACACTGGGAACAAACCTTTCATATTTACAGGAAGCAGAGTGTTAAATTGCAACATCCCAAAAGAAAACATTTATTATATTAGTGAATAGTTAAAAAAAATACCAGTGTATGGCGCAAGAAAAAAGTGAAATGCAACAAGAAAATTTTGCTGCCCCTTTAAATGTACAGTATCTCACAAAAGTGAGTACACCCCTCACATTTTTGAAAATATTTTATTATAACTTTTCATGTGACAACACTGAAGAAATTACACGTTGCTGCAATGTAAAGTAGGGAGTGTACAGCTTCTATAACTGTACATTTGCTGTCCTCTCAAAATAACTCAACACACATAAATGTCTAAACCGCTGGCAACAAAAGTGAGTACACCCCTAAGTGAAAGTGTCCAAATTGGGCTCAAAGTGTCAATATTTTGTGTGGCCACCATTATTTTCCAGCACTGCCTTAACCCTCTTGGTCATGGAGTTCACCAGAGCTTCACAGGTTCCCACTGGAGTCCTCTTCCGCTCCTCCATGATGACATCACAGAGCTGGTGGATGATAGAGACCTTGGGCTCCTCCACCTTCTGTTTGATGCTCAATAGGTTTTGTTCTGGAGACATGCTTGGCCAGTCCATCACCTTTACCCTTAGCTTCTTTAGCAAGGCAGACGTCATCTTGGAGGTGTGTTTTTAGTCATTATCATGTTGGAATACTGTGTTGAGTTATTTTGAGGGGACAGAAATTGTGACTCGGTGGGTTGATCCACCTGAAAGAGGTACTCACCGCACCTCACACATCGGATAAACGGCTGGATCCAGGTCGTTAGCTTCATGAATCTGGGGCAAGACACGCCGAGCGCCTCCACGCTGCTGCTCGTGTATAACACAAACCGCCCGCATGGCTTCATGCGAATTCCAGTGTCCGTTAATGAGCCTCTGGTTGGGCTGGGAATTGCGCTGGCATCAGCGAAAGACAAGATAGGCCTCAGCCTCTCAGATGGCGTTGGATACGCCAACATAGTTGCACGCGGTCCTCTCTTCTAGGACAGGCAAATCACACTGACTCTTTGGCGCCAAACTTACCTATGTCTCACGCAGGGGTGGGTAACGCCTGCCATTTTGAGTTCTTTTTTGAGCACGTTGCTTAAACACATCACTTCGTTGCACATGGCCAACGCCTTTAGCCAATACCTGACCTTAACCCCTTCTATCCAAGCACAGTCCAACACCTCGACAATTTCAGACTCTCAATGGCGAAATCAAATCTCAGTTCCATTGTCAGAGGTAACAGCCAATCCAGGACGAGCCCCCACATGTAGCACTACCCCCGAAGGAGCTGCTGATTTGTTTTGGGTGGCACGTTACCTCTATTTCTCCGCCGTCTAGGGTACTGGATGAGAGATGAAACAAAGTCAATGTCCACATGTTGCGTTCCTTCTTCTCTGCTTTATTTACCGAACGTGGTAAAAGAACGAACAATAGGTTGAAGAGGTGAAATAGGATATAGCGTAATTGGTTCAGGTGTAAAAATTGATAGTAAGCACTCTGGCTTCTAGACATAAACTCTCGTCGTCACTATAGCCAGAGTGGGTATTGTGCCCCTGAATAGGCCTCTCTCACTAGTCCTAGCAGCCAGGGCGTCACACGGAACCTTGGTACAGTCTCTGTCACTGCCCTTCCCAACGGTGGAGATACAATCGGTCCAGAATCCTCTCACTTTAGGATTAAGCACCCGGGTCTCTTCTTAAAGTATTAACTTGTGAAATCTGGCAACTGACGGGTGATCACTGCTCAGCCTTTCAGTAGTGACAGGTCCTTCAATGAAGTTCAGGCCTCCCCTGAGTGTACCAGCCTCGTGATGGGTGCTCTCCAGACAGGTACTTCATTCGACGGCTTCCTCCCTGTAGGACAGATAGCACAGAACCCCTTTAGCAATGCAGACGCAGTCTGACTACTGGGCCTGCTCAGCAGGGCACGACTTCCCGGAGCCAGGAAACTTTAAACACGCACCCCCGGCCAGGAGGGCCACATACAGGGGTGGTGGGACGACTGCCCAGGGCGGACGACGATGACCCAGCCCCCGTAACGTCTGTCCCTTAAATACTCCTCCCTGGCTTGCACAGCGAGGTGATAAAAGCCCACTGATTGGCTGCTGAGAAAGAATACCTAACACACCTGGATCTGACTGCTGCCACCCTTGGTCTGGGGTGAAACTGACACCCCAGACAACAATAGTGGTCACCTGCAGTACAGCCACAGCTGGAACAGAGGTCCAAATTTTAACACAAAATAGGTCAGAGGTAGCTAATCCTCTGACTAACCCCTAAATTTAAAGCAGGGCCAGCAAAGAAAATAGCTGCCCGCTACAATTACATTTTTGGCTTTGCGTTTAATAACACTTTAAGTTTGTTATGCTCTTTTTTTAACACATTGGGCCAGATTCTCAGAGGCGTTACGACGGAGTATCTCAGATACCCCGTCGTATCGCCTTTTTTTTTTAGTCGTATCTATGCGTGTGATGCTGTGCATCACTTTTGCATAGATACGCTTCTACATCCGACAAGTGTAATCCAATTACACTTTCGGATCGTAGGTGTAATGACAACTCCGGCCACTAGGTGGCCTTTACGTTGTTTTTTCATTTGCATATGCAAATGAAGTAGTACGCCGATTCTCGATCGCTTTTACGCCGCCCCGTCGTCGCGTACGTCGTTTTCGTTCGCGTAAGGTTACCCCAGCTTCTATGTGGAGTAACCTTACGAGGTCCCGTCGGATGCCGTCGTGTCCCGTCGGATGCCATGTTAAGTATGGCCTCGGGACCGCGTCGTGTTGTGCGTCGTTTACGTCGTTTGCGTACGTCGATTCTCAATGGGGCTGGCGTACGCTGCGATTACGTCGTTTACATTGAGAAAATGTGACGTCCTTTGGAGCATGCGCACTGGGCTTTTTCCCCGGCCGGCGCATGCGCAGTTCGTTCGACGCGGGGGCGCGCTTAATTTAAATACAAGCCGCCCCATTTGAATTGCGCGGGTTTACGCTGCGCGTTTTACGCGACGTAAGCGAAACCTACGGAGCAAGTGCTTAGAGAATAAAGCACTTGCTCCAGTACGCAGCGGCGGCGTAGTGTAACTGGCTTACGCTACGCCGCCGAAAATATTGGAGAATCTGGCCCATTGATTGTAGATTGTAAGACACAAATATACATTGCCTGATACTGCAGGGAGGCACTGCATTTTGCAAATGCAAGGTGCTGTAATTATATATTTATTGATGCTACTGCTGGCAATATTTGTTTTAGACGTTCCAGAGTCAAATTCCAAGCATCAAAAGGTTGGCACTGTACATTACACTGACACCAGAGGCTGGCATATTTTTTTGACTGATTCCAGAGTCAATCAACACACAATGCAATAAACATTGTATCTAGGCTCTGCATTCCATATTTGCCTTAGGTGTGTTTTGTTGGAATGGCTTTGTTCTCCACCCGACATACTATTGTTATAGAAAGTCTGTTGTATTCGGTAGCACATTAAGGCCAGAATCACACTTGTGCGGTGCGAATTTCAGCTCTGTAATCTCTGCAGATAGATAAGGGAAGTGTTCAGCCGATCCATTGCGTTTTAGCTGCGAATTTGGAGACCTGGGAGAAGTTCCGGGTGAGAGGAGAGTGGGGGAGAAGTGTATTGAGCTGAATGACAGAAATTCCTCAAGAGAACTGAACACATCTGCGAATCAGCTACGTACCCATAGAAGATAATGGGACTGAATTCGCACCTGAGACGCACCGCAAGGCATAAAATCTGCACACATTTTTTCTGCAATGCACAGTGCGAATGCATCGCACATATGTGAACCAGCCTCATTGAAAACAATGTATTTAGAAATGTTCTGCGTATTAGATGCCGTTTAAGCCGCAACCAATTCGCATAGGTGTGAATCCGGCCTAAAATGAGACATAAGAAAACAAACATGGTTTACACTTACTATGCATCACAACTGTGTAATAACTGTTATATTAGATACTCACCTTCTGTCCTGATGTTTTACATACTTGCAATCATGTTTATGTTCTGGAGCACCCATATTTGCCAGGCAGATGTTTATATCAATGAATACGTTTGGTAGTGTGAACACCCCATTAACTGGCATGCTCACTGGGCTTCCTAAAACATCCTTTCACAGAGTTTCCCTAGCATAAGGGACTATTAATAAGCGCTAATTAATCAAATGAACTTTTGTAATCTGACAAACAGGAAGAATGGTGATCCCAGTGCATCTCCTTTGCTACTTTATTTGACTAAGCCACCTACCATTTCTCTGGTATTTGCCACATTTATATAAGACAGTGATCTTCAAACTTCGATACGAATGATGGGGCATAATTCCTTCCACTGACAACAAAAATGGGGCACTATTCCTCCCAAAGACACCAACTATTTCTCCGCCTATTACCAAAGATTAGGTAATATTTACTCCTACTCAGCCCCCCTAAAGTGTAAAGAACAGTAAATTGGCCCTTTTCAAAAGTTTGGAGACCCCTGATAGGAGAGATCGTTGTCTTAAACAGAGCAAAATAAGGTAACCCAACACCATCACCAACTTTGCATGCACTCACAGGAGCCCTAATATCTAACATATTAAAGGTGAACAAGTTTACATTAATTCACTACAATCACTGGTTCCCACAAAATATATATTGGGGATACCCAGATCCCTCCTTCACCTGGATCCCCACTAGTAGACTCATAGTTAGTGCCGATAAGGGATCAGCTTTGGGTTGACCATGAGTTGACCCAAACTCAAATAGTTCACAAATCAAAAAAGGCGAGCGCTATAGACTTGAAAGCTGCTGGCACAAAAAGACAACCGGTCTTGTAATAAAATATACTGTACCAGGTAGTGCAGCACTAAATTCAAACAGAATATTAAAGTGACAGTGCAAACATTAAATGACCGTAGTTCCTAATGCAAATAATATTCATATAAATGTAAAAATAATATTAATATAAATATAAAAAGAAAACCAAAACCAGTTATTTCAAAGAAAGTCCAGATACTGGTGATGGATCACTGTGATGGCTGCATCCAAAACAATCAAGTGCCAATGGTGCCACAAAATTAGTTAAAGTGCTTGCACACAGTGCTGTGCGCCACCACCACAATGCACTCACCGGAGCAAAGAATGATTCAACTGTTTTAGTAGGACACTACCCAGAGCTTCAATCTTGTTTGTGACACTGAACTTGCATGAGTCAGTCAGATGTAGATGGGCAACTTGTCCTAAATGAAAAGGAGCTCACCACAAGGAGCCCAGAAGTAGTATCAAAGTATAGTATTTATTTTGAATAAATTAAACATGTAGCATAAAATCCACGTGGAGATAATGTCAAACAAAACGGCCAAACATACCAAGATGTCCGCCACTCTGGGACTCTTTTTGGTATTATTGCATATAATCCTTTTGGTTTTCTTTTTATATTTATATGAATATTAATTTGCATTAAGATCTACGGTCATTTAATTTCTGCACTGTCACTTTAATATTATGTTTGACTTTAGCGCTTCACTACCTTATATATTCAAAATAGTTCACAGGTGTGAAAAATAGCAAATTAATGTTACCATTCACCCCCATAGCATTCGATTACGAATCATGCAGTTCTAGTCCTCTGTATTCAGTGGGCTTATAAGAACCATTAATGGGGATTTTCTTAGGTGTTAGCCCCTTAAAAGTTAGGCTTCCCAATAGCATTTTGCTATTGTGTGGAAACGTAGAGTAGATGAAGACAGCTAACAGGCTATTTGCAGGGAGAAATGGTTGCTGTTTTACAAAGCTAACCTGTGCTTTATACAGTATAGTACAATGAATCGCAGTGTACTGGCCTACTTAGTAGGTACACTCTTGTTAACTGTTCTCTGTTGTGATACATAACATTCAATTGCACAGTTATGAGAAATATAGGCAGATACTTATCCATCATGCCATAGCGTCAGGGAGGTGTGTGATTAGCTCTAAATTTATTCTGCAGCAGGACAATGGCCCCAAATATACAGCCAGTGTTATTGACTGGTATCCCGCCTGCTTTACGTATATATGCGGCCTCTCAGCGGTTGGGCTCTAATGCCGAGAGGCTGCAAACAGTGCTGTGAAAAAGTATTTGTACCACTTAAAGGTTTCCACATTTTGTCATGTTACAACCAAAAACATAAATCTTTTTTATTGGGATTTTATGTGATAGAACACAAAGTGGCACACTACTGTGAAGTGTAATGAAAATGATAAAAGTTTTTTAAAATGTTTAACTAATTAAATATCTGAAAAGTGCAACGTGCATTTGTATTCAGCCCCCTTTACTCTGCTACCCCTAACTAAAATCTAATTGAACCAATTGCCTCCAGAAGTCACCTAATTAGTAAATATAGTCCACCTGTGTGAATGAATGAATGAATGAATGAATGAAAACTTGTATAGCGCGGCACATGCGAACTGAATCGCCTCTGGGCGCTTGTTGTTCCTGTCTCCTTTGGTATCAAAAGAGATGAGTCTTGATCTTTCTCCTGAATGCTAAGTAGTTCTCCTCCAACCGAATACTGGTTGGCAAAGCGTTCCATAGTCTGGGACCTTGGACCGCAAATCTTCTATCTCCTTTAGATTTGTATCCGGCTTTCGGTATCTGCAGGAGATTTTGATCAGTGGATCGCAGCACGCGATTAGGGTTATGGGCTTTTATTTTTTCGCGTAGATAATGGGGAGCATTCCCATGGATACATCTATGCGTTAGACAGAGTGCTTTAAAAGTGATTCTGTCTTTTACTGGTAACCAGTGAAGGGTTCTCAGTGAAGGTGAGATTGATTCCCAGGGTTTTTTCCCAGTCACAAGTCTAGCGGCCGTATTTTGAACGACTTGTAGACGAGCGATTTGGTACTTTGGGAGTCCGAGGTAAAGGGCATTTGCATAGTCCAATCTGGAGTTAACAATTGCTCCCACCACGACCGATATGTCTTCTTTGGGGATAAAAGGGATAAGCCTGCGTAGTAGGCGCAGCAGATGGTGAGATCCGCTGACTACTGACCCTATTTGTGCGTCCATAGTCATGTAGGAGTCGAAAATGACCCCAAGGCTTTTGACTTTGGCGCTAGGGGTGATGATTTTGCCCAGAATGGGCGGGGGTGTCCAAGTTGTTGCAGGTAGATTCTTACTTTTGGCGTGAAACAGAAGGAGTTCTGTTTTCGCTCCGTTGAGTTTCAGATAACTCTTTGTCATCCAGTCCTCTATCAAAGAGAGACATGTCTCTAGATTGAGGTGGTGATCCTTTTTATTGCAAATGCGGAAATACAGTTGCGTGTCGTCTGCATATGAGTGATAGAGCAGTTTTTGACTGCTGATGATCTCAAAAAGCGGACGGAGATAAATGTTGAATAACACCGGCGACAGCGGGGATCCCTGAGGGACTCCGTATGATACTGTGCGTTTTTCCGAAAAGAAAGGTCCTAACTTCACTATTTGCGATCTGTTTTCCAAAAAGGAGGAGAACCAAGATAAATCGCCTTCTGCGACTCTGGCTACTTCAGCTAGCCGGGTCAATAAAAGCTTATGGTCTACTGTGTCGAAAGCTGCGCTCAGGTCTAACAGAACCAGGAGACAAGATTCTCCTTCGTCTGCGGCCTCGAGAGCGTCGTCCCATATCTTGAGCAATGCTGTTTCTGTCCCGTGTCCAGGGCGGAAACCTGATTGAAATGGGTCGAGTAGGTTGTGGGTGTCTAGATGCTGTTGCAGCTGTTGCACCACTGCTTTCTCCATAATCTTGGAAAAAGTGTTTAAGCTTGTTATAGGGCGGCGGTGGAGTGGATCCTTGGGGTCCAGGGTAGATTTCTTTAAGATGGGTCTAATTATACCCTCCTTCAACTGGGAGGGCACTATGCCCTCCATGAAAGATTGGTTAATAAGCTGTGTGATAGGAGGTGCCAGGATGTCGGTGCACTCCTTCAACAGTTTGGTGGGGATGATATCATTTGGCGCAGTGCTGTTACGCAGAGTACCGATGATATGTTTTGTGGCTTGGATAGTGATAGGTTCCAGCGTGAACTTACCTGGTTGGGATGAATTACTACAGGTGTTGTGTAAATTATTACAGGGGGGGCTACGAGGGGAATTGTTCTGCTGAATGCTTTGCCGGATTCCCTCGATTTTATTAATGAAGTAATCCGATAATTCATTGCAAAATTCTTGTGAGTCCGAATTGGGGGCTTCAAGACATCCTGGATTCATGGTCGCAGTGACCAGCTTGAAGAGTTCGCGGGGGCGATTCAGGGCGCTGTTGATGGCCTCAGAAAAATAATTTTTCTTGGCCTTAAAGGTTTCTTTGTGATATTTCTTAGTTATTGCCTTGTAGATAGAGAGGTTCTCATCTAATGGGCTTCTCTTCCAGTCGGCTTCCGCCCTTCTACGCTCTTGCTTCAGTAACGCCAGTTGGTTGTTGAACCAGCTGGAGTTTTTTTTCCGGATCTGGGTCTTTCGTTTCGGCGCTATTAAGTCGGCTGACTGTAATAGGGCTGTGTTAATGGAATCCAGTGTTTCTTCAGCCGATTGATGCGGCTGAATTGTTTTTATTTTTTTCCTTAACGCGGCTTTGAAGAATTCCGAGTGGAGCTTCTTCTGACATCTAGTCCAGTGTGTAGTCACTGGATTTGATGTTTTTGTTAAGGGGGGGAAGTTGGAAAGAATGAATTTGATGGCATGGTGATCTGACCATGGCAACGGTTCATTTTCCAAGATTTTTATTTCCAGATTTTGTCTGAAAATTAGATCAAGTGTATGACCTGAAGCATGTGTGGGCCCACATACTAGTTGTTGTAGCCCTAGACCTTCCAGGTGGTCAATGCAGGCATCGGCCACAGGGTCTTGTGAGGAGTTGGCCCAGAGGTTGAAGTCCCCGAGCAGCAAAAGGTGTTTGCTGTTAAGGGTATAGGTGGAGATAAAGTCCATCAATAATGGAAGAAGCTGCGATTTTGGGCCAGGTGGCCTATAGCAGAGTAGAATCCGGACGGTCTCCTGGGAGTTTGCTTGCAATTGTAGAGTAAGGGTTTCCATGAATGGAAGAGGGTTTTGAAAGACTGGTTTTGTGATCGCCAGATGAATCTTATGGATCACCGCCAGTCCTCCTCCTCTTTGCCCTATTCTGTTTTTCGTAATAATACGATAATTTTCTGGCACCAATTCTCCTAGAATGGTGTTGCAGTCGGCTGTGAGCCAGCTCTCTGTTATAAAGAGGCAGTCTAAGTCGTATTGCAGGATGAAGTCATGGATTTCCAGTCGGTGTTTTACTGCCGATCTAGTGTTAATCAAAGAACATGATATGTGCTTCGGTTGTGGCAAGCGGCTGCGACTCTTGATAGCCGATCGTCGATCGGTTCTAAAGAGTTGCTCAGGTTGCAGGGCTTTTTTGGTGATGGCTGGTAGTATTGCGGCAAATCGCCTCAAACCCCAGATGGTTTCTGCTGAGTATTGCAGATTAATCATGGTCGCCAAACACCGGGGGGGAGGGGGGATGAAGGATAGTCAAGGATTAGCCGAATCCTCTATCCTGACTTGGTCCAGAGGAAGGCAAAAAAACCCTGATCATGCTATGCCAATATGCAGTGGCAGGGGAAAAAATTCCTTCCTGACCCCTCAAGAGGCGATCGGACGAGCCCTGGATCAAGTATTACGGTGTTCACCAAGGGGGGGCCTGGGGCTGGGTGTAGTAGAGATGGCCACTGAAACCAGCAGCAAGATCCAGGCTGGTGAACTCCCAGAATTGGGTGGATCGGTGCTGCTGTAAGGGCCAGGAGGGATCGAGTGAGGGTAGGAGCTACTTTCTAGGGCTATGGGGGGGTATCTGGGCTGTTTCAGGAGATTGGGAGAGCTTGGGATGGCGAGGAGCGGCGCGCCGCTAGGCTGCGGTTGAAGCCGCGGCCTTTCCTAATCGCGGCTGCCGAGATTGCTTCCAGGCCGGCGCGGAGGGGTGAAAAACACCCGAAAACCACCCGAAAAGGAGCAAATGGCAGGGGGGGGAAGGTATAGTGTTTGGGATGCGGCGGGGGGGTGTCGGTCGTCCGATTTCCAGGGCTGGAGACCGCGGCTTATCCTGAAAAGGACGGCCGCACTCAAACCCAAGGGGGGACAGACCAGGCCAGGAAGCCTTGAGAGAGAGCTGCCAGGGAGCTCCTTACCTTGGGGAAGTAGCAGGGGGAAGGAGTGGGGCCCAAGGCGGAGTAGAGAGCAGCTGTCCTGTCCTGGTTCTGGATCACTGGAGGAGAAAAAACACCTGCCTGCCTAGCTGTGTGTAATTGTTGTATAAATACAGTTTTTCTATCAAGCCTTCAGAGGTTTGTTAGAGAACAAGGAACACAACAGACGAGTCAGGGATAAAGTTGTGGAGAAGTTTAAAACAGGGTTAGGTATAAAAAAATTCCCAAGCTTTAAACTTCTCAGGGGGCACGGTTCAATCCATCATCCGAAAATGAAAAAAGTATGGCACAACTGTAAACTTACCAAGACATGGCCGTCTACCTAAACTGACAGGCCGGGCACGGAGAGCATTCAAAGAAGCAGCCAAGAGGCCCCATGGTTACTCTGTAGGAGCTGCAGAGATTCACAGCTCAGGTGGGAGAATCTGTCTACAGATCATTTTTAGTCGTGCACTCCACAAATCTGACCTTTATGGGAGAGTGGCAAGAAGCCATTGTTGAAAAAATGCCATAAGAAGTCCTGTTTGCAGTTTGCGAGAAGCCATGTGGGGGACACAGCAAATATGTGGAAGAAGCTCTGGTCAGATAAGATCAAAATTGAACTTTTTGGCCTAAAAGAAAAACACTACTGTATGTGTGGCGGAAAACGAACATTGCACATTACCCTGAACACACCATGAAACATGTTGGTGGCAGCATCAGTTTGTGGGGATGCTTTTCTTCAGTAGGGACAGGGAAGCTGGTCAGAGTTGATGAGAAGGTGGATGGAGCCAAATACAGGGCAACCTTAGAAGAAAACCTGGTAGAGCCCACAAAAGACATTAGAGTGGGGCAGAGGTTCACCTTCCAAAAGGACAATGACCCTAAACATACAGCCAGTGCTACAATGGAATGGTTTAAGTCAAAGCATATTCATGTGTTAAGCCTCAAGCCCCATACACACGGCCGAGGTTCTCGGCAGAAACCAGCGAGAACCTCGCTGGGAGCCGCATTCTGCCGAGAACCTCGGCCGTGTGTACGCTCTCGGCGAGCTCCGCCCGTCGGGAAACCCGTCGAGCCAATAGAGAACAGGTTCTGTATTTGCTCGATGGCCCGTCGGGATGAATGGCTGGTTGCCTTTCCAGACGGGCGGGTCGCCGATTCTGACGGCCGACAGAGAACCTCGACGGGCGGAACGATGTGTTCTGCCCGTCGAGGTTCTCTGCCGTGTGTACGGGGCCTTATACACACGATCAGACTTCCATCTGACTTTTTCTGGTTCTGAGCATGCTCGTTTTAACTTTTGGATTTTAGTCCGATGGACTTGTGTTCACACGATTAGATGATCCTTCATCGGACATTTGTTGTTAGAAAGATTGAGAGCATTCACAGCGAACATTTGTCCATTGAAAAACCGAAAATAATTGTCCGATGGAGCATACAGACGGTCGGATTGTCCAATAAAAAAAATTTGTCAGACCGTTGTTGTCAAAAAGTCTGATCATGTGTATGGGCCTGTAGACTGGCCCAGTCAAAGTTTAGACCTAAATCCAATTGAGAATTTGTGGCAGTTGAAAATTGAATATTGTTGTTCACAGATGCTCTCCATTCAATCTGACAGAGCTTGAGTTATTTTGCAGAGAAGAATGGGCAAAAATGTCACTCTTTAGATATGCAAAGCTGGTTTTACAATGTATTTACTCTGGGGAAGGGCTGAATATAAATGCACAAAACACTTTTCACATATTTATTTGTAAAAAACTGTTGAAAACCATTTATAATTTTCCTTCCACTTCACAATTATGTGCCACTTTGTGTTGGTCTATCACATAAATCCCCAATAAAATACATTTATGTTTTTGGTTGTAACATGACATGTGGAACATTTGAAGGGGTATGAATACTTTTTAAAGGCACAGTATATGTGGCTCAAATGTAAACAATTGTGTGCTGAGAGCATGTGTCATTCATGCTCCCAGCACAGTTACCGGCGGGAACCAAAAAAGCCTATTTACCTAAATGCCTTTATTGTGATTGGGAGCTTTCCGATTATGTGATCGCTGTGACAATAAATCACAGCCATCACGTGAATGGAATGCCTGCCTCTGCCTCCCGGAATTTAGAACTCTGAAAGGGCTGTAAGGTGGTTATGAACTATCTTCAGCAGAAAAAAGAACAAGGAGTCCTGGAAGTGATGGTTTGGCCCCCACAGAGCCCTGATCTCAACACTATCACTTTTGTCTAGGATTACATGAAGAGACAGAAGGAGTTGAGGCAGCCCACATCCACAGAAGATCTGTGGTTATGCTAGGGATGTGCTGGCCATAGCGCAGCCGATGCACAAATGCACATGAGCAGGTACGATCCCGCAAGTGCCCATCCTGCCAGGTAGAGGCACATGAATGTGCGCCAGTACACAAATGTTCACGCATTTCTTTTATTAAAGTTAATTTTAGGACACCAGAAGACATTATATTACCCATTTGTGGAAATTGATTACTATTTCATCTTTTCTATGGCTGATACTTCTGAAAGATGGGTGTGATTGTAAATATATAGTACTTCACACTTCGAATTTTACTCTGTAAATTTTAATGATAGCGGTTTTAGTTGTTCATTATAAGCCTGCTATAAAATATATTAGCTTGTGTGTTCTATACTATTCTTCATGAGACAGTAAGTTTTTGTGTTATTTTCATCTGCTCCCATTTAACATATTTACAAAAGATAACCACAAGTCAGAACCCTAGCTGACCCTTTGTGTGAAATGACTTCAGTTTTTAGGAATGGAAAACAAGTGATATTCATATATGTCTACGTCAGGGGCAATGTTTTTTTTATTTTTATTTTTTAAATAAGAGATGTTTTATAATAAAATTAATTTAAACACTGTAAGCATGTAAACTAGTCACATAACAAAATCCCAAGGCAGTTTGAGAATAACAACCCTTTTAATAGAAAACATTGCTGTCTGTTGGGGAACTTGCTTCTAGCAGTAGAGCAAATAAGGCAATGTGTAAAAAAAATAATGTGACTTCTGTGCTGCCCCAAAAGGGGCATAGAATATGAGATGCATAGCCTCAGTTAATATTAGCAGTGTTATATAGATTAGAGTTTATATAGTGTGGTTTGCCTAACTATTTTCTCATAGCATTACTATGTGTTATCCTATGCTGCCATCTAGTGGCCCTTTCTTGCAATGTACATGTTTTTCTGTGATTCTTTGTTAGTTACCACATATTTTCCAGTTTATGTATGCCCCTCCCTTCTTCCTGTGTGCAGTACTTCCTGTGTCATCCTCACAGCTAGCAAGCCACATGTAACAAGGACACACATGTAACCTGCACAGTACTTATGAAAGGCATCATCTTTTGACCGCACAATACTATTACCATTCATCTGCTGTTCCTGTTATCTGCTGTAACCCCTGAAGTTAAAGAATAAACACCTCTTTTGAATGAATCGGTATTGACGAGTTCAGCTATCTGACAAGGATTGTCCGCAGTGAGTATATCTGCTTATACAGGCCAGGCATAGAGGTCTCAGCAAGGGATATATCGCTATCACAACAATCGGAGTTAGAATAACTACTCCCTAGCATGCCATATACAGTATGGCCTCGTACACACAACCGTTTTCCTCGACAGAATCCATCAAGAAAATTGGTGGCAGAGCTTTTTTGCCAAGGAAAACGGTCGTGTGTATGGTTTTCCGTTGAGAAAACTGTTGTGGAACTCAACGAGAAAAAAAGAGAATAAGTTCTCTTTTTCCTCTTCAGGAGTCTCAATTTCCTCATCGTGTTTCTCGTCGGGCTGGTTTACGACGAGAAACACGTTCGTGTGTGTGCTTAAAAACCTGCACATGCTCAGAATAAAGTATGAGACGGGAGCGCGCCTTTGGTAAAAGTAGCGTTTGTAATGGAGATAGCACATTCGTCACGCTGGAACAGACTGAAAAGTGCAAATCGTCTCTTACCAATCTTTTACCTAACACGCAGTGTTACCAAACTTCCCCTTAATAGTGCCGTTGTACGTGTTGTACGTCACCGCGTTTGAGAACGACAAGATTTGGTCTTGACAGTGTGTAGGCAAAGAAAGCTTGTCAAGATTCTCGACAAGCCTAACAAGGAACTCGTCGAGGAAAACGATGTTTCATTTACGACGAGTTCCTCGGTCGTGTGTACAAGGGCTATCTCACAAAAGTGAGTACACAACTTTTCATGTGACAACACTGAAGAAATAACACTTTGCTGCAATGTGACCCATTTTTTAATGGGTCATCATATTCCAGTGACTGTAGTGAAAAAGGAGGGGTGCAAGGAGTGTTTTCACCAATGAACACTGAATATTATGAAGTTTGTGCATCAGTTACATTGACTTGCACATAGCGGACTTTTTATGCTTATGGACCTTTTTATTTTTTATTTCGTAGGGACCTTTATGCTTATTACAATATTATTGTGCATCATAAAAGTAAGCACTAGTGGTGTTATTTGGAGTGATTCATATGTTTTTGAGCATGATATTTATTTATGAAGTCTTATGCCGCGTACACACGATCATTTTTTGTGATAAAAAAAATGACGTTTTCTGTGAAGTAAAAAACGACGTTTTTGAAACGTCACTTTTCAAAGACGATGTTGCCTACACACCATCGTTTTTTTCACAAAAAGCGAGGTTACGTTCACCACTCTTTTCCATTGAAGCTCGCTTCATAACTAGCTTCAGGGAATGCGCGGGTTGAAAAATGTCGTTTTAAACGACGTTTTTGCTACACACAGTGACTTTTTGTGAAACTAAAAATGACGCTTTGAAAAACGACACCAAAAATTTAAGCATGTTGGAATTTTTTTTTGGACGTTTTTTTTAAGACAAAAAACGACGTTTTGCCCACACACGATCAATTTAAATGACGTTTTAAAAAACAACGTTTTTTTTCATCGCAAAAAACGACCGTGTGTACGCGGCATAAGACATAGTGCACTTTTTGTATTTTCAGTGGGTATTTACACATACTGTATTTTTTTAACAATCTGAATATTTTAGTAGGCATTTTAAGGCACAGTGCACTTTTTGTATTTTCAAAGGGGTATTTGAACATATTTATTTATTAATTAGAATGGTGCCAAACTAGTTTAATTTGCTGGAAGCACACTGCTTGTTAAAATATCTGGGGTATACTAATAAATACTTTTAAGGCCTCGTACACACGATCGGACATATCCGATGAAAACGGTCCGCGGACCATTTCCATCGGATATGTCCGATCTGGAGTTTGATCCGATGGCGTGTACACACCATCAGATCAAATTCCCCGCCGGCGGACGGCGCGGTGACGTCACGCTACGTCACGCACCAGGAAGTAAACACTTCCGCGCGCATGCGTCGGATCCATTCACAGGATACGACGCATGTGTGGGAGGATATGTCCGCTGGTTTCCCGTACTAACCAGCGGACATATCCGACGGACAGGTTTGTAGCGGACAAATTTCAAAGCATGCTTTGAAATTTGTCCGATGGACAAATCTGTCCGCTAGCCCATACACACGATCGGAGATGTCTGCTGAAACGGTCCAACGGACCGTTTTCAGCGGACATATCCCCTCGTGTGTACGAGGCCTTACAGTAATTACAAATTAAACAGAATACAGTGGAACCTCAGATTACGAGCATAATTCGTTCCAGGAGAATGCTCGTAATCCAAAGTACTCGCATATCAAAGTGAGTTTCCCCATTGAAGTTAATTGGAAATGAAAATAATTAGTTCCGCTTTGACTTCAATGGCCTGCAATACCGCATGTGGTAAGAGGTGGGGGCACTGGAGAGCCTCGGAAACAGCCGAGGATACCTCAGCAGACGAAGGTCAACCGTGCTGTCCTCAGGTCTTTCCAAACATTTCTGAATGGCGCTGTTTGGTTCTGGCGCCCCCCCACCTCAGGCCAAGCGCAGTAATGCACACCGCTTTGGCCTGAATCGTGCTCATTTTGCTAGACACCTATCGCAAACCGATTTTTTTACAATACAGTGTGTATATTGCGAAACACTCGTTAACCGCGTTACTCACATTCCGAGGTTCCACTATATTTTACACTTAATCACAACAGGTAACTTTTTGTTTGCCCTAAGGATTTACAGTATACAACTGCTGCCAAGTTCTTACTTCATGAGGAGAGTTCAATACTGGTTTTAATACAGCCTTATTGAAGGGGGCGTGGTGTCGCCCTAAAAACGGTTATATAACCTTTTTTTTACCAAAATTTACCTTAGACCCTTTCATACAGATTTGGTCTGGTGATCCTTTTTATATTTCAGTGGTTTGTGCTACTGTTGGGAGCCCATTGAGGGAAATGTTTCTGTGCGGGAGCTGCCTCGACAGAGCTGTTGAGCTTGTTTGAAGTTTTCCTTCATCTGACTACATGTGGAAGTTTAATGCCTCGTACACACGACCGTTTTTCATGACGTGATGGATTACTTTTATTTTTTTATGTCATTAACGATCGTGTGTGGGCTCCAGAGCATTTTTCATGATGTGAAAATTGGGCATTAAAAATTTAGAACATGCTCTATTTTTTCACGTCGTTTTTCAGGTTGTCGTTTTCACGTCATAAAAAATGGTCGTGTGTAGGCATTAATGACGTGAAAAAAACGAGCATGCTCAGAAGGAAGTTATGAAAGGGGAGCGCTCGTTCTGGTAAAACTAGCATTTGTAATGGAGATAGCACATTTGTCACGCTGTAACAGACTGAAAAGCACGAAGTAAACTGCAGCAGCGCTACTTCCGAACAAAAAGTCCGGAATCCTTCTATATATCAGTCAAGCATATAGGAAATCAGATGATGGTGCAAATTAATCCAATACACAGAATCAGTCCTTCAATCAGTGCTCCTTTCACCAAAGGGGGGGATCTGTTCACCACGTGGGGGGTAAAAACTCCCCTTTTGGGGATGCACTCACCACAAGTCAGGAAATGCTGAGCATGAATTATAAACTGTGTATCTTCTAAACAAATGCACTGTGCCTGTATGCCTTTCCTGGAACGGCAGTATGGTGGTTTGAAATACACCTCTCTCCTGTTCCTGATCCTGGGGGCGTACAGTCTGTTGGGTCAATGGATAAGCGTCACGCCCCCTATTTCAAACCACCATACTGCCGTTCCAGGAAAGGCATACAGGCACAGTACTAAAACATTACATGCTTGCTTTTATTATTTTATGGTACGCATATTTTTAAAGGGTTGGTTGGGTGCTTAATAAACTTTTAAAACTTTATTACACTATATGAGTTTTTTCCATTATATGGGCTGATGTTTGAATGAACACCTGATACTGGCTGACCGGTGGAAAAGTGCATTTCCTTAGAAGATACACAGTTTATAATTCATGCTCAGCATTTCCTGACTTGTGGTGAGTGCATCCCCAAAAGGGGAGTTTTTACCCCCCACGTGGTGAACAGATCCCCCCCTTTGGTGAAAGGAGCACTGATTGAAGGACTGATTCTGTGTATTGGATTAATTTGCACCATCATCTGATTTTCTATATGCTTGACTGATATATAGAAGGATTCCGGACTTTTTGTTCGGAAGTAGCGCTGCTGCAGTTTACTTTTAAAACCTCTGGGACTTTATGTTTTAGAAAAGTTTTTTGGTTTTACTGCTTCATTTTAATATTGTCTTTTTTAAGTGGCTGCTACAAATTGTTTATCTAGATTATCTGTTGCCAATTGATCTCAATAGTATATTCCTGAGAGCTGGGCTGTGCTAGATAACTGAAGGAAGGGCCACAATAGCACTCTTTTGAGTTGAAAAGCACGAAGACTGAAAAGCACGAAGACTGAAAAGCACGAAGACTGAAAAGCACGAAGACTGAAAAGCATGAAGACTGAAAAGCACGAAGACTGAAAAGTGTGGATCGTCTCTCACCAAACTTTTACTAACACAAAATCAGCAAAAGCAGCCCCAAGGGTGGCGCCATCCGAATGGAACTTCCCCTTTATAGTGCCGCTGTACGTGTTGTAAGTCACCACGCTTTGCTTGATAATTTTTTTTCACTATCGTGTATGGGCAAGGCAGGCTTGACAAGAATCGGGTTGAAAAAAACTTTGTTTTTTTCTAGACCATGAAAAATAGTCGTGTGTACACGGCATAAAAGTTATCAGCACTTCTTTAAATCTGTTCTGGATTTTGTGTAAAAGCAGCAATCTCTCTGCAGCAATCCAAGGTCCTCTACTCAGTCATAATAATCACAACTCTCAAGTCAACAGGGAACATAAGCTCACGATGTTCTGCAGGTGGTAGGCCTGAATTTAAAGAAAATATAACATTAAGAGATTTAAAATGATCCAATTATTCATATTTGCTCCTGGAATTTCAGTTGGACTTTAAAGGTTTAGGGTAAGGTGACCAGATTTTTAAAATGAAATCCGGGGACATATTTTTTCTTCACTAGTAATGGCCGCAATCAGTGACTCTCTGTCCGTCACCACCCGCCTCACAGCCTCTCAAGTCCTACTCTTCGGGCCCCGGCGACTACTGGATGGGGAGCGGAGGAAGATCACTTCGCCAGGGAAGGCAAGGAGATAAACAGGCAGGCGGCTGGCCAGGATTTGAGCCAAGGCAGAAGAACATGCGATTGGAGCTGAATGGTCATGCACCTGAAACTGAAGAAATATTCCCTCCAACCAGCACATGATCATCAGAAAGGGGCACAGATAATGGGAAAAATACAACCCCCCTATGCTAGTAGGAGCGGCAGAGCGGAGGTGTGTAATTCTAATTTTTTTATTTTAATTCTGCACTGACTGTCTTTGAAATTGCCCCAGCCCCCTATTAAATCCAATCTGGGGACAAAACCAGGGACAGACTTGGTCCGGGGACAGTGTCCTCAATCAGGGGACTGTCCCCTGAAACTGGGGATGTCTGGTCACCCTAGTTTAGGCGGCAAAGGATAGGGTGTTAAGCAATAGAATTAGCTTTCTTGTTAGAGACACTTTTTAGGGACAGTTACACACTTGACGATTTGTACAAGTACAAAGCTGTCAGCAGCATTTATGCATTTATGCATTTCTTGGGTTTTGTTGGGGCAGTTTTTCAAAGTGCAATTAAAAAAATAAAAATGAAGATTATGTGGTATTTACCGCAAACTGAAAAAATTTGCCAGTAAATATCATTCAAAAACCATGCGTTAAACTCTTAGGCCCCCCGTACACACGAGCAAATAGATCTGTTCAAATCGGTCGGACAGACCGATTTAAACAGATCTGTCTGCTGGGATGTATTGGTTTGATCGTGTACACACGATCAAACCAAAATCCCCGCCTGCAGACAGCGCGCTGATGTGTCGGTGACGTTGACGCCGCCACGTCACCACACCAGGAAGTAAAACACTTCCGCGCATGCGTTGAATCCATCCGACGCATATGCGAGCAGATATGTCTGCTGGTTAGCGTACTAACCAGCAGACATATCGGTCCGACGGGTTCCCAGCCGACAGATTTCAAAGCATGCTTTGAAATCTGTCAGCTGGCCAAATCCGTCTGTTTGCCCGTACACACGATCGAATCTGTCTGCTGAAACGGTCTGGCAGACCGTTTCCAGCAGACAGATTTGATCGTGTGTACGCAGCCTCAGGGCTGGTTCACACTATAGTGATGCGGGAACACTGCGAATCCACTGCAGGTTCCTGGTGGCAGTTCACAGTGCCCTCTGCGAACTGCTGGGAGTGTCAATTAAAAGATAGTGACACCTCCAAATCAGTTTGCATATCGTAGTGTGATCTGAAAATACAGACAGGAATCGGATCGCATGGGTGTGAACATGCCCCCCCTCCCGCCGCCATCCGGTGCTTCTCCGGGTTCTCCTTTGCCATCGGAGACCCGGAGAAACGATCCGCCGCTGTCCGATGGAAACCATAGAGTAGACTGGTGACCAGATGGTCACCAGTCATCTCTATGATCGTTGGAGGCCCGGGCGCGATGTTATGACGTCACGCCTGGGTCCTGGAATGTAAACACTGGAGGAGAGATGTGGGGTCTTATTGACCCCGCATCTCTCCATTAAGGCCTCGTACACACGAGGCAATAGATTTGTTCAAAACGGTCTGTCCGACCGATTTGAACAAATCTGTCTGTTTGGATTTTGGTTTGCTCGCGTGTACACACGAGCAAACCAAAATCCCCGCCAGCAGACGGCGCGCTGACGTGTCGGTGACGTGGCGGTGACGTTGACGCCGCCACGTCACCGCACCAGGAAGTAAAATACTTCCGCGCATGCGCCAAATCCATTCGGCGCCGGTGCGAGACGACATGTCTGCTGGTAAGTGTACTAACCAGCAGACATGTCGGGCGGACGGGTTCCCACCCGATAGATTTCAAAGCATGCTTTGAAATCTGTCGGGTGGCCAAATCCGTCGGCTCGCCCGTACACACGATCGAATCTGTCTGCTGGGACGGTCTAGCAGACCGTTTCCAGCAGACAGATTTGATCGTGTGTACGCGGCCTAAGAGTACCTGTCACGAACCATTCCTATTACAAGGGATGTTTACATTCCTTGTAATAGGAATAAAAAAAGTGTAAAAATAAAAGAAATTAAGTAAAATGAAAAAAAATAATATATATATATTTTTTTAAACGCCCCTATCCCCGGTAGATCGCACTCAGAAGCGAACACACATGTAAGTCCCGCCCACATATGTAAACGCCGTTCAAACCACACATGTGAGGTATTGCCGCGTGCGTTAGAGCGCCAGCAACAATTCTAGCACTAGACCTCCTCTGCAACTCTAAATTTGTAAAAAATAAGCGACGCCTATGGAGATTTTTAAGTACTGACTTTTGTCGCCATTCCATGAGTGTGCGCAATTTTAAAGCGTGACATGTTAGGTATGTATTTACTCGGCGTAACTTCATCTTTCACATTATACAAAAAAAAATTGGCTAACTTTACTGTTGTGTTATTTTTTAATTCACAAAACAGTTTTTTCCCCCAAAAAAAGGCGTTTGAAAAATTATTGCGCAAATATTGTGCGAGATACAAAGTTGCAATGGCCGGCATTTTATTCCCTAGAGTGTCTGCTAAAAAAACATATATAGTGTTTGGGGGTTCTGAGTAATTTTCTAACAAAAAAATTATTATTTATGCAGGAGAGTGCCAAAATAGGCCCGGTATGGAAGTGGTTAATGTATTCCCTGTAATGTGTACTCAATAAAATATTTTTGACAAGGAAAAAAAAACAAAAAAAATAGAACTTGAATGGGTCAAGTAACATTTGCTAACAAAAATCAACAGCCATATATAAATGGTCTTATATAAATGATTATAATGACCAATTTAATTGTAAACAGGATCATCAATGTCCTTGTAAATCCTATAAAAACATATTACTTCTAAGAAAGTCAGTTTTCTTCTGCATGTAATAACCCATAACACTTGGCTTGCATATATGAAAAGACAGTGGGGTTTCTTAGAAAGTAAGATATCATTTGCTAATAATATAGTATAACTATGGATGTGTGCCAGAAATGAAAGCAATCAGGGGAAGATGTCTTGAAAAAGATGATGTCTCAAGTCAGGTTTATGACATTTTATTACAGACCAGTGTACACGGCATAAACTATACATGACTGCTGAGAAGCATATGCACGTTTTGATCAACTATTGTAACAAAACCTTGCCCCTTCAAAAAGACACACAGGCTGAATAAAGGGGTTGTAAAGGTTTTTTTTTTTTTTCTAAATAGGTTCCTTTAAGCCTGAGGAGAAACAGGAAGTGATAAATTCAGACAAAGAAGAAACAAATTTAGAAGGGAAATCGAAGGAAAAGGTAAGTGAACCAACAATGCAATAGCTTAAAGGAACCTATTTACAAAATAAAAAACAAACCTTTACAACCCCTTTAACCACTTGAAACCCGCGCTATAGACGAAAGACTTCCACAGTGTGGCTCTCAAGTGCTGGGTGGACGTCTTTGGACGTCCTTTTATGTGCATTACCCGCGCGCGCCGCTGGGGGGGGGGGCGTGCAGCGGGTAAACACTGTGCCAGTGCATCGCTGAGAAGCCGGTGCGTGTGCCTGGCGGCCGCGATGTCCGCCGGGTACACGCAATCAGCGGTGACAGCAGGGACGTGGAGCTCTGTGTGTAAAGCACAGAGCTCCACGTCTTGTCAGGGAGAGAGGAGACCGATCTTCGTCCCTTGTACATAGGGACACAGCATCGGTCACCTCCCCAGTCAGTCCCCTGCCCCCACACAGTTAGAACACACCCAGGGAATACATTTAACCCCTTCCTCACCCCCTAGTGTTTACCCCTTCCCTGACAGTCACATTTATACAGTAATTAGTGCATTTGTATAGCACTGATCACTGTATAAATGTGAATGGTCCCAAAATTGTGTCAAAAGTGTCCGATATGTCCGTCGCAATATCGCAGGCCTGACAAAAAAAATCGCAGATCGCCGCCAATACTAGTAAAAAATAAAAAATAAAAAACAAATCATAAATTTATCCCCTATTTTGTAGGCGATATAACTTGCGCAAACCAATCAATATACGCTTATTGCGAGTTTTTGTAACAAAAATATTTAAAAGAATACGTATCGGCCTAAACCGAGGAAAAAAATATATATAAAAAAAATAAATTGGGATATTATTATAACAAAAAGTAAAAAATATTGTGTTTTTTTTTTTCAAAATTTTCTGACTTTTTTTGTTTATAGAGCAAAAAATTTAAATCGCAGAGATGATCAAATACCACCAAAAGAAAGCTATATTTGTGGGAAAAAAATTATAAAAAATATAATTTGGGTACAGTGTTGTATGACCGCGCAATTGTCATTCAAAATGCGTCAGCGCTGAAAGCTGAAAATTGGTCTGGTCACGAAGGGGGTTTAAGTGCCCAGTAATGAAGTGGTTAAGTTGGAAATAGGGCAAGGCCATCGCTTTATTGAACTTTCCAAATGTAACAACATTTAAAGTACCGCATAAAAATTCCAGTCACAGTTATACAGTGAGCATCCATAACAAAACACAGATAGTCTTATGCCCTGTACACATGATCAGTCCATCCGATGAAAACGGTCTGATGGATTTGTCATGCCTACACACCATCAGTTACAAAAACGATCGTGTCAGAACGCGCTGACGTAAAACACAACGGCGTGCTGAAAAAAATGAAGTTCAATGCTTCCAAGCATGCGTCGACTTGATTCTGAGCATGCGTGGATTTTTAACCGATGAACGTGCCTGCAGACGATCGTTTTTTCTATAGGTTTTTTATCCATCAGATAATTTTAAAACAAGTTCCTAATTTTTTAACCGATGGATAAATAACCAATGGTCCATCAGACCGTTTTCATCAGACAACCGATCGTGTGTACGCGGCATAAGAGGCCTGTCTCCACCATCAGTGCAAAACAGCCATTAAACTCACCCCAGAATTAAACTTGAGGGAATGGCCCATAAAACAATATCAATCCCTGGCAAGGTAAAAACCGCCAATAAAGCTGTGACGAAAACTCACAACAGGGTGGTTAACTCTTGTGATGTCTCAATCTCCTTGTGTAGTGAGTAGTGAGACGTGTCTTTGCGTAGCCTTTTTTCTAGAGTTTAGGCTCTACCCAGTCAACTCACGTCTTAGTGGCCAATCCTAAGAGAACCACTTAACCTCCCTGTTTTAAGTTGACACCTACATACTGTAGATGCTAAGCTTCCAGCAGTCAAGGCTCCCGTTTCCTACAGGGAGTTCAAGGGGCCTTCAGTATGCTGTTAATGCTTGCATCTTGTCCATAGGGATGAGCTTCGACTCGAACATTGGCTGTTCGTCCATTCGCAGAACAGCGAACAATTTGGGGTGTTCGCAGCAAATTTAAAAACACCCTTTAAAAAGTCTATGGGAGAAATCTAAAGTGCTGATTTTAAAGATTAATATGCAAGTTATTGTCCTAAAAAGTGTGTGGGGACCCGGTTCCTGCCCCAGGGGACATGTATCAATGCAAAAAAAAGATTTAAAAACTGAAGTTTTTGCGGGAGGAATGATTTTAATAATGTTTAAAGTGAAACAATAAAAGTGAAATATTCCTTTAAATTGTGTACCTGTTTGTACATGTTTCCCATGTTTAGAACAGTCTCTGCACAAAATGACATTTCTAAAGGAAAAAAGTAATTTAAAACTACTCGCTGCTATAATGATTTGTCGGGTCCCGGCAATACAGATAAAAGTCATTGAAAGTCATTAAAAAAAGAAAATAATGTGTGGGGTCCCCCCAAATTCCATTACCAGGCCCTTCAGGTCTGGTATGTATATTATGGGGAACCCTAAGCCAAATTTAAAAAAAAAATGGCGTGGGGTTCCTTCCAAAAATCCATACCAGACCCTTCAGGTCTGGTATGGATTTTAAGGGGAACTCCACACCAAAATTAAAAAAGAAACATGTCCCCTGGGGCCGGACCGGGGTCCCCAAACACTTTTTATGACAATAATTTGCATATTAACCTTTAAAATTAGCACTTTTGATTTTTCATGTTCGTGTCCCATAGACTTTAACAGTGTTCGCGCGTTCGAACAAATGTTTTGCCTGTTCGCATGTTCTGCTGAGAAACAAACCTGGGGGGTGGGGGGGGGGTGGGGGTGTTTGGCTCATTTCTACTTGTCTATGAGAAATGTGTAACATTTATTGTGTCCATATTCATGAAAGCTTTGGTGGTATTTGATCACTACAGTTTATTTTTTATTTCTTGCACTATAAACAAAAAAGATATATATTTTTTACTTTCTGCCATAAAACATATCCATAAAAAAAAACTAAAAACTAATTCCTTCATCAATTTAGGCAAAAATGTATTCTGCTACATATTTTTGGTTAAAAAAAAAAATCCCAATAAGCATCTGCAAACTATGGCAATAATATTGGAATTTTAAATTTTTTTGGGCAAACAAGGCTGACTGCCCCTCTGTCAGACAGGAAGAGATCTGTGATTCCTACTAATCAGGAACAAAGATCTCTCTTTCTCTCTCTCTCTGTCTAGTGTCAACATGCCCCACACAGTTAGAAAGCACTCCCATAGAAAGCGTTTAACCCTTTGATTGCCCCTGATGTTAACCCCTTCCCTGCCAGTGTCATTTATACTGTGACAGTGCAGTTTTTTTTTAGCACTGATCACTCTATTGGTGTTACTGGTCCCCAAAAGTGTCACTTAGTATTCAATTTGTCCACCGCAATGTCGCAGTCCCGCTAAAAATCGGTGATCTCTGCCTGCTCCTGTTGAGTAGACGCTATGTGTAAATTTAGGGGTTATCTGAGCTGTAAATGGCTCAGAGTGATTATGCAAATTGTTGCTTCTGTTCGAATTCAGCTGTGCTGTGTGCATTTCCACTTGACAGTAGGTGTAGCTGTCACCACAGGCCAGTGTTGGAAATACAGAAGGCTGGGTGCATTGAGTACTCGTTCCCCAGAGGCAGCCCAGTGGGAGTGTTCTTGCTGCTGTGCATTCTGGGAAAGGATACTTAAGGGATAGATGCCATTTTCTGGCCTAAGGTATGTCATAGCTGTTCTTCTGCCTCGGGGGCCTGCTGGCCCAAAGCTGTGTATCTCAGGAAGGGGCCTGGTGACCCAATTGGAGGATGCATCCCAACCACTCTACCTCACAGTACTGTCGGACGACTTAAAGACTACTGTGTAGCGGTGCTTAAACTTGGAAAAACTGTTCGGTTGTGCAATCCTGTGGCAGAGGATTGTGCAACAACCCCATTGTATTTGGTAAGTCTGTGGCAGAGACTTTGTCCGCGCATTGCACCGGCTGCTAGGTTGGTGAGAGAGGCCTATCCGGTGGTTGCGAGATCCAGTGCTGGAGGCTGTTGTCCTCTGGATCCCAAGAAGTACCTGTGATCTGCAAACAGTGTATCTGAATCTCCCCTAATCCTCCATCCCTCTATTGCCGAAAGTTGTTTAATAAAAGCATTGGAAAAGAACAAGACTAAGTGCTTGGTGCATACATCTTTGGACGTATTTTCCAATACAGACTCCTAGTTCTGATACGGTGAACAGTGAGATAATGGCAGACCCAAATCTAATCCAGCAGCTCCTACGGGGGTAGTGCTACACTAGTAAAAAAAAAAAAAAAAGCCCCTAAATCTATACCATAGTTTGTAGACGCAATAACTTGCTCAAGCCAATCAATATACACTAATTCTGATTTTTTTATGTAGCAGAATACAAATTGCCCTAAATTGATGAAGAAATTTTATATTTTTTTTACATATTTTTATTGGATATGTTTTATAGCAGAAAGTAAAAAATATAGATATTTTTTCAAAATTGTTGGTCTTTTTCTGTTTACAAAAAAAATCAAATGATGAGAATCCGCGCTTAGGATGTAATCGGGAGTGGAAGGTGATCTAAATAAATAAAGAATAATGACCAGACTGCTGCCCCCCCTGACAGATAATTCCCAAAGGGATAATTATTAAAAAGAAAAAATATGAATATGTCTGTAGGTAAAGTGATATACTAGTGCCTTGAGGTGAAAAGTATAACTAATGAAAATAGGCTCTAATGTGCGTCATAGAGTCATAGAGCAAATAATGTGCTTTGGTTTATATACACACACTTTACCCCTGCAGGGGTGAGTGTCTCTGGTGAGTGGGGACACAGGTGGGGGAGCACCGGATCCACTGCGGACAGCACTATTGTTGATTTGTGACCTCCCTTATAGACCAGGATACCCTGGAACCTTCCACCTACAGCTGGCTTACTGGACCTTTATATGGACTGTTTACCTTTATTGCTTCACCTTAGTTCACTTTGTTCACTTATTGTTTATTTTTTGGACATTTATTACCGTTATTGGTTTGCATGCTAGCCTATGGTTTAGCATTAATTATATATGTTATGTGGTATTGAGCATTTTTTAGAAGAACTAGCAACTCTTCTGTATGTATTCATACCGTCACACACCATTTGTGATTTACACTTACTTATGAGCACCTTTATTTAGGCGGTTCTCTATTGTATTGATTTTGCACATTATTTGCTCTATGACTCTTACGCACATTAGAGCTTATTTTCATTAGTTATACTTTCCACCTCAAGGCACTAGTATATCACTTTACCTACAGACAGCACCACCACCCCCTTTATTCATAATTTTTCTTTTTCTGTTTACAGTCTAAACAATAAAAACCACAGAGGTGATCAAATACCACCAAAAGAAAGTGGGGGAAAAAAAAGACGTAAATTTGTTTTGTAAATATGTTTATCATAACATGAGGTGATTTACAGTATAAAAAGTGAGAAATCCACCCCTCCCCCACATAACACATCCTGGTAATATACAATGAACTTTGTATTATGATAAACATAACATATGATTAACATGTCCAAGCTAGATATGTAAATAACCTGTCACTCAAAGCAATAAGAGAGAAACTGACTTTTTATTTAGACAGGTTTTTATCTGGAATTCTGTTAATTTTCACTGAACAATAAAAAAGGATTGATCAGCGCTGGATTAATTCTGTGTGGCAAGACTGGGCACAGATGATAGGAAATCTTATACTCTACATTGTGACATCAAAAAAAAAAAGTGTCACAAATGTTGGGTTTACATCCACTTTTTTTTTAACAACAAGGTTGGACTTTATTGAATCAAAAAAAATTGAAAGACATATATAAGACGGGTTTACATCCACTTTAAAGCAGTGCCGTATCGCAAAAAATGCCCTGGTCATTAAGGGGATTAATCCTTCCGGGGTTAAAGTCGTTAAGCTGGGTTTAAGCCAAAGTTAAAGGGGAGGTTCACCCTCCAAAAAAATTTCTAGCATGCCACGGACCCCACCCACCCGACCGATAGTATGCCGGTGTTTTTTTTTTTCTTCCTGTACATACCTTTTTACGGGCTCTCTTCCCCTCCGGCGATCCCGCGTGACTGGGCGTTTCCAATCACAGGCTGTGATTGACGTCCCTCAGCCCGGCGCATACAGCCCGTCACGAGATGCCGAAGGAACCCGAACGTCGGTGCGCAGGCGCCGTATAGGGCCGCACCGACGGTCGGGTTCCTTCGGCTACTCGTGACAGGCTGTATGCGCCGGGCTGAGGGACGTCAATCACAGCCTGTGATTGGAAACGCGGGATCGCCGGAGGGGAAGAGAGCCCGTAAAAAGGTATGTACAGGGAAAAAAAAAAAAACACTGCATACTGCCAGTCGGGTGGGTGGGCTCCGTGGTATGCTAGAAATTTTTTGGAGGGTGAACCTCCACTTTAAATTGCACAGATGAAATAATGACAGCTATTTTACCTGTCAAATGATTTGTATTCCTGTTCATCCAATTCTGAGATGTGCAGCAGTCTGGCATATATCACTGTCCTGTTTGGCAGGGAGGAGAACCTGATCTATGCCTTCTTTCACATTAGCAGCACAGCTTATTGCTCTCTAAAAATCTATCTGTGGTGGCTTGCTATTCAGAGGGCAGTATAGCAGTGACTGGCAGGTGTTTAGGAGGTACTACTGCTGTCTCCTAAACGCCAGTCTTTTTTTATTTTTTATTGCTGTATGGCGATTGTAGTTCTTGGACCGTTCCACAACTACAATCCATGAGTTCAGGTCATAGTGGCAGTGCAGCACCATAGAGCTCAAAGGGTGAGTTTGAGAGGTGGTGCTGCCTGTCGAACTCTGCAAATGGAGTAAAAAAAAAAATGCCTTGGCTGCGAAGCAATGCATCGTGGCTTCAGCATTAATATTATTATTAATATACAGGATTTATATAGCGTCAACAGTTTACGCAGTACAATGTAAAGGGAGACCATACAGCAACAATACAATTCAATTTACATGGGTGGCTGTGGGTTGATAAAAGTACTGCTCAGCTGCTTGTTTTTATCCCCCCATCTGAGAAAGACCTTTATCCGGGCTTAAATTTCTATGGGAACAATGGTATGGAGTTTATAATAACATAACAAAATAAAGGAAAAAAAAAAATGACAGAAAACAAGAGAAAAAATATATAGAAAAATGATTTATTGATACAAAAATTGCATTTCAAGGTCACAAAACATTAAAAACATTTTAAATAAACTAGGGTTGTCCCGATACCGATACTAGTATCGGTATCGGGACCGATACCGAGTATTTGCGGGAGTACTTGTACTCCCGCAAATACCCCCGATACCTACATAGAATACCGAGCAATGGGGAGTGTCTATACACGGATCCGTGCATAGACACTCCCCCTTGCTCGGGATTGGACAGATCACCAAACATGGCGAGGCGGGCATTACAAGTATACAAACGAAAGCTTGTAATGCGCGCTGATTGCACGGGGATTAACCCGGCAGCAGCGGCGGCGGCATCTACTACAGGTATGGGGGACATGGCTGCAATATGGGGGACAGGACATGGCTGCATATGTGGGGGGACAGGACATGGCTGCAATATGTGGGGGACAGGACATGGCTGCAATATGTGGGGGACAGGACATGGCTGCAATATGTGGGGGACAGGACATGGCTGCAATATGTGGGGGACAGGACATGGCTGCATTATGTGGGGGACAGGACATGGCTGCAATATGTGGGGGACAGGACATTGCTGCAATATGTGGGGGACAGGACATGGCTGCAATATGTGGGGGACAGGACATGGCTGCAATATGTGGGGGACAGGACATGGCTGCATTATGTGGGGGACAGGACATGGCTGCATTATATGGGGGACAGGACATGGCTGCAATATGTGGGGGACAGGACATGGCTGCAATATGTGGGGGACAGGACATGGCTGCATTATGTGGGGGACAGGACATGGCTGCAATATGTGAGGGACAGGACATGGCTGCAATATGTGGGGGACAGGACATGGCTGCAATATGTGGGGGACAGGACATGGCTGCAATATGTGGGGGACAGGACATGGCTGCAATATGTGGGGGACAGGACATGGCTGCAATATGTGGGGGACAGGACATGGCTGCAATATGTGGGGGACAGGACATGGCTGCAATATGTGGGGGACAGGACATGGCTGCAATATGTGGGGGACAGGACATGGCTGCAATATGTGGGGGACAGGACATGGCTGCATTATGTGGGGGACAGGACATGGCTGCATTATATGGGGGACAGGACATGGCTGCAATGGGGGACAGGACATGTGGGGGACAGGACATGGCTGCAATAGTGGGGGACAGGACATGTGGGGGACAGGACATGGCTGCATTATGTGGGGGACAGGACATGGCTGCAATATGTGAGGGACAGGACATGGCTGCAATATGTGGGGGACAGGACATGGCTGCAATATGTGGGGGACAGGACATGGCTGCAATATGTGGGGGACAGGACATGGCTGCAATATGTGGGGGACAGGACATGGCTGCAATATGTGGGGGACAGGACATGGCTGCAATATGTGAGGGACAGGACATGGCTGCAATATGTGGGGGACAGGACATGGCTGCAATATGTGGGGGACATGGCTGCAATATGTGGGGAAAAAAAGAAAAGAACGGAGGGCGCACCGACCTAGTGTGATACCGCTAAATGAATTTTATTAAAATATTAAAATCAATCATTGTACTCACAAATTGGAGTTAACTCCAATTTGTGAGTACAATGATTGATTTTAATATTTTAATAAAATTCATTTAGCGGTATCACACTAGGTCGGTGCGCCCTCCGTTCTTTTCTTTTTTTCTTAGTTTTATGAATTCCCAAGATTCTGAGGAGGGCTGCAAGACTCTGGAAGTTATCTTCTAATTGAACTATACAAACCCATAGTACTCTTCGAGGGGGGAAAAAACACCGGAGCGCAGGAGAATCGTTTTTTGTTTGCAATATGTGGGGGACATGGCTGCATTTGGGGACACATTTAAAAAAAGTATCGGTATTCGGTATCGGCGAGTACATGAAAAAAAGTTTCGGTACGTGTACTCGGTCCTAAAAAAGTGGTATCGGGACAACCCCAAAATAAACACAACCACACGTGAAACTACCCAGCAAAACAAATGATATCATTTAAAAGAATGCACTGCAAAGTTTTTGCTTATCTCTCTGTTTTCACAGTTAAGTAAGGTCACAGACATCTAACAGAGGCACTATCCAGCAATATAATGAGCAAAGATCGTATAGCTCATAAATGAACCCACGCATGTTGAAAGAAAGATAATATATTTAATAAATAATAATGATAAAAAAAAATGAGTGAGAGCCTCTGCATGTACAGTATGTATGTATTGCATGCCATGTGTTGAAGTGATTGCAAACCCTCACCTTGAAAAACAACAAAATCTAGAGGTAAAACATACTATATAGACTAAAAAAAAACATATTATAAATACCTTTTCCCTTTGTTTATAAGTGATCAAATTCCCTCTGTTCTCAGCTGCATTAGGCCAGGTTCACAAATGTGTTTAGGTTTTGGGACAAGTCTAATCATTGGAGGAGAGCACATTGGGGGTCATTTACTAAAGCTGGTGCAGCTTTTACCAGTGCCCATTAATACAGCCTCGCCATTGCCCATAAATTCAGCCTCACCACTGCAGCCAGCCTTACCAGTGCCCATCAATGCAGCCTCACCAGTGCCCATCAATGCAGCCTCACCAGTGCCCATCAATGCAGCCTCACCATTGCCCATCAATGCAGCTTTTACAAGTGCCCATAAATGCAGCCTCACCAGTGCCCATAAATGCAGCCTCACCATTGTCCATCAATGCAGCCTCCCTAGTGCCCATCAATGCAGCCTCACCAGTGCCCATCAATGCAGCCTTACCATCGACACATCAATGCAGCCTCACCATCGCCCAATAATGCATTCTCACCAGTGTCCATAAATGCAGCCTCACCAAGCTAGAGCATTCAAATATCGCTCGCCTCGTTTTTCCTTTTGACCTCCAAAATACAGTAATCCAGGTTTGAAAATGCCATTTCCTGTCACTCCTCTTCTTGCTTTCCACCAGCACCTGAGCCGTTTTGCTATGACTACAGCCCTGCGTGAAGATGCTCTCTTATCCCTCACAGGCATGGAGGCTAAGCCTTATGGGAACTGTAGTTCCATTAGGCCGTGATGTAGCAAGAATGAATGCGCACCGCAAACCAGGAAGTCAGTGAGAATAGCGATTCAGGAGTGACAGAGGTGAATAAAACAGCTCAATTTCAACAGGTATTAAACTAGTTATACTGCAAAACATTACTTTTTACTTTATCAGCTACTGTCAGATTTTAATTTAAGAGGAAAATATTTTTGTCTTTACAACCCCTTTAAGTTCTGCAGCACATAATAAGAGGCCATATTTCTACTTTAAAGTGGAGCTCCACCCACTTTTAGAACTCAAAGGAAAGTGTTTTTTTTTGTCAGCTTACCTAGATAGTACTGTTTTCAATGTAGTTTCCGGCCTCTGCCACTTGCGGATATGTCTGTCATAGTCAACGGCACACTGTCTCCTGGGAGCTTAGTGTCATAATTCCCAGGAGTCAGTGTGGATGGCCGCTGCTCGTTATCGCGATATTCCGAAACCGAAAGTGACGCAATGAAGTCAGTGGGTATTTTGCTAATCTTGGTTGCCTTTAGAATGGGGCGGGCACTTCCGACGATGCCACTGTTTGTGTTCGCAACGTGCTAAGTTTCCTGCGCTGCGAGCTAATCATACTGCGCATACACAAGAACAGGCAGAAAGTAAAATGCTTGTGGGCTTCACATGCCCACAAGCAATTTAGGTACTTCCAACACAGCTAAATATAAGGTATTTTTTTATCTTATATATTTATTCTAGCGGCACATTTTTTACTAAAATCGTGAGTGGCATTAATCTATGGTATGGTCCTAAAGTTTGGCATTAAAAAAAATAAAAAAATGAATTCTTTAAAGTGGTAGTAAACTCTGTTATACCATTTGTACCTACAGGTAAGCCTATAATAAGGCTTATTTTTAGCTACTGTGAATATCTCCTACACTTGCACAGTTTAGGAAATATTCAGAGTGCATGCAGCCGATGCCGATGATGCATGCGCTCTGAAGGTCCGGCTTACAGAGCGTGGGAGTGATGTCATCGCCCCCGGCCACTTATGTAGCCAGAGGCTCCGAACCTGAGATTTCAGCCCTCTTAGCGGTGACATTTGTTGCTTGAGGGCTTTGTTTTAACGTATGTTTCTCATAATGTGCCAGTATGTGCATTATGAAATTACCTTGCAGGGAATTTATTTTTTAACCACCTGCGGTTTACTACCGCTTCAAAGTGGTTGTAAACCCTTACATATACCCAGTGAAGTGACTGGCATCAGGTTATACACAGAGATGAAACAAATTACCCTACATAAGTTGTGCATGTTTATCTGCAGTCCTTTCTTCTCTACAGCCAATCAAAGTGCAGATTTTATAAAGTTTACCTAAGCTGTCAGAACACAGGGGGTAGAGAGCTGAAGTTACACACTGCAGAGCTCAGTGTGGAGAGCTCTGAGAGCTGATTAGAGCAAAGGGACACCCCCCCCCCCCTTCATACAGCACACTGGAAAAGAGCGGAGGCTGTCAATCACAGCCAGTGTGCTGGAGTTAACTACCCTATCACCTTTTGTTTTTCTTGGTGTCAGAGACGAATGTTACAGATTAACACCTGATTTCATTCCAAATTGAGACTAAATGTTCTATAGCCCGACTGATCATGCAGCCAAACAATGACGAACCCTGGGTTCTTGGCCCCATTGAAATTAAAGCGGAGTTCCACCCAGGAAAACAACATTTCCCCATATTGCTTAAAAAAATTAAATAAAAAAAAACCTGAAAAAAAAAAATACTCACCCAAAATACCTGTTGCTATGCAGAAGTCCGTAATCTGCCTCTTCCACACCACGGTGTCTTTTCTTCTGCTTCTTCTGCTTGTGAATGGGGCGCGCTGCTTTCTGGGAACTGTGTGTGTTCTCAGAGAGCAGCCGCCCATTCACAAGCCAGCGTGAGACTCACGCAGGCGCAGTAGGAAATGGGCAGTGAAGCCGTACGACTTCACTGCCTGTTTCCCATAGTGTGAATGGCGGCGCGGGACCCGGAGCGATCGTGGGACCGGCATCGGGGGGGCCATCAGCGCGGGCAAGTAGGACAAGGTAAGTGTCCTTATTTAAAGTCAGCAGCTACACTGTTAGTAGCTGCTGACTTTAAAAAAAAAAAATCGCGGCTGGAACACCCCTTTAAAGAGTAACTTCAGTCTGCTCACATAAATTGTAATAAAAACATATTTGCCATTCTGAAGCTTCCCTCCAACCACTTTGCATATTATTTTATATATACTGTAATTCTGTACTTGCCAAATATGCTGCAGAAATCTCACTCCAATAAGTCCGGCTGCAACCATTTTAACTGTGGGCAGCTGAAGCTGCTGCCTTTTCACTTCCTGGATCTACACAGACACAGAGAGACACACCTCCAGCATTGCAGCTCTTTATTGGTCCTCTTATGACTCATCCCCCCTCCCTTTCTGGCAAACTCTCAGAAGAGCTGTGCATGATGTCATAAGCCCAGGCTTTTTACCAGACAAGAAACAGGAAGTGGGCTGTATAAGGTGTTTACTGGCAGAAAAAACAACAAGGGCAGCAAATGTAATATATGGAAAGATGAAAACATGACTGATGTTCCGCTTTAAATAGTTTCATGTGGATGTAGGTACAGTTTGTGAGTTATATAAATATTAGAGGAATATCATTTAAATGCAGTAACACATCCTGCATTTTAAAGCATAGCTTTGTTTTGCTCACTGATCATTTAAAAAGCAAATGTATATCCAACGTCTTTGATGACAAGTATGCATACTATTTGTCCTAAAGCCTTCTCAATCAATTTAGGTCTTTGGGAAGCAGAGAGTTAAAGGCAATGTGGTAAGGATACCCTGTCATTTGCCCTTGTTATGGTGCTTTCGCCTAATGTTGTTGATCTTGTTTTACAGCAGCGATAGAAGGCTCGGCCCTGCCTGTTGTGATCGGGAACAGAATGTTCTCTTCCCTGAACTAAGACTGAACTTCTGCAACCTCAGTGTGTCACAGTAACCACAGAGGTACAACATACACACTACAAACTAGAGCAACATTTAAACACAGAGCTCAGCTGCCTTCCTGCTGCACAGCCCCTGTGAACTCTAATTACCCAAGTCTGCCTCTGCGTGTCACACAGAACAGAATGCAAACACTGAGAAAAGACAGATTAATAGGTTTACGTCTGCAATCATTTTGTATTGCACATGACTTCCCTGGAAAAAGTCTTCTGTGTGTCATTTGAATTATACCTACTGAGCAAGGACATAACTAACAACAGAAAAAAAAAAGGTAATGGAAAAATACAAGGTATTCTTGGAGTAGGTTTTATAAAAAAAAAGGCAACCTGTTGATACCAAGCTCTCTGGCACTGGGAACTTTCAAAAGTAGATTATAAAACATCTGAAATGTGGGATGCACATGTGCTTCATGATGGTTACGCAACTCTCCTAGGAGGTGTAGATTCGAAAGCAGCAGGATTCACGGCCTTAGCCATAAGGAAGAGAATAGACATTTCCTATCTATGCTTTTATTCTTCCAGGAATTAAAAAATGAAGGCATTGAGCAGTCACTATGCCATTAATTGTCGCCACTGTGCCATCAAACGCAGCCACTGTGCTATCAAACGCAGCCACTGTGCCATCAATTGTCACCACTGTGCCATCAATTGCAGCCACTGTGTCATCAATTGTCACCACTGTGCCATCAAACGCAGCCACTGTGCCATTAAATGTCGCCACTGTGCCATCAAACGCAGCCACTGTGCCATTAATTGTCGCCACTGTGCCATCAAACACAGCCAGTGTGCCATCAATTGTCGCCACTGTGCCATCAAACGCAGCCACTGTGCTATCAAACACAGCCACTGTGCTATCAAACGCAGCCACTGTGCCATCAATTGTCACCACTGTGCCATCAATTGCAGCCAATGTGCCATCAATTGTCGCCACTGTGACATTAAACGCAGCCACTGTGCCATTAATTGTCGCCACTGTGCCATTAATTGTCGCCACTGTGCCATCAAACTTAGCCACTGTACCATTAATTGTTGCCACTGTGCCATCAAACGCAGCCACTGTGCCATCAATTGTCGCCACTGTGCCATCAATTGTCACCACTTTGCCATCAAACGCAGCCACTGTGCCATTAATTGTCGCCACTGTGCCATTAATTGTTGCCACTGTGCCATTAATTGTCGTCACTGTGCCATCAAACGCAGCCACTGTGCCAATAATTTTCGCCACTGTGCCATTTATTGTTGCCACTGTGCCATCAAACGCAGCCACTGTGCCATTAATTGTCACCACTGTTCCATCAAACACAGCCACTGTGCCATCAATTGTCGCCACTGTGCCATCAAACGCAGCCACTGTGCCATCAATTGTCGCCACTGTGCCATCAAACGCAGCCACTGTGCCATCAATTGTCGCCACTGTGCCATTAATTGTCGCCACTGTGCCATCAAAAGCAGCCACTGTGCCATTAATTGTCGCCACTGTGCCATCAAATGCAGCCACTGTGCCATTAATTGTCACTACTGTGCCCATCAATTGCCGCCAGTTTACCCCATAAAATGCCGCCAGTTTGCCCCTTAAAATGCCGCCAGATTGCCCCTTAAAATGCCGCCAGTTTGGCTCTTAAATTGTCGCCAAATTGCCCCTTAAACTGCTGCCAGTTTGCCACTTAAAATTGCCACCAGATTTCCCCTTAAAATGCTGCCAGTTTGCCCCTTAAATTGCTGCCAGATTGCCCCCCGCCCAGCACTTACCTTTTTCGGGTCAGTCATCCTCCCTCCATGATCCCTCGATGTCTACTCCTGCCCTTGATCTCGCTTTAGTCAATCAGGTGACAGGTAACAAGACCCGGTGAACCTGATTGGCTGAGACGCATGTCAGTGTTAACCATGGAACACACACCCTGTGCGCCCTCTGGTTAACCATTTGGAAGCCGATTACAGCCCACAGGCTGTAATCGGGAAGCCTATCAGAGCCGCTGGCTCTGACAGACACTTCCAAAACACACCCACTGCTGTTATTCAGATGGCCGGCGCTCAACAGGGGGCCGGCCACCTGAATAGTGGGTGGCAGCGGCGACAATACATAGATTCATTTAATGCATAAATCTATGTATTTTTGACGGTAGGGTTGTCCCGATACCGATACTAGTATCGGTATCGGGACCGATACTGAGTATTTGCGGGGGGACTTGTACTCGCGCAAATACCCCCGATGCCTAAATAGAATACTTCCCGCCGCTACCGTCGCCGCCACCGCAAGCCGCCACATACCACAAAGCCGCCGCTGCATACCGCCGTATACCGCCATGTATTGTAATCGCCGCATTACAGGCACCTGTTTGAATTCTTAATGCCCGCCGCGTATAGACACTCCCCTTCTCGAGATTGGACGGATCTGTCCAATCCTGAGCAAGGGGGAGTGTCTATGCACTGAGCCGTGTGTATAGACACTCCCCCTTGCTCGGGATTGGTCCAATCCTGAGAAGGGGAGTGTCTATACGCGGCGGCCATTGAGAATTCAAACAGGTGCCTGTAATGCGGCAATTACAATACACGGCAGTATGCGGCATCATCTACGGTACTAAAGGTATGGGGGACAGGACATGGTTGCAATATGTGGGGGACATGACATGGCTGCATATATGGGGGACATGACATGGCTGCAATATGTGGGGGACATGACATGGCTGCATATATGGGGGACATGACATAACTGCAATATGTGGAGGACATGACATGGCTGCATATATGTGGGACATGACATGACTGCAATATGTGGGGGACATGACATGGCTGCATATATAGGGGACATGACATGACTGCAATATGTGGGGGACATACATGGCTGCAATATGTGGGGGACATGACATGGCTGCAATATGTGGGGGACATGACATGGCTGCAATATGTGGGGGACATGACATGGCTGCATATATGGGGGACATGACATGACTGCAATATGTGGGGGACATGACATGGCTGCAATATGTGGGGGACATGACATGGCTGCAATATGTGGGGGACATGACATGGCTGCAATATGTGGGGGACATGACATGGCTGCAATATGTGGGGGACATGACATGGCTGCAATATGTGGGGGGACATGACATGGCTGCATATACGGGGGACATGACATGACTGCAATATGTGGGGGACATGACATGGCTGCAATATGTGGGTGACATGACATGGCTGCAATATGTGGGGGACATGACATGGCTGCAATATGTGGGAGACAGGACATGGCTGCAATATGTAGGGGACGGGACATGGCTGCAATATGTGGGGGGACATGGCTGGGGGGACATGGCTGCATTTGGGGACACATTAAAAAAAGTATCGGTATTCGGTATCGGCGAGTACATGGAAAAAAGTATCGGTACTTGTACTCGGTCCTAAAAAAGAGGCATCGGGACAATCCTAGTTGACGGTGCAGGAGAGAAGGGGCGGCGCTCCTGCTCCCACTATGGACGCACTTCCACTGGCATTGAGAGATGTCACACAATGCTTGATGGTTCTCCTCTCATTGTGGACAACATTTAGTGTGTTTAGTCCTATGTATGTATTGTGACAGCGAGAGGCCCTTCCACTGTGAAAATGGTTGTGGAAAGGACACAGGGGCAACATGTATGTAGAATGTGTGACTCTGGAGCAGCCATTCTCAACCAGGGTTCCTCCAGAGATGGATATGGGTTATATGAGCTGTGGCGGATTTACCTCTTCTTGAATGTGAATACTTAGTTCTGAGCCACTTGTAGGAGCCAGTGGTATGACACCAATGATTTTTTTTTTCAAATATTTTTATTCGGATTTTCATAGTACAATCATACAGGGTGAGAACAAACCCAGAATAGTTGTAAACATGCATTATAACAAACCAGTACGCCATAAACAATCTAAAGCGATGACTCATACTATAATAACAAAAATAGTAATAGTAATACCCTCAGGAGCAGAAGCATGGTATAGACAATAGACTGGTTGTCACTTAAAGTGGCCTAACCATAGCCAGCATAGCTACAGGATTAATTGGCTTGTAGGCCTAGGAGAGTCATGGAAGTCAAAGAGCTCCAGGAATCAATGGTTGTTCTACGGTGGTTGGAAGGTAGATGGGGCAGATAGGTCAGAGACCTTGAGGTGGCCTAGCGAGTTGGTGAGATCTCAAATAGCGAAATGGTTGCATGACTTCTTGCAGGACTTTCTGGGTTAATGTGGCCTCACTGTAAGTCCGCCATCTTGTGAAAAAGTGCGAGGTAGAGCGAAAGTTTAGCGTAATAGTGTCCAGCCTCTCCAAATAAAAGAGCGATAGCATAGTTCTTTTAAGTGTCCTAGTGTGGGTGGCGTTGGTAAAATCCAGTGGGACATAATAGTCCTGCGAGCAACTAGGAGGCATAGATGGGCCCATTGTGGAATATCGAGGGGTGCCACTGCAGTCGCGGAGGATGCTGGTGGGGTGTAGCCAAACAAGCACAGTAAATGTTCCTTCGGGATCCTGGTGTTATTGATTGCGCAAACGTGGGCAACTAGAGAGTCCCAAAATTTGGAGATAGCTGTACAGTCCCATAGAAGGTGTAACAATGTGGGTTCGAGGTAAGGAGCACCAGGGGCACTGCGCTTGAGTTGGGTCTGCTTTATCGAAGCAAAACGGATAGTAGGCTCTATGTATGATCTTAAATTGTGTTTCACGCCATGTTTCTGAGACAATAAGGTTGCGGATGTATCTGTATTCCTCAAGGATTTTTTCCGGTAGTTCATCGTCCTCAAGTATGGTAGACCATTTTCGGAACGGTGAGAGGTGGTATTTGTCTGCTTGGTGTTGAATAAGGTAGGAGTAAAGACTGGAGATGGAATAATCGTCTCTCTTTAGGACAGTGTCAATGAATGACTGCTGGAAGGGATCGGAGTTGGATCCATGACAAGACCTCAGATAGTCAGTCAGTTGAAGGTAAAAGAAGGAGTGCGACGGTGGCAAGGAGAATTCACTCGACAGGGCCTCGAAAGTCCTAAACTTAGCGGGTTTACCATGGTAAACGGAAGTTACTTTTGTGAGTCCCTTGGTTCGCCATTGATCGAATGCTTGGTGGAGAGTGAATGGGAGAAACATAGGGTTGCCCTGGATTGGTAGATAGCGTGAGATACTTGATGGCAATCCCAATAGCTTCCTGACCTCCCTCCAAGCGGTGACCGTATCTCTGATAAGTACACTCGATTTGAGGTGAGATGGCAGAGTATTAGAGCTGGGGTGGTCAGAGCACCTTCAAGTAAGATATTGCAATATTTCGACTTTCCATTCAACCAGTCCAGGCCCTGTCTAAGTAGGCATGAGAGATTATAGAACCGAATATTGGGTAGACCCGCCCCACCCTCAGACTTCGGGAGGCACAGTTTTTATAGTGCAATTCGTGGCTTTTTGTGGGACCATATAAAAGTGGTCAGTGCTCTATGGATTTTTTGCACATCAGAATGTTTTAATAACAGAGGTATGGTCTGCATTGGATATAGTAAACGTGCAAATGACACCATCTTAAAAAGGTGGCATCTCCCAAAGAGTGAGAGGGGGAGGGCCGCCCATGCTTCTAACTCCTTGACAATGTTTGCTATCAATGGAGGATAATTAAGTACATACAAAGAGGAGGGGTCACGTCCTATGCGTATGCCTAGGTATGTGATATGTTGAGTCACCATAGCAAACGGAGAAAGAGGTCTCCATCTAGCAGACAGTTGTGGTTTGAGTGCCAGAATTTCGCTTTATCAAAATGTATACGAAAGCCAGAGCATAGTCGAAAGCCCGAAAAGAGTTCTTGCAGTCTGTCAAAGTCTGCAAGGGGGTCAGTGGAGAATAGGAGTATATCATCTGCAAGAACTTGGTTACACACAGTGACGCCACTGACCCCTTCTTGTGAGTTGAGTAATCTGGACAGGGGCTCAATGGCAAAATTGAAGAGTAGGGGGGATAGGGGACACTCCTGCCTTGTTCCCTTTGTTAGGGGTATCGAGTCCGAGACAAAATCAGGAGTAATAAGACGCGCAGTTGGAGATGCGTACATTTGTTGTAGGAATTGCATGATTGGGCCCGAAAAACCGAATCGCTCCATTACTTTGAACAGCCAGGACAGACTGATGTTGTCAAAGGCTTTTTTGGCATCTAAAGAAATAATAGCGACGTCTTGATTGGGATGTTTTTTAGCGTGCTCCAGTGCCATCAAAACCTTACGGATGTTTAGAGTCGCCGAGCGTCCTGGGACAAAACCAGATTGTGCCGAGTGTAGCAGAGAGGGGAGCAGTGGGGCCAAGCGTGAAGCAATGATTTTAGAAAGGATTTTGACGTCCACCTTAATTAGGGAAATTGGGCGGTATGAGCCTGGCATTAGGCGATCCTTCCCCTTCTTTGATATCTGTTTAATGTGCGCCTGAGTAACTGTCGGAAGGTAAGGGCCCCCATCCCACATGGCTGCATAGACATGTTGTAGGGTGTCAGGAATAAAGTCAGTGGTCAATTTAAAAAATTCAGCCGTGTAACCGTCTGGACCTGGGGCCCTAGCAGATGCTAGGTTTTTGATTGTGCGTCGGATATCATCAGAGGTGATAGTGGCATTAAGCTCCTCTAGTTGTGCAAGTTGAAGTTTGGGCAGACGGACCTTGGCCAGGAGAGCTTCCGCAGTAACGTGGTCTGTCTGGTCAGCCGCATATAGTTTTGTGTAGTACTCCGCAAGCAAGTTACTAATTTCGGCAGGTGAGGTGACCAAGGAGCCAGTGGCATTTTTTAGGGAGGAAATATGAGTAGGTCGCCTTGGTCCCGAACACAATTTGGCCAATAGCTTGCCTGCCTTGTTACCATATCTGTGGTAATGCAGATTAATGTAGGACATTTTAGTTGCTTCCTGTTGTTCGGTCCAAAGGTCAAATGTACGCTTAGCCTGACGTCATTCCCGTATATTTTCAGGGGTGCAGTTCAGAGTTATGTGTTCGTGTGTCAAACGTAGAGCTTCACTAGCTCGTTCGTATTGCTGTCTGGCATGCTTTTTAAATTGGGTGGTATATGAGATGATCTTCCCCCTCAGGAAAGCTTTGCCAGCTTCCCAAAAGAGGTTTGGATCAGTGATGTGCTCTCTGTTAGTTGATGTGTATTCATTCCACGCTTCACATAGCATGTGACGTAAGTCAGCATTGTCTGCTGGAAAACGCCATGTGGGCGAGGGGGATGAGAGTTTAGTATGTGCCATGTGTATGACTATGGGACTGTGATCTGATATTCTGGCATCCATTTCCGTGATCGTTGTATCGATACAAGGTGAGTCCGTTAACGCGCCGCGCTAGAGTCAAAAAAGTAGTCGATGTGGGAAAAAGAGTTGTGGGGGGGCGAGAAGAAGGTATACTCCTGTAGCAAGATCCTGCCTTACGGCCTATTGCCGGTGAGGTGTACACCGAGCCAACCCAGAGTTTACGAAGACGTGTTATGTCGTCTGCAGACAGGTGCGTCTCCTGTAATAGAGCCACATCTGCCCGAAGACGCTTCAAATGCCTAAGGATTGACATACGCTTGAATGGAGAGCGAAGCCTCTTAACATTCCATGAGACAAACCTTAGGTGACTCCCACCGGCTGACAAAGCCATGTCTGAGGTAAATCTATACGTTGAGGCGTGGGCTTGCCATGGAGCACCCCTGTAGGCAAAGCGTCTGCAGCATTAGAGTCACCAAAGTGTCCCAGATAACCTGAGGGTACAAGTACAAAACAGGTAAGTATGGATAGTAAACAGTCATCAGTAGTGCATAGAAAAAATAGTAAAGCAACATTTAGATGAAAAAAACATCTAACACACTTTAAACACTTCACTTTTTTCCACATGAGGTTCCACTACCTAGTTTGGCTCCTGCTAACCATCAGGGGAGGGGGAAGGGGAAGGGAGGGGGAAAAAAAGTGGGCGACATGAAAGCCAGCTATACAGGGGTGTAAGGAGCAGGCATAGCAACCCCAGATAGAGGTGGATGCTAATGGATGAGTGGTAAGCACTTGGGAGTGATTAAGAATGGGCTGACTAGCAGCTGGGGCCCCTACGGCATAGCAGGGTGGTAGCAAGAACATAAACACTTAAACACTAAATAAAATCAGGCATAAGTTCCAGACAGCAATCAAGGTCCATTACCGCAACATAAGGTTCGGCCGGATAGAGAAAAAAAAAAAAAAAATAAAAAAAATTAAATAAAAGAGCAAACATTGTAGACCATGAATAAGGGTACGAGAGAAAGGATAAAAGGGACAATACTACCCGTTCCCAATGCCAGTCCGATAAGAGAGTTTCACTGTGGATTTTCAGCGAATGCCAGACCGATCCTCCTTCGGGGTGACGCGGATACGTTTAAAAGGAGGTTTAGTCGGGCTATGTTGATTAGGTTGAGCAGACGGAGAGGATGAATTCTCTGCCGAGCTGGCGTGATCCATGTCCGTTCCCAGGGTGTTGATGTAGCTCTCTGCTTCATCGGGCGTGGCAAAGGTGAGTTGTTCCCCGTCATGTGTTTGGATACGAAGGATTGCCGGGTACGCCAACATGAACCGGACTTGGGCATTATGTGGTACAAATCGCCGAGAAGGCTTTACGCCGTTTCATCACCTCCATGGAGTAGTCCGCAAAAAGCAGTAGTTGCGCCCCATCTACGGACAGCGTGCATGTGCGGCAAAACCTCTGCATAATGGCCGTCTTGTCAGCAAAGTTGAGGTATTTAACTATGACCTTGCGAGGTTTGACGCGACTCTCCGAGTATTGCCCAATGCGATGCGCCCTTTCAACGGTACAGGGTATGCAAAGCCCCAATTGCTCAGGAATGATTTTTGCGCAGATATTCGTGAGCTGAGTAGTGGAAACTGATTCAGGGAGTCCAATAATGCCCAAATTGTTTCTTCTCGAGCGATTTTCCAAATCGTCAAGTTTGTTCCATACATCCCTATTTGCGGCATTAATAATAGCTGAGGCGGCCGTGGAGTCATCTTCTAGCGATGAGATCCTGTCTTCCACATGAGTAAGCCTCTGAGCTTGTGCCTGTACCTCAATGTGGAGATGTTCCAGTCCTCTGTGTACCGCAGCATCTACAGTGGCAGTGAGTGTGGGACCCAGCAAAGCTACCACTACCTGTGCTATACCCGCAGGAGAGGCAGGGTCGACGGCTGCTGGCCGTGGGAGGCTGCGGCTGTGTCTGTGTCAGCACAGGTGTCAGCGGCAGCTCTGCTTGTGAGAGAGCGGCGGCCATCTTGGCTGTGTCTGCCGTCGGCTCTCCCACTGGATGTATCACGGCGGCTGCCACTCGGGCGTACAATCGCTCCACAAAGCGATCCATCTGTGCCCAGAATGTAGCGGGGGCGGAGGGGGGTCTCCCCAAAGTGTTTGCCGGTGAGTATGGCCGGTTTGAAGAGGAGTGCGGCGGGAGCTGAGGATATCTACCTTTCCCTCATGTGGCACTGGAACCGGAAGTGACACCAATGATTTTTTTAGCTCTCTATAAGGGGCCATTCTTACCACCACCACTGTAAAAAAGGGCATTCTTCTCACTGACCCCTAAAGTTAGGTGCATTGTTCCCACTGACCCCCAATGAATGGGTTTTATCAGGGGTCCCCCGAGACCTGAAAATTATTTTAAGGGCAAAAAGGTTGAGAAATGCTGCTCTCGAGTATCGATTATGAGCCGGAAAACAGTTTTTCTACATTTTGGTATTCCTGGAGGGTTTGGAGATTTCAAAGTGCTTTGGGAGGGAAGATCCATCCAGTTTCCAGGTCTTGCTGAAGACCAACAGGGTGTGTGTCTAGGTGCGCACAGCCCTTATAGTGATAGTCATGGTCATAATGCAAGGCTGCCATTTGGAGACAGGCGTGCTGCTTTTAGGAGACAGAAGTGCTATACTCAAGAGACAGCACTCCATGTTGGAGGAGAGATTCTATATCTATAGAACTGAGAGAGTCGAGGTGGCTAGGCGAGTCTAAGGGACTGAGGGAGCTGGAATGACTACGTGAGTCCAGGGGGCCGAGAGAATTTGGGGGTCTTAAAGAAGTGGGAGAGCCTAGGGTGCCAGGAGTGGGCCGTGCTGCAGGGTGCTGTAACTACAGGCTGAGTATGCCAGGCGAGTCCAGAGAGCCTAGAAAGCTGGGTGAGACAGTCTGAGGGACCAGCAGTGGTGCTGCTGAAAAAGGAGACAGGTGTCTCTACATTTCTGCAATCTATTTTGGCTGGTGAACATTCCCTGTTTTATTTTAACTTTTCTTTAAGTTTGTTCTTTAAGTTTGTTTAATAAAAGTTGAATGGCAAGTCTTAAAACCACAGTTCGGAACTAGCATTGACTCACAGAAATTGCTTTTACCACTAAGCTGAATTCCTCAATATCACAGTATACATATATTAGTTGTCTTTAATACAGTGGACCATTTCTTCAATAGACAGCCTGTACTAAAAGATTTAACAGGAAATATAATACTAAGGGCCAGATTCAGGTAGATCAGAGCATCTTTGCTCTGGAGTAACGCTTCTCATTTGCGTTACTCTGCCGAAATTTTAGGAGCAAGTGCTGTTATTCAGGAAGCACTTGCTCCTAAAGTTGCGGCAGCGCATCGCAAATGAGCCAGCGGAATTCAAATTGGGCGGGTACGGGGCGTGTAGTATTCTAACTATGCGCGATCCCGCGGCGAACGTACTGCGCATGCGTCGAGTGTCAATGCATCCCAGTGCGCATGCTCCAAATTCTGTCAGTGAACGTCAATGACGTCACATTCCCATTTATGAATGTTTTACGCAAGCGACGCGATTTGTTTTTTTTCCGACGCGATGACGACGCCTATACTTAACATAGGATACTCCACTAGGGGGCTGCTTTATCTATACGCCGCGTATCGCTTCCGCAAACGTCGTAAAGTCACTGCGTCGCGCCCGAAAAAGATCGTGAATTGCCGATTCCCGCTCATTAACATATTTTTTGAGCGTAAATCGGCGGGAACGCCCCGGGCGCCATTTTTAAGTTGAAGTAACGATGCGATGGCGAAATTTAATTACGCCGATCGCATCGGAACTCCAACCCGGCGTTTCTTGTTTTCTGGTTATAGAAAACAGAAACGCCGGCTTAAAGTGACAGTTAGGCTGGCGAATCACTGGATCCGCCAGCCTAACTCTTCATGAATCTGGCCCTAGGTGTTTATTTATTTATTTTTGTCTGTTGTACTTGCCATACGCATAAGGTACTTGCTATCTAATAGGGCCTTATCTAATGAGAGTAGAATTGTATGCAAGAGCTTCCTGGCAGAATGCTTTCAGTACAAACTTTTTTAAGCATATTTTTCTCAAAATATATATCTGTGTATGTGTTTATGGAATAATTGTATGATATACCTGTAAACGTTATTTCTCACACTTCGTCCATGAGATATAGGATTTTTTAATACAGCTTACCTGTAAAATTCTTTTCTTGGGAATACATCACGGGACACAGAGCCTTAATTACTTAATGGGTTATGTAGTCACCACAGGTGATTTGACACTGGTTAATCCAATTAGAATTGAGTTCCTCCCCTATATAACCCCTCCCAAATGGAGAGTGCCTTAGTTTTGTAGCAAAGCAATAAGTGTTTCACGTTTAACTCCAAAGAGGGGTGGGAGCTCTGTGTCTTGTGATGTATTCCCTAGAAAAGCATTTTACAGGTAAGCTGTATTAAAAAATGCTATTTTCTTGATCATACATCATGGGACACAGAGCCTTAATTACTTAATGGGATGTCCCATAGCAATGCTAAAATTGAGGGGAGGGAGACACAGATCAGAATAAGACCGCCATTGGGCCAGAAGATCTATACTTCTGCCTACAGCACACTACGCCCAAAGGCGGCATCCTCATACCCTTTCACATCTACCTGGTAGAGCTTAGTAAATGTATGGACTGAAGACCAAGTAGCAGCCTTACAGATCTGAGCCATGGAGGCCCGGTAATGCACTGCCCATTACGCACCAACTGCTTTAGCCGAGTGCGCCTTCATCTGAAAAGGAGAAATCTTCTTTTCTAACCATAGGCCTGAATAATGACTTGTCGAATCCAATCTGCAATAGTAGATTTCGACACTGATTGGCCCTTCCCTGGGACCTGGCAGAATAACAGACAATCAGTCTTACATATCTGAGCCGTAGCTTGCAGATAAACTTTCACCATTCTTACAACATCTATAGAGCGTAGAACTTCTTCCTTCGCAGACTGTAGGACTATATATTGTGATAAAGTCGCAAAATTAGCGATAAATGTAGAGTTGCACAGTCACTGATCTTCAAGCAGAAATAGCAAAAAATCACAGTTTTATTGCATCCATCAGAAAAATATACAGGGGTTTTCACAGTCCATACAAAATGGTACCTTCAGCCTCCTGGCTTACACGTATAATGGAAAATACAGAGCCACCTGGCTATCTTTAGCAGTAGCACCACACTGCTCAGGCTCCCTCATGAAGCCTTCCTGACTCCTGTCAGCCACCCCAGACTCACTCCTGTCAGCCACCTCAGACTCAGGCCTCTGGGTATTATAGTGCAGCCTGCACTCTCCAGATTCTCTAGCTTCTCCAGCTAATTTAGTGCACACTGCACTCTCAGGGTTCTCCCATCCAGACCTGGACTCCTCGGGAGGGTGGAGCCCTGAGCCACAGCCAGGCCAGCACTAAAAAGCTGAACACACAGCTGTGCAATCAATGTGTCTGTCTCTACAAAATATGGCGAAAATCAGCCATTCATCAGGCAAGACAGATCCAAACCATCACATACCCTCCCCCTTTGTTTCGAAGCGGAGGGAGGAACACATAGACCCCTCATCACAAATGGGTCTCCTCTGTGCCAACCATTGGCTGCACAGGCCCATTTTTTCCGGGTATGTTTCCACCAACCCTTCACCGTGGCGCCTTTGTGCCAACTATCAGCAGCAGGAGTCCTAATCTGCCCAACCTTTCCTCTAAAGGGGCACTCCACCCACCTCTTCTTCTGGGTGTGCTTCCACCAGCACTTCTTCCTGAACCGTGGACTCCCACTAATCTCTCTATCCCTTCTACCTCCTGGCCTTAGGATCCTTCTTTTTCCTCCCACAGACCTACTCTCTTGGGACTGTTGGGGACCCACTTCCATGAAACCTGTCAGGGACTGACCACTCTTACTACCTGACGCAACACTAACCGACATTTGTTTCTCAGGTTCACTATCGCCTATGTGGTTACCTTTGGCACCCAAACCATCTGAGATTAACACGACATCCTTCTGTTTTACCTCACCAGCAATGTTTCACAAGGGGTTATTCAACCCAACATTGTCATTGGGACCTCTTGTCCCCGTGTTTGTTAGGACAGTGTCTATGGAGGGACCACCTACAGGCAAGCAGTTACTCCCTATGGGACAGTCCCGCAGTTTCACATTGCCCCCTGTTGTCCAACACTTCAATAGCAATTGTCCTACTAATGCACATTTTTCCACACCAATGTCTTTAACCATTTCTGTATCCATTGGTACCTCAACCAATAGCTCAGAGTTGTCTGACAGTACTCTACAGTGCTTCCCATACACTTTTTCATTACAGTTACCATTACTGTTATTTCCTGTCAAAGTGTCTCCGGGTACCTTAAACTGCACCTCTCTGCGAGTTATGGACTGAATTCCCACTACTGTCACGTCCATTCCGAGCCCTTCCTTTTCATGAGGTCTAGAGGGCAAGACCGTGCGCACGCCCTGTACCAACCACTGCTCAGCCGTACCTCGGACCGCTCCAGTAGGAATGCACGCCATCACATCAGCAGACGGGGAGACTTCCACTTTGTCTATTATTTCTGATTTCTCCAACAATTCCCCTGAGCGCCTTCTGCACACAACCGCCGCTGGAAGCACTCTCAAAGATAACTGTGAGACAACTTTCCACAAAATTAACCAACAGTACAGCAACCAATTTTCATCAATATTGCTTAACAACGCCGGTACCACCTGTGTCCACCGATTGGTACTACGCAGTACCACGTCGCCCCTCTGCTGTGGATACATGCAGGTGTACATTGGAAATATTTTCACCAATTCCAACAACATCTCAGTTATTTCTAGACACGCCACATCTAAACGCAGAACTTTAGGAACTTTTCCTTTACCAACGATGTGGAGGGGCTCATTTGCTAAGGCTTGAGAGGCTGAGACACTTAAAAAGACCTCTACCTTCTGCAAAAGCCAACGCACCCATGTCTACCGGCCCTACAGTCTCTCCATTTTGCATAGCAGAATTTGTGTCCACCGCAAACACATTTTTAAACACAGCAGGCTGCAATAACATAACTTGACCACTGTGTGGCGCTTCATTAAACTCATGAGGACTTTTTCTGTCAGCAGTGACAGACTGTAGTAACACATTATCACTACAAGCAAATTCAGACATTTCAGTTTTACTATTTTTCTCATCACGTAGATCAAGTACCCTCTTATCCCTCAGAGCGGCACCACAGTTGTCCCCGGCAACCTCTGGCTCCAACACACAGAGCTCCCTGGAGGTTTCTAAGGACACCTCTGCAACCTTACCTACTGTTGCCAAGGGAAATCGCATAACCTGCTTAGCGATCAGCCCTAGCTCATCAAGCATCACATCACCATAAATACATGTATCAGCAACATCATCAGTATTCATAAACATAGCAGCTTTATAATCTCTATCAGATTGACTTTTGTCAGAACGTATGGCACCCTGCATGCGACTCAACACATTAACCTTCCTCTCTAAAGGAATTATTTTGCCCACTAGGGCGCATTTACAGTCGTCCTGGGACACCACTTGCCTTACCAATACAGGCTCCTTGGCGGTTTCCCTTTGCAACTCTGCAGCACCTGTCTCTATCGCTAGGGAACATGACACGCCATCTGTTTTGGTCACCCCTAACACATCACTCTCAGCACTCTGCTGGACTACCTTAGGTGCACACAAAGTCCACATATCACTTTCAATCTTTGATCTTGCTGCAAGGAGGGTTTTAACGTGTGTCTCCCCACTGATCTGGGTAGCACACTGCAGCAAGTCCATCTTTACACCTTCTGCAGATCTCCTCCCCGGACACATTGCTACTTCACAAATTGCAACAGTCTTACCATATCTTGAAGCAGGTAACGCTATCTTCATTTGAGGGCGTTGTCTTTCAGCTGCATTTTTACTGGCCAACTCCCCCTGGTGGCCACAGGATGAAATCACAGTAGGCAACTCCCACTGTTTACCACCCTGTCCAGCTGCACCCCAAAATCTAGGACAAGAAAATATGCCGTGCCCCAGCTGACCACATTCCAGGCATGGTGCTCGGCGATTCTCCCAAACACAGCGACTTTGCGATCCTTGAAGCTTTGTTGATTTCCACTTGCGATGATCCTCTGTCGGTAATACTCTTGTCTTGTGGTCCACTGACCTGACATCATAGACGTTGCTATGGGCAACTGCACCCATCTGCTTTGCTGAAGCTTGCGACAAAGGGCATTTGGAAACTTCATGCCCCCACTCACTGCAACGCAAACAACGCACATGTTTCTTCACACTTTGCACCTTGATAGCTGGCTTCTCCACACTTGCAATCACCTGTGCATTCATTTCAGCTGTGTTGCTAGGGACAACACCAACTCTCATTTCAGCAAACATTGCTTCCTTTTTGCGTTTTGACCACGCCATCTCTGCAATCAGGCCAACAACGTTTTTTAACACAGTTCCTTCTTAACACAGGAAAACTTTGGCGTACTGTCTCCAGGACTTGCAAACAGCACACTTTCACATGCAGACTTCACTCTTTGCGATTCCACTTGAATCAGCGATTTCCCAAGTGGATACTTTTTCTCAGGCCACGCTGAGCTCCCTTTCACAGGTACAGCACCTGTATGCAACACAGTCCATCAATTGAACTCTTGTGCAATGCAGTTCGCCTGGCTGCGACACAGCATTGCTGCAAAAACGCCCAGTTTCTTTTTACTCACTGTTTTTGGTATGCATGGGTCTGGAACTCTTTCAAACTGCCCAGAGCAGCAGGCTCAAATTCTTGCATCATCTTCACAGTCACTCCACCAAACTTTTGCACCGTCCAGCAAAAATGAAGCACTGTCACTTTAAAGCAAGTTGCTTTTCACTTCATGCAAGCTCTCAGCTGCACACACAGATTGTGCTGTCTCAAGCACACAAACAGTTCATATATCAGATGAACTTACTTTTTTCCGTTTTCCGGGTCCTGTACCTTTAAGGCTACTGTAACTGTAAATTGGCCGGTACAACAACGAACATCCCACTGCTGCCACCACTTGTGATAAAGTCGCAAAATTAGCGATAAATGTAGAGTTGCACAGTCACTGATCTTCAAGCAGAAATAGCAAAAAATCACAGTTTTATTGCATCCAACAGAAAAATATACAGGGGTTTTCACAGTCCATACAAAATGGTACCTTCAGCCTCCTGGCTTACACGTATAACGGAAAATACCGAGCCACCTGACTATCTTTAGCAGTAGCACCACACTGCTCAGGCTCCCTCATGAAGCCTTCCTGACTCCTGTCAGCCACCCCAGACTCACTCCTGTCAGCCACCTCAGATTTAGGCCTCTGGGTATTATAGTGCAGCATGCACTCTCCAGCTTCTCTAGATTCTCCAGCTAATTTAGTGCACACATGCACTCTCAGGGTTCTCCCTTCCAGACCTGGACTCCTCGGGAGGGTGCAGCCCTGAGCCACAGCCAGGCCAGCACTAAAAAGCTGAACACACAGCTGTGCAATCAATGTGTCTGTCTCTCCAAAATATGGCAAAAACCAGCCATCCATCAGGCAAGACAGATCCAAACCATCACACTTGATTCAGATGAAATCCTGAAACCACCTTAGGTAAAAAGTCGGGTGAGGATGCAGCACCACCCTGTCATCATGAATCATCATATACGGTTCCTCCTTGCTGAGGATTTGGCTACAAGAGAAAAACAGTTTCCTTGTCAAAAAGATTTAAGAAGCATGGTGTAATGGTTCAAAAGGTAGCTTCTGTAAAACAAATAATACTAAATTCAAATCCCATGGGCACACGGGAGACTTAGCCGGTGGATTCAAGTGCAGTGGTCCCTGAACAAATGGCAAGGCTAGGGAATGAGAGGCAAGTGGTATTTGAAAAATACCGACAAGGTTGAGATTTGGCCCCTGATATCGCTCAAGGCCAACTTCATATTTAAGCCCAACTGAGGAAGGGCAAAAACCCTTTTAATGGCATACTTTCTAGGATGCCTCTTTCTGGGTTCACACCAGGAAACATATACCTTCCAGATTCTGTAGTAGATGAACCTGGAGGCCGGCTTCTTAGCATTAACCAGAGTGGAACTGGACTGGACCTGAGAACCCACGTTTCCTCAGAATGTGGGTCTCAACAGCAAAACCGTCAAAATCAGACTTTGTAAGGCAGGATGGAATATTGGACCCTGCGATAGTAGGTCTAAGCGTTGTGGGAGAATCCAAGGTCTACCTACTGCCATTCTTACGATTTCTACATACCAGGGTCTCCTGGGCCAAGCCGGGGTGATCAAAATCACCGGATTTCCTTCCCTCTTGACTTTCTGAAGGAATCGTGAGAGAAGCAGAACTGGAGGGAATGCGTAATCAGAGAATAACGATCCCATGAGATTGTCAGGGCATCTGACCCTCGTCCAGCTTTGTGTTGGACCAGCTGCTGGTGGGTTAAAAAATCCGCCTGCCAATCTTTTACCACTGGAATGAAGACTGCAGACAGGCGAGGATATGCCTTTCTGCCCAGGCTAGGATGTGATTCACCTCTCTTTGGGCATCCAGACTTCTGGTGCCTCCTTGGTGATTGATATAGGCCACGGCTGTAGCATTGTCGGACTGAATCCGAACAGGCCAATCCTGCAGTCTGCAAGACCAAACTCTGAGGGCCAAATCAATTGTCTGAATCTCCAGAATGTTGATGGGAAGGAGCTTTTCGGGACCCGATCACTTCCCCTGGGCGGATGCTTCTTCTAGAACTGCCCCCCAGCCAAGAAGGCTGGCGTCTGTGGTTACCAATATCCAGGTAACCCCAGCAAGTAATAGGTAAATATACATACTAGTATAAATAATATTATTATAATTATGGTAGATGTTTTATTGTTTAGAGTCTTTTCTGTCAAATGTACAATCTTACCTATACAATGTATATTCTTTTAGAGCATCTCCTCTTTACCCCCTGAAGAGACCGCCATTTACAAGATCGAAACGCGTCAGGGTTCTTATTTTTACATTGTACTATCATGATGCCATGCCATTTTACATTTGCCCATATGACTGTTTCATCATGTAAATTTTTCATTGTTAGTACTTGGCACCTATGTTTAATACAATCGATATGTTCTTTGTGATACATTTATTTAAATTAAATTGTTTTTGATACCTTTTAATATTAATACTTCTTGCTGCAACACAAAGCCCCTGGGGTACTTTTCCTTTCCACCGGAGTGAAGGAATTTCCTTCTTACAGATTTTGGGGGAGCAACCACCAATTGAGGCTCTGGTGAACCTTTGGAGATCAGATCATAGGAAGGTTCAGGGCCTTAACATCTTTGTTCCAAGCTGACAGAATTATGCCCTGTAATGACCTTGAGTGAAACTGGGCATATGGAACAGCCTATATCACTCGGACCAAGTCTCCTATGGCTTTTGCCTTTGGCGAGGGAAGTAATACCTTGCTTCGGGACGTGTCTATAATTATGCCCAAGTACTCCAGCCTTCTTTGAGGCTGCAAGGAGGATTTCCCAGATTGATGACCCAGCCTAGGTACTCTAAATATCCCACTGTGCTGTGCACATAGTGGCCCAAGCATACAGGGGACTGATCTATGATCAACAGATTGTCCAGATAGGCTGTTACTGCTATGCCTCATGCCCTTAGCCTTGCCAGGACAGGGGCCAGTGTTTTTGTGAACACTCGAGGTGCTGTAGGCAGCCCAAAGGGAAGGGCCACAAACTGAAAGTGGTACTGAACCATCGCAAATCTTAGAAACCTTTGGTGAGCGGGAAATATTGGCACATGCAGATATGCATTTCTGATGTTGATGCCAAGAATTCTCCTCACTGAAGGGTGGAAACAACTGAACGGATAGACTCCATGCGAAAGGAGAGAATGTTCAGAAACTGATTTAGGCCTTTTTTTAAATCCTGGATAGTTCTGACATCCCTGTTTGGTTTTGGAACCGTAAAAGGTTTGAGTAAAACCGTGATCCCTGATCCTCTGGGGCTAACTTCGTGATTACCCCTTGGGACAACAGGTGTTCCAAGGCCAACAGTAAAAGCCTTATTTTTTCTGGATTTTTGGCAACTCTTGATCTCAGAAAACGGGGTGGCAAAAGTTCTCTGAATTCTAGCTTGTAGCCTGAGGATACTTTAGAGATTACCCACTTGTCCTGAACTTTGTTCCGCCAGGTGTTTGCAAATTGCAGCAACCTTCCCCCCACTCGGCCGAGCAGAGGCATCCCTCCATAGGGAAGTTTTGGGGGTCTGTTCAGACTTTGAACCCCAAGTTCTTTGAAGGACGTTTACTCTTCTTTTTAACCAGCAACAGAGTAGACTTGACTCCGGTAAACTTTTGGATGTATTTATCCAGGTCATCCCCAAACAGGCATCCTCCCCCAAAGGGGAACGCTGCCAAAGTATCTTTTGCAAGAAAACTCAGCCTCCCAATGTTTTAACCAAAGGGACCTGAGCACGTGTACCTGCAGGAGATTCAAGCGGGATGCTTGCTGAGTCCATAATCACATCAACCGTAAAACACAAGGCCTAAGAAGAACCTCAATCTCCTCTGTAGTCCTCTGTAGGGAGGAGGTTAATCATCTGCTTCATTTGTTCCTTGAGGAACTGACATACACCAATGGCTGCAACTGCAGGTTGTACTACAGCCCCAGCCATGGAAGAGGAGGCTTTCAGAGCGGCGACGAAGAGGAGGGGGAGAGATTACTGGGGCATCATTCGGGGGACCCCTTTATGCGTTTGTGGCAGAGACTGCTGGGAAGGAGGTGAGTGGCGTTTTTTATTGACCTACCTCACTGAGCTTGTTCCTGGATGTAAGAATACACCAGGTTTTCACTTACTCCCTCCAGTGATGAAAACCAGGAAGACATCCTACACCAAAGAAGATAATACATAAATAAAACCTCATACCTGGACCTGTAAAAGACTCTGCCAGAAACTTTTCGTGCCACAGATGTATTAGTACACCAAAGTCTGGATCCCAGAGCCCAGACCTTCGCAAAGAGACATTACAGGAAAACCTTGTTTCTTCTTACACGAGGCCTGGGTATAAACCATCTTAGGCCTTTGATATCAGCCCGAGGAATGGATACGGTTATAGCTCCTAGGTCTCTGCAGCCAGACCATCAAAAGAGCATTTCTCTTCTTAGCACACGTTGAACGTGACCAACCAACGTAACCGTTTTATTCACCTCTGTCACTCCTGAATCTTTATTCTCACTGACTTCCTGGTTTGCGGTGCGCATTCATTCTTGCTACATCATGGCCTAATGGGAACTACAGTTCCCATTAGGCTTAGTCTCCATGCCTGTGAGGGATAAGAGAGCATCTTCACGCAGGGCTGTAGTCATAGGGAGGGGGTGAGCACATTCTGCTTTCCACCGTGCAAAACAGCTCAGGTGCTGGTGGAAAGCAAGAAGAGGAGAGACAAGTAATGGCATTTTCAAACCTGGATTACTGTATTTTGGAGGTCAAAAGGAAAAACGAGGTAAGTGATATTTAAATGCTCTAGCTTACAGCAATCAATTGAACTAATAAAAAACGAACCTTTAGTGTTCCTTTAACACTGGCGAAAAACTCAGGCACTCTCCATTTGGGAGTGGTTATATAGGGGAGGAACTCAATTCTAATTGGGTTAACCAGTATCCAATCACCTGTGGTGACTACATAACCCATTAAGAAATTAAGGCTCTGAGTCCCATGATGTATGATCAAGAAAAGATACGTGTGCTACATAAAGCATGCAGTGCCCAAGAGTGTGCTACATAAAGAATGCAGGGCTCAGGACTGCACTACATAAAGAATGCAGTGCCCAGGAGTGCACTACATAAAGAATGCAGGGCTCAGCTGTGCCCATCTATGCAGCCTTACCAGTTCCCCAGCAATGCAGCCTTACCAGTGTCCATCTATGCAGTCTCACCAGTGTCCCAGGAATGCAGCCCTTAAAAAGTGCCCATCTATGCAGCTTCACCAGTGGCCAGCAATGCAGCCTCACCAGTGCCCAGCAATGAAGCCTGACCAGTGCCCAGCAATACAGCCTTACTAGTGCCCAACAATGCAGCCTCACCTGTGCCCATGTATGCAGCCTCACCAGTGCCCATGTATGCAGCCTCACCAGTGCCCATGTATGCAGCCTCACCTGTGCCCAAGTATGCAGCCCCACCAGTGCCCAGCAGTGCAGCCCCACTAGTGCCCATGTATGCAGCCTCACCTGTGCCCAGCAATGCAGCCTCACCAAATTCCCATGTATGCAGCCTCACCAAACCCATTTATGCAGCCTCACCTGTGCCCATGTATGCAGCCTCACCTGTGCAGGGGATCAGACAGCAGAGCTGGCATCATTACGTGTGCTGGCATCGCCCACTGTAACAGCTTTAATTTAAATTGTCGGGTGCCCGCCATCACACAAGTCCTGCCTCCTGGGTTGGCTCCAACCTATGATAGACAGCACACGTGTCAGCATTGGACAAGTTTGCTGTCTATCAAAGGAGCTAAACTAGTAGACAGGACTTGTGTAAGGGCAGGCACCCGATGATTCAAATAAAAAAAACTGTTACAGCGGGTGACGCCGGCCTGACACCTCCAAGTGTTTTTGGGGATTAATTTTTTTTTAAATACAAGGCATACCCCACTTTTAAGTACAGAATGGGGTTTATTTACTAAAGCTGGAAGGCCCAAAATCAGGCTCACTTCTGCATAAAAACCAATGAGCTTCCAGGTTTTATTACCAAAGCTTAATTGAAGAAGCTGGAGTTAGAAGCTCATTGGGTTCTATGCAGACATGAGCCAGATTTTGCACTTTTCATGTTTAGTAAATAAACCCCATTGTGTACTTCAAATTTGGGTATGCCTGTAAAGGACTTATCAGGGTGTTCATGTGCATCCTTCCCTTTTCCTGCTCAGCCAGGCTGCATGCTTGGATTAATGGTCTGGTATTAGATAGGTAGATAGAATTTGGGGGACATCATATGACGGCGGGCTGGAAGTGGTTAAAGCGCATTTTTTTTCCCAGAGTATTTTCCGGGTATTGCAGAGTATTGTGCGGGGTTTTGCAGAGTATTGTGCAGGGGGTATTGCAGAGTATTTGCCGGGGTATTGCAGAGTATTTTGCGGGGGTATTGCAGAGTGTTGGCCGGGGGAATTGCAGAGTATTGTGCGGGGGTATTGCAGAGTATTGTGCGGGGTATTGCAGAGTATTGTGCAGGGGGTATTGCAGAGTATTGTGCGGGGGTATTGCAGAGTAATTGCAGGGAGTATTGCAGAGTATTGTGTGGGGGTATTGCGAAGTATTGCATTGGGGGTATTGCAGAGTATTGCGTGGGGGTATTGCAGAGTATTGCGCAGGGGCTATTGCAGAGTATTGCGCAGGGGGTGTTGCAGAGTATTGCGCAGGGGGTATTGCAGAGTATTGCGCAGGGTATTGCAGAGTATTGCATGGGGTATTGCAGAGTATTGCAGGAGGTATTCCAGAGTATTGCAGGGGGTAATGCAGAGTATTGCAGGGGTATTGCAGGGATGACTGAGCAGGGATGGCTAGATCTGTGACTGCAATAGTCACAGATCCAACCACAGAGCTGCTGCCACCCGCCCCCCCCTCTCACACTGAACCGATCGGTACAGAGAGAGGAGGGAGGAACAAGCGTCACCAAATGACGCCGGTTTGTTTACATGTGATCGCTCTGTCATTGGACGGAGCGATCACGTAGTAAACGGCCACTATCAGTGGCAATTTACTGTGATCCGTGATAAGCCGGGTCCAGAGTCACGGACTGTCATGGACAGCCTGGCCCGCTGGCGGGCACATCGGCGCGCACAGGCGCGCGCATGCGCGGTAGCGGCGCGCGCATTCGCGGTAGCGGCGCGCGCATTCGCGGCACCATAGCGTGCACGGGAGCGCGCACTAGCGGCGGCGGCGCGCGTGCACGTGGGGACGCCGTTTTGGCGCCAAATCTGGCTTTAAAAGGATCCTGATCCCTGTGCTTCTTGCTGTCCTGTCTACAGCGTCTCTGTGAGCTACCCGCATCTGTGAACCTGATTGAACCTGATCCTGACCACCCGGCTCGTACCTGTTAACCTGTTTGCTGCCTGCCCTGACCTCGGCTTGTCTGACTACCCCTTTGGCTTAATCCTCTGTACTTCTGCTGCCCGCCTGCTGATCGACCCGGACTGGACCTGACCCCGCCTGTACCAACTCTACCTTCTACTGAACCCCTAGCCTGCCAGAGGGCTTACCTGCAGAGACTTGTTCCAGTCGGTACTACGGGACACCTCCCCCGCTCCTGCTGTACTCCTGCCTCCAGCTGCTCGACAGTGAGCTTGGATCTTCAGCCTGCACCAGTCTGTAACGTGACTCCGGGAACTACTGACTCAGCTCACGGGCCCAGCACTCGCCAGTACCAGGCGCTTGTGCGACTCTGTAGTCCCGGTCCTCCTGTCTGCACTATCAGGGGTCCCGGGACCAGAGAAGCAAGGGCTGCCACTCCCTGCACGCCGGGCTCGTACCACCAGGTACGTGACAGTACAGGACAGCCATGACCGAGCCCACGCAGGGAGTGGATCCTATGCAGGAGCTATGCCGGCACCTTGACGGTCTGACCCAAGCCGTCCGAACCTTACAAGAGGGTTACACCTGACTGGAGAACCGAGTCCAGGCCTTGTCCGCCCCAGCTGCCACCTCCGCCACGACAGGCACATCTGCTTCACCTGCTGTAATCATGCTGCCGCCTGAGCCTAAGGTTCCCATGCCAGAAAGATTCACTGGGGAACGAAACAAGTATCGAGCGTTCCAGAACGCCTGCGAACTTTATTTCGCACTCCAGCCACGGACTTTCTCCCTGGAGGCCACCAAGGTGGGATTTGTCATTTCACTTCTGTCCGGAGAGCCACAAGCCTGGGCTCACCGCCTGTTGGAACAGAAAGATGTGTCCCTTGACAACTTGACCACTTTCTTCCAAGCCATGTCCCTACTGTACGAGGACCCTCACCAAACGGCCACCGCAGAAGCCGCCTTACATGCCCTCCAACAGGGACGCAGACCAGCGGAGGATTACGTAACCGAATTCCGTAGATGGAGTTCGGATACGAACTGGAATGACGCGGCCCTTTGCTACCAGTTCCGCCTGGGACTTTCTGAACCGTTGAAGGATGAACTTGCTAGGGTGGGTGTCCCTGGAACCCTGGATGCCTTGATCAACTTAACAATCCAAATCGACAGGCGCTTAAGAGAGCGTAGGACTGAAAGGGCCACCGGTCCGTCTCGCCCTACCTGGATGATGCCGCGAGTACCTACTTACTCAAATCCAGCTCCGCCGGCTCCCACGCCTCCACAGTCTCATGACCTCGCTGAACCTATGCAACTAGGACTTCTTCGCCCTACCCTGACACCTGAAGAACGCCAGCGACGCCGGCTCAACAATCTTTGCCTGTATTGTGGAGGTTCCGGACACTATGTGAGGTCTTGCCCAGTAAAGATCCGTAAGTGCCTGTCCATGTCTACCGTTCGTGCACCTATTGGATCACCCAACCCTACTCACCTGGCTATTTCCGTTCTCTTTCAGCTCCCAGAAGGGAACATCCAGGCCAGCGCTATCCTTGATTCGGGAGCATGTAGCTGTTTCTTGGACCGGACTTTTGCCATCAGACACCAGATCCCTCTTCGCTCCAGAGCCTCGGGACTTTCAGTATACTTAGCGGACGGATCAATCTTGAGATCTGGACCGGTCACCCAAGAAACCCAGCCACTGGCCACAACTATGGCCAGAACCCACCACGAACTACTATGCCTAGATGTGATTGAGTCCCCGCTGTTCCCCATCATTCTGGGCATGCCGTGGCTTCATGCCCACAACCCTCAAATCAACTGGGTCACAGGGGAGATTTACTTCAACTCTCCTTATTGCCTGGAACATTGTCTGCAAGTGCCACCATCAGCCCCCTCTCTGCTCTGTATGGATTCTGATGCGGAGGTCCGTCAAGCTGTCCCAGAGACTTACCATGGCTTTCTAGATGTTTTCAGCAAAAAGGGAGCTGAGACCCTTCCGCCACACAGGGCCTATGACTGTCCCATCGAACTTCTCCCGGGAGCAGAGATCCCTTTCGGCAGGATCTTTCCTCTAAGGCCGCGTACACACGAGGGGATATGTCCGCTGAAAACGGTCCGATGGACCGTTTCAGCAGACATCTCCGCTCGTGTGTATGGGGTAGCGGACAGATTTCTCCACCCGACAGATTTCAAAGCATGCTTTGAAATCTATCCGGTGGGAATCTGTCCGCCCGACATGTCTGCTGGTTAGTACACTTACCAGCAGACATGTCGGCCCCCCACCGCCGCCGCGCCGCTGCCGAATGGATTCGGCGCATGCGCGGAAGTGTTTTACTTCCTGGTGCGGTGACGTGGCGGTGACGCGGCGGCGTCAACGTCACCGCCGCGTCACCACTACGTCACCGCGCCGTCCGGCGGCGGGGAATTTGATCCGATGGTGTGTACACGCCATCGGATCAAACTCCCGATCGGACATATCCGATGGAAATGGTCCGCGGACCGTTTTCATCGGATATATCCGATCGTGTGTACGCCGCCTAACAGAGCTCGAACTGGAAGCCCTAAAGACTTATTTAGACGACAGTCTCCGGAAAGGGTTTATCCGCCCGTCCACTTCACCTGCAGGAGCAGGTATCTTCTTTGTTCAAAAGAAGGACCTCTCTCTCCGCCCCTGTGTGGACTATCGGGAACTTAATAAAGTAACTATCAAAAATCGGTACCCGCTTCCCTTGGTACCCGAATTGTTCCAACGCCTAGGATCTGCAGTAATTTTCACCAAGCTGGATCTTCGTGGGGCCTATAACCTTGTGCGTATCAAGGACGGAGACGAGTGGAAAACCGCTTTTCGCACACGCTTCGGGCACTTTGAATATCTGGTCATGCCCTTTGGTCTCTGTAACGCCCCGGCCACCTTCCAGCACTTCGTAAACGATATCTTCAGGGATTATCTGGACCTTTTCGTTATCGTTTACTTAGATGACATCCTTATCTTTTCTTCTTCGTTGGAAAAACACCGGGAGCACGTCAAGAAGGTGCTCAGACGGCTTCGAGTTCACGGTCTCTATGCTAAACCGGAGAAATGTGAATTCGAGCAGTCAAGCATACAATTTCTGGGACTCATAATTTCAGTAGAAGGTATTCAGATGGATCCCCAGAAGGTTTCCGCAATTCTTGACTGGCCAGCACCCACTGACAAAAAGGGCATTCAGCGCTTCGTTGGTTTTGCCAACTTTTATAGGAAATTTATCAGGGGCTTCTCTACCATCATTTCCCCGATTACCAACCTTACTAAACAGACTGTCCGGTTTCGTTGGTCACCAGAAGCCCAATCGGCCTTTGAAACCCTTAAAGGACTATTCACCTCCGCATCTGTCCTCAGACATCCTGACGCGAGTTTGCCTTACATTTTAGAAGTTGACGCATCCGAAACAGCGGTAGGGGCAGTTCTTTCACAAAGACAGGGTCCTAAGGCCCTCTTACACCCTGTTGCCTTTTTCTCTCGCAAGCTATCAGACGCAGAAAGAAATTATGATGTAGGGGACCGAGAACTATTAGCCATCAAGGCCGCCCTGAAAGAATGGCGGTACCTCTTGGAAGGCGCAGCGCACCCAATCTTGATCTTTACCGATCATAAAAATCTCGAGTATCTGAAGGCCGCCAAGAGATTGAAGCCACGCCAGGCCAGGTGGGCACTATTCTTCACTAGATTCTCGTTCCATATCACGTACAGGCCGGGGTCGAAGAACACCAAGCCTGATGCCCTTTCACGCATGTACGGGGACTCGGAAACCCATGCCCCCCGGGATACCATTCTGTCACCAGGAAACTTTCTGCTACTGCAAGAAGATCTACTAGCCCAAATCAGACAAGCCTCGTCCGGAAACACCTCCTTACTCGGCTTGGACCTACAGCTCAAAGATGGCCTATTGTGGCACCAAGACAAAATCTTCGTGCCGGAAGATCTACGGGTCAAGGTCTTGAACTTGTGCCACGATCATGAGTTGGCAGGTCATTTTGGTGTGCATAAGACATCCGAACTCCTACAACGCACGTTCTGGTGGCCCCAATTTTCAAATGACTGCAGGAAATATGTGGAGTCCTGCATTACCTGTATTCGGAACAAAGGAAGCAATTCAAGAGCCTGGGGGTTACTTAAACCACTGCCAGTACCAGAGAAGCCATGGAGGATGATCTCCATGGACTTCATCGTGGAGCTTCCTCCGTCAGAGTGTTTTACTACCATCTTTGTGGTAGTGGACAGACTGACAAAGATGGCACACTTTCTGCCCATGAAAGGCACACCTTCGGCCCCGGAAACGGCCAAGGTGTTTATTAAAGAGATCGTAAGGCTCCACGGCATCCCGGCGAATATTGTGTCTGATCGTGGAGTACAGTTTACTTCCAGATTCTGGAGGGCTCTCTGCGGATCCCTCAAGATCGGCCTGTCCTTCTCGTCGGCCTATCACCCGCAGTCCAACGGCCAGACGGAGAGAACAAACCAGACTCTGGAGCAGTACCTGAGTTGTTTCTCCTCCTTCTCTCAAGAAGACTGGGTATCCCTGTTGCCGTTGGCTGAATTTGCTTACAATAACTCTGTTCATTCAGCCACCAAACAGTCTCCGTTCTACGCGAATTATGGCTTCCACCCGCTGTTCATGTCCAACTCCGTCCCAGAGTGTTCGGTACCTGCCGTCCAGGAAACACTGCATTTGTTCAACACAAACAATAAGATCTTACAGGAGACAATGACCAAGACTCAACAGTACAACAAAGAAGTATTTGACAAAAAGAGGAGAGGAGAACTTAATTTGGAACCTGGAGACCTAGTATGGCTGTCTACCACGAACCTGAAACTTGCCTGCCCGTCCAAGAAACTGGGTCCCAGATTTGTAGGCCCCTTCCCAGTTAAGAGAAGAATTAATAACGTGGCCTACGAACTGGAATTGCCCGAAACATTCCGCATTCACCCGGTCTTCCATGTTGCCCTCCTCAAGCCTGACGTCTCGGACCCTTTTCCTGGCCGGAACACTGGTCCCCCCGAACCAGTACTAATTGACGGAGAAGAGGAGTTCGAAGTCGAGTCCATCTTGGACTGCAGAAAGAGGCGCAACCAGGTTCAGTACTTAGTGAAATGGAGAGGCTATGGGCCTGAAGACAACTCGTGGGAGCCAGAGTGTAATATACACGCGGAGAAGCTGATCCAGTCCTTTAAAAATGCCCACCCACTCAAGTTGGCCCAGTTGGGCATCCGGAGGCTGCCCCTTGGGGGGGGGCAATGTCATGGACAGCCGGGCCCGCTGGCGGGCACATCGGCGCGCACGGGCGCGCGCATGCGCGGTAGCGGCGCGCGCATTCGCGGTAGCGGCGAGCGCATTCGCGGCACCATAGCGCGCACGGGAGCGTGCACTAGCGGCGGCGGCGCGCATGCACGTGGGGACGCCGTTTTGGCGCCAAATCTGGCTTTAAAAGGATCCTGATCCCTGTGCTTCTTGCTGTCCTGTCTACAGCGTCTCTGTGAGCTACCCGCATCTGTGAACCTGATTGAACCTGATCCTGACCACCCGGCTCGTACCTGTTAACCTTCGAGAGAGGGACCCAATCACTCCCAAAGAGGCGGACCACACATGACGTTTAGAGCATAAAAAGCATAGTGACGTTAGGGGCGGTCATCACCTTTGAAAACGTCCATAGACGAAACCGGTCAGGTGACCACACGCCCTTACGTCACGCACTCCGGCACGCTAAGCTCAGACCAGCTAGGACTTCCGGGTTGGGACGCGCTCACTATTGGAATGCAAACAGCAGCACGCTCTACCCGTTCCATACGGACAGCAACTATTGAGGCTCCCTTAACCCGACTGGTGCAGCTCAGCTTACGGGACTAATTCTGTCCAGCTGCGGTACAGCAGCACTTATGTTTTTAAACTTTTTTGTTTTCTTTTAAATTCATTTTATATACCCTGTTGTCCCAAATTGGGAAACGGGCTTTACAAATAAAAAAATCAACAGGAAGTACTACACCATGAGGATCTCTCTTTTTCTTGCCTCCTAAACAACTGCCATTCACTTTGGAGCCATTGATCACGCCCCAGGAAATATCAACCACGGCGATTGGTCCACATCCGTCTCGCGGCGCTACATACTGAGGTTGGTAAGCAGCAACTATCCACTGATCCCCAAGGCTCTACACCCCCGTCGAGGGGACTACAATCTGGTAAGAGGGGATACATGTGGGGGGACAACTGGAAATTTTGCTGTCACCTGTAGTGCAACATATGATATCAACACTCTAGTTGACAACGTAGCACTGTATTGGAGCCACTCACCACGTTACTGAAAATATATGGACAACACCTGATTAAAACTTATTTTCTTAGATGTCAGTTTAGGCACTAGTTGACCTTTGCACACTGTAATCCACCAGTAGGGTTGATTGCACATTATATATACCAAAGTTTTTTTCCTTGATCACTTATAATATTATCTGTATTAGTTTATCACATATTGGAGCGATATTAAGCATACATTCACCTATATGAATTTGATGTTTTTCACATTTTTCATCTCTTGATCACATCGAGAGGATCACACTCTATTAAGGATTTAGGGCACCACCTTTTCTCTCACATCACACTTGGAATAATATATGGGCACTTAGTTTCGTTATTTCTGGTTTATTATTCATTATATTAATTTAAATATAGCACTCAGCATTGTCCATTATAAAACTGCAACCGGCACAACACAACCACTGAAGTGTATACACCACACTTTATACTAGGCTTCTCAAAGTATACATTACATATACAGGAGTCATCACTAATACCTATTCAACTAGGTATATATGATCATATGAGCACACCACATAGTGCTCCCATTTTCCCTCTGAGGGATCATTAGCAAAAAGGGATCACTTGTGCAAGCGGGGAGCTTTGCTTCCAATAAACCCTTCCGCTACAAGAACCTGACACGTGAAATATACACCACATCCATACAGCAGCGCCAATTATCTGAAACCCACAATATCTCATAACATTCCATCTCTCATTGAGAGATTATACAGAAGGCAGCAGCTCATATCCCCAGTCCTAGCGCGGATTAACCCTCAATTAGTCATAGTACCTGTTAACCTGTTTGCTGCCTGCCCTGACCTCGGCTTGTCTGACTACCCCTTTGGCTTAATCCTCTGTACTTCTGCTGCCCGCCTGCTGATCGACCCGGACTGGACCTGACCCCGCCTGTACCAACTCTACCTTCTACTGAACCCCTAGCCTGCCAGAGGGCTTACCTGCAGAGACTTGTTCCAGTCGGTACTACGGGACACCTCCCCCGCTCCTGCTGTACTCCTGCCTCCAGCTGCTCGACAGTGAGCTTGGATCTTCAGCCTGCACCAGTCTGTAACGTGACTCCGGGAACTACTGACTCAGCTCACGGGCCCAGCACTCGCCAGTACCAGGCGCTTGTGCGACTCTGTAGTCCCGGTCCTCCTGTCTGCACTATCAGGGGTCCCGGGACCAGAGAAGCAAGGGCTGCCGATCCCTGCACGCCGGGCTCGTACCACCAGGTACGTGACACGGACATTCCTGTGTGCGCGCCCCAGGGGGCGCACGGAAGCGCAATTCTGGGGGGACGTCATTAGACGTCCTCCCAGAGTTAAGGAACCACCTTGTAGCCGTAATTCGGCTGGCCCTGGTGACAGCACATAACATAGTTCTCAGCGAATAACAGGTTTCTTGGCACAAGTGTCTGTCCCAGCCGCGGTTGTGGCAACTGGGTATGGGGGGGGGGGTGATACTGGCTCTGCAGCAACTCCCACCATTTTTTATTGACAATGGCACTTGACTCAGGCAACACAGTCAGAGTTTTTCAGTTTCAACCCCCTTAGTGGTCTTGATAGCAAAGCACAGTCCTCCGACTGGATGAATTATGGTTGCTAGGAGCAGCGGTGGTGAAGGTTACCACGGGCAAAATACCGGGCAAGCCCCCAACTGTAGCACACCCTCCAAGGGCTGCTGATGAACTTGGATCCCCTACTCCTGCACAGCCAGGCACACCAAATTTTCACAAACACCCATAGTCTGAGAACAGTCTATAACTTTTTTTTGGTATTTATTAAGGATTAAGAACTTGGATGGGAGTTTAAGGGATGCCCACTTGACTTCAGCAAAACTTTAAGGACATCTTCCTATATACAGTCTCCTTCAACTCATAGCCTATTTTTGTGTATCACAGTGTAGCGAAACAGCTTGTAACTGATTCCAGCACCACCACTTCAGGCACTTCCAACCCACCTGGCTGCAGCTGCCACTTTCACTAGCCCTCCCAGCTAACTCCCTTCACCAGACTGACTCTTCCAGACTGACTCTTCACCAGCCCACCCGACTAACTCTAAGGAAATCTCTCAGGGAAGGATGAAGAATTAAGCACGCCACTGTCTTCAGAGTGACTGGCAACATATGGCAGTCTCCCCCCTTGTTAGTACCCAACACTGTTGACTACTCAGTCTGTCTTCTCTATTGCTCCAATGCCTCCAGGAAAGCCTCCTCCAGTGTGCTTTAGCAGGATCCTTCCAGCACCCGGGACCCAGCCCAAGGCAGGACATCACCCAGACTAGGGGGTACCCCTGAGGGCCACTGACAGCCTCCTCAACACTGCATCTTCATCTTCCACCAGACTGCCCTGCTGGCATGGCCCACATCTATTTATTGAGTGGTCTCAGCCTCCTGCCAGCCTCCCTCTGAGGACCGGCTGAGGCTCCATAATAATTTAAGACAGCTCCCCGAACCTCCATTCACTTCTAAACCAGGGGGAGGCACCAGAGAGATGCCAGGATAAGTCACCCTGCCCTGAATCTTAGTAAACCCTGACCCAGACTCCATAGCTCAGGCTTAGCCCTGAGCTAAACAAAATGTTACTACTCTACTTCTAGGACACACTAGAGAGGGTGCCACACATAACAGTAACCAGCAGATGCTTTGGTATTGCCCCTTTGTTAAAAAGTATAGATGCCTGACAACTGGGCTCCTTCTCCAGTAGGCGTGGGATTAACTGCTATGTGCAGCCCACTTGGCTCTTTACCAAGATAAAAAAGACAGAGAAGCGGCATCTTCCCTTGTTGTGCAATGAGTCATAGGCAGAGCACAGTGGGGCCCCCACCCTTAGAGCCCATATGCACCACACACATTTGCACCCATGGATGATACACCACTGGCCTATAGACAGGCTTCTATTGTCTATAGAATCATGAGGAGAAAAAGGGACCTGATGGGAACTAGCATCTTAATTTCCCCATTAGGCTCTGTCAAATGTCAGCATCATTGGTTGTTAGGGGGCTGTTGGCTGTAGAGCCGATAGTGCCTTTAACCCCTTCACGACTGCGCTATAGACGAATGACGACTACAGCATGGTTCCACATTGCTGTCCAACCAGCAATCCACACAGGGGACATCTACACTCATAATCAGGGCATAATCTGGTGCAGCTTCAACAGTGCCCACCAGTCCTGCCAATCAGTGCCCACCAGTGCAGCATGTCAGTGCCTATCACTGATGCCTATCAGTGCCCCTATCATTGCCGCCTATCAGTGCCCATCAGTGCCACCTATCAGTGCCAACAGGGTGGCCTATCAATGCTGCATATCAGTGCTGCCTCATCAGTGCCCATCAATGGTACCTCAACAGTGCCCATCAGTGCCGCCCTAACAGTACCCATCATTGCAGCATATCAGTGCCCCTTCATCAGTGTCCATCAGTGCTGCCTCAACAGTGCCCATCAGTGCAGCATATCAGTGCCCATCAGTGCAGCCTCATCAACACACATCAGTGAAGGATAACAATTACTTAACTTATTTACAACATTTTATAACAGAAACAAAATAAACTTTTATTTTTTTGGTTTGTTTAGCAAAAGCTAAAAAACTCAGTGGTGCTTTAAAAACACCAAAAGAAAGCTCTACCTGTCTCAAAAAAATTGATAAAAATTGTGTTTGGGTACAGTGTTGCAGTACCGCCCAATTGAAAATGCGACAACTGAAAATTGGCCTGGCAGAAAGGGGGTGAAAGTTTCCAGTAGGCAAGTGGTTAACAACCAGTGACAGGTGGGGAGAGGAGGGGGTAGTGGCGGCAAGCATTCTACTCTGCTACACAGCATACAAAGCAGGCAGTTTCGTTATGTACAAACTAGAAGTAATTATTTTTTAATTTGGTGTAGTAATAGTGTCACTTTGTAAAAATTGTGCTATTAAGATTTAACTGAATCTGCTGCACGTGTCAGTAAAACTACTAAAACTGGTGGCAGGGATTTTTGAATCTGGCGCAGGCCATTTTAAAGAGCCATACTACCAGAAAAGTGTAGTTAGGGCTTCATTGATTTCTCCTAATTGTATTTTGTTGTACATGAACTAATCTGTAGATATATTTTGATATTAAGCAGAGGATTACTCATTTTATTTTGCAGAAGTTATCAGGGGTCAATGCAGGTGCGTGTCTTTATGAGTGTATGGTAAAAAAATGGTATTTCTGTTTTCGTGGCTATTTACAGTGAGGACAGTGTTTTATGTATTTATGAACAAAAAAGCTTTTGACAGATAATTCTCGTTGCATAAAGAATAATACTGCATTTTTCAAATTCATGTCCAAGGGATACAATCACAAAGCTTCACAGTCCAAGACGGCTCTTTCAAGTCTGTGGCTTACTGAAAACAAACCTGACGCTCAAAAGTGCCACGAAGTCTGTGATCATTATAAGTAGAAGTAAGTAGGGGAAAGGGCAGAGGATCTTGTCTGAATGCTGTGGCAACACACATCAAAGATTATGTGAGTAAGAAGCATTAATATGCACTTAACAAAACATACCCGCATGTATTAAAGTGCATACCTTTTACCTTATTTTTTTGCTAATTTTGCATTTTTAAGCAAATGTATAAACGGAATGCTCTCAGTAAGGTCGTAATGGGTGAAATCATTTAAAGTACATCCACACAGTTTTTTATTTCTATTTCATGTTATTTTGTTTCCTCAGTATTGCTGATGTCCTCTAGTCTCTTTGAACCATATACTATTTAAGCGCACTCTATCCAACACCAGCTGCACCTCAATGCTCTGGAGCAGCTTCCTGATGGGCAATGGTGAACCATGCCTACACTATGTTTATCAGCATGGTGGCTTGTATTTTCCTCCATGATTATGAAAGTGAGAAGATGATAACCTAGGACAGTGATGGCGAACCTTGGCACCCAAATGTTTTGGAACTACATTTCCCATGATGTGCATGCATTCTGGGAAATGTAGTTACACAACATCTAGGGTGCCAGGGTTCGCCATCACTGACCTAGGTGCACAACTAAAAGACAAGTGTCCCCCTTGTAACAACAATTGCCTGAACAAGGATCTACATGGCAGGATTATCTCGAATACTATAAAAAAAAAAAAACAGCTGTGTTATGCACGCCACAGGCTTTTCAATAGAAAAAAAGATGGTTTTCCCGGGTTCTCGGCCTTTTGGCTAAGATCAAGTGTAGTATCTGTTCTTATCAGTTGCCAGTAGGTGGTGCTATGCTGACCGTCCATAATACACGGCGAGGTGGAAAGGGATGGCGGTCGACGGATGCTTAACCTGCTGGCGTGGAGGTTGGAAGCCTTCTGATTTGGATGGAGAAGCATGAGGTCGAAGCTGGAGGGCTGGGCCCCTGGCCTGGATTTGGTGGTGCCTGCCCCAGTCAGTTGTTCGGGATTGAACCCTTGCTCCTCCTTTCGTCGGGAGGAGCGGTTAGTATTTCCCTGAACATGATTGGGTGGGAGGGATGGGGGTTGTGGGAGTAGCCTGCTGAGGTGGGCTCTCCCCGATCTCTCTGAACTCCTACCTTCCTGGCTGGGAAGGGTGCTGCTGGTCCGGGCCGGGGGTCAGGATCCGTTGAAAAGCCTGTGGAGATAATGCCCCTGGAGTGGCAGTCCAGAGGTGCCATACATTGCACAAGTGTTTGAGGGGCACTTGATCTCCACAACATACTTTTTAACACCTGCCTCTAGGGCTGAGCCTTTTGGCTAGGACCAGGGGAATTTGTGTTCCTGGCCGGAGGGCCGGCCATCGTATTGCACAATGGTCACTTTCTACTCACCTCTACCACCTTCCTTCTCCCCCACTTTCTTTTTCATTTAACCCCATGTGTGTCACTTTATGTATTTTTTTGTTGGTGCACTTTTGTACACCTTGTGTGTGATAAGTAGGGTGCCGGTCCTCGGGCCTGCCCTGAACGTCTTGGCAGTAGGTGGACATGACCTTCTGGCTTAGTTCACCTGCTCTCATGGGGTCTCCCTTCGTGGGAGCCTTACCGAGGAGGGTTCTGTTTCGGCAGACCCTCCAAGGAAGTTGGGTCCGTGTCGGCTTTGGATGCATGGACCACAGATTACCTGTCCCTGCCAGGAGCCCAACACCCGGGGGATCAGGGTTGGGCCCTTTTCGGAGGGCCATTTGATGATGCACCCGTCACAGTTTTTTGTGTATCACTCTCTATGTGTGTGCACATTTTTTCCTGCACCGGGTGAAGTTTTTGGGTTGTGTTATGCACGCCACAGGCTTTTCAATAGAAAAATATATATATATATATAAAAAAAAACAGCATATTTAAAAAGTTTGAAAACAACATTTGAAGATACATTAATTCTTTCCGTGGAACTGTACATATGCGTAACTGTGTTTGTGCTGAGAGCGCGCGCTATACAGTGTGCTCTCAACACAGAGACTGGGTTCTCACTGAGAGCACCGGGGTCTCATACTAGTGACTGGGAAATGGGAGACCTGGTTCCTGATCACCTGATCGCTGTAACAGCCTCTGATCGGCCGTCTCAGTGATTAGGCATTGTACAGTCTACTTCTCTGTATGTCCTCTACTCTTGAAAGGAAAAAGATGCCTTATAAATTTTTCTCCTTGCTAGACTAATAACAGTGTGTGTAAAAAATAAATAAAAAAAGCTAGTTCAATGTTTGATCAAGGTCAGAGTCAAAGGTCAGAGTCAAAAGTCCGGGTCAGTGTATTTTAGGTAGTGTGACAGGAGTCACTTTTGGGCGCAGGGTGACCAAGAAAAAAATGAACACTGAGAATATGATTGGATTACTTCAAATGGGACAGTAATATTCATTGACAATATCTGTCAAGAAATATGAAGATTTTATCCCCTGAACACTGTGAGGTCTATGACCAGGATGTATAACTCCTAATATGGACATTCCAGGTAGTTCAATCTAAGAAACCGACCGTCGATTGCTTAACGATGTTGCTTTTGTCTGGATACGCAAATTGTGTTATCTTGTTTGAGGCAGCTTTCCATTCACCTATTATCCACCTATTATTAAGTGTGCTAATTTACTCACCTGTTGTCTGCTAAGGGATGTATTGACACTCAGAATAATGTGTATTGGGGGCTCGTTATGTAACCATTGTGTGATGTTGTGGGTGGATCTGGGTCATTGTTCATGGGGTGACTGCAGTATTCTCAAGTGTATATAAAGAGCCTGTATTCTAATAAAAAGTCTGATTCCTGCTTGACCCTCAGTACAGAGCCTCGTTTAGTACTGGGGGGGGGGGGGGGAATTATTTGTATGGGTTTCTTGTTTGGCTGATTGGAGTGTTCGGCAGCTGTCTTTGTCTTCGGGAATGGAATGTCCTAAATGACTTTAACCCCTTTCATACTCGGGGTGCCTTTACAGGTAGGATTACATCTTTTTTTATACCGGTGTCCTTTGGTGTCAGTGTGTTTTATAGTTGACCTTTTTAGACCAAATTTAACTTTACATAATAAATAGGAGCCTTTACCAATGTTTTCTGTCCAAGCCATCCCAATGTGCTTGTCTCTTACTTACCCAGTCTAGGTGTTTCCAAACTTTCTAAGCGAAGGGCCAGTTTACTATCCTTCAGTCTTTAGGGGGTCGTGTTGTGGCCAGTGGGAGGTAAACAATGCCCCATTGTTCCCATTGATGGTGTCAGTGAGAAGAATAGTGCCCAAATCTTGGACCACATCTGGCCCTTGGGCCACAGCTTGGAGACTAACCTAGTCCATGGCAGCTTTGACTCTATCTGTTAAAAAAAAAAAAAAAGCATCTGAGCCTATCACTTCCTGAGGCATCATGTTATCTTCCAGGCACCTTCATATCCCATCATGCACTGCCTTTACTTCTGTGGACCACACCTACTTGATCACTGTACTACCTCTTTTTTTATTTTCGCCCACTTTCCTACTTCTTCCTTTAAGGTGGCCATATACTTCACTTCATTTAAGCCACTATTCTCTATATCCATATCTGTTCTCTCTATATACCATTATTATTATTATCCGGTTAGGCATTTTACTTATTTATTTCTTTATTGGTTTACTTACGTTTTTCACTTATACAGACTGGCTTTGTTCTGTGACCATTTGGTTTCTCCCATTGGAATGGTAAACTGTCTATATTTGTGAGTATTTGATACACAGGTGAGGGAAAATATAGCTGTAACTATATCCCCAAGTTGGATAATATTATTAAGTACATGCAAATACTGTTTATTTATTTTTTATTTGGCTGACATACTCCCCCCGCAGTGTTCCAAGAACTATCCCATTCTTTGCTTGTCCAAGGTGGGGCGTATTCCATCTTAGCAACGGCTCCCCGGGACCTTGCTTTGGAATAGATGGTCTCTAACTGAGTGGGGTTGTATCTCTCTGTACAATGCATTTTTTGGAATTTTATTTTATAAGTTAATACCATGTATTTACATGCATACCCATAAGTACATTTTTATTTCTCTGTCAGTACCTTGTGTGCATTCTTCCTGAAGAAGCCATAAGGCGAAACATGTAAGAGATAAATGCATAGAGGACCTTGCCAACATCATACTGGAAATACAAAAAATGTTAATTCAATACCAGCTTTTTTTTTCCAATTTTTAATAGATTTTAAAACATATTTGTAATAATTATTTGGATTTTAACTGTTTTGTTCTGGTTAACTGTTACGGCACCTTCAAAATCCCACTCCTATCCAATATTCCTTTTGTATCAGAACCTAGGGATATGGGGCTAAAAAATATATTCCCTTCACCCATTAATACACAATTTCCTAGTTTGTCTCATTCATGTAAACTGATACATTCCCCAGGAGACCTTGTGCTTTTGAAAAACAACAGACTTGCTGACTGGATCACTGGATGAAAATAGAAGAAAGAAAGCATAAGAAAGGAAGCTAATACAGCCATCACATCCAATAATTTATAAGCTGCTAAACAATAAATGTTTAATGCTGATTTTCTGATGGACCGCACACATTTTTTATTTTGTTTTGGTTCTTCTCTCTTGCTGTAGGATGTTATACACCACACATCTAATGCCGCGTACACACGATCACTTTTTGCGATTAAAAAAAACTACGTTTTTTAAAACGTCATTTAAATTGATCGTGTGTGGGCAAAACGTTGTTTTTTGTCTTAAAAAAAACGACCAAAAAAAAATTCCAACATGCTTGAATTTTTTGTGTCGTTTTTCAAAACGTCGTTTTTTGTGTCATAAAAAGTGATGGTGTGTGGGCAAAACGATGTTGAAAACGACGTTTTTAAACCCGCGCATGCTCAGAAGCAAGTTATGAGACGGAGCTTCAATGGAAAAGAGTGCCGTCGAACGTGGTGTACGTCACCACGCTTTGCTAGAGCTTTGTAGAAAAACGATGGTGTGTACGCAACGTCGTTTTGGAAAATGAAGTTTGAAAAACGTCGTTTTTTTTCATGATTGAAAACGTCTTTTTTTTTCATCGTAAAAAGTGATCGTGTGTACGCGGCATTAGAATTGGTAAGCTGGAAATAAATGAAATGTTTGCTTTTGGGTTTAATACTGTTTTTTTTTTTTTTAAATATTTTTATTGGAGTTTGTACAGTAAAATAAGATGACGTAACGTGAACAAATAATACAAAGACAATGTATACAAAACCATGTACATGGGAAAGCATTATACATATCGGATCACAGAGAGATATGGAAAGGGTAGTGAAAGCTTGAAACAGAAGAAAATAACCATACAATCAGAAAGTAAAAATAAAAATAGAAATAAAAATATAACCACAAAGAAAATATAGAGAGAGAGAGAAAAAGTGGAAAACCAGAAGCAGGAATTGAAGAGAGAACAAAACAGAGCTATAAAACCACTATTACCTGTGTATCACAATTACACCTACAGGGGTTGCGGATATACAACCTTGTGTTAGTGTCAGCTTAAGTTACAATCGGTGCGATAGGACATATAAACTGGCAGGTGACGGATCATTAGGCGTAATGCACTGTGGAGGGCATGAAATATGGTAGGAACGCTAAGGGGCTAGTATCTATGGTTGCTAGGTTCATGGTGGCAGAAGGGCCGAGGGGTCCGACAGATTCAACAGTTTAAGGATACCCAAGGAGTTTGCAAGGTCCCTATGGAGATACCATTCGGTGTATCGGAACGGATGCATGAGAGTTTGTAGTTCCGTTTGGTCAAACGTGTGTTCCATGAACTTCCGCCATCTCATAAAGAACCGTGGGGTAGAGCGAAAGTTCAAGACAATGGTATCCAGTCTCTCTAAATAGAAAAGCGACGAGAGGGCCTTTCTGACCGCCGGTAGATTCGGCGGACTTGGGCTGATCCAATGAGACATGATAGTCCTACGGGCCACTAGGAGGCATAGGTGAGCCCATTGGGGGGTGGGAAGCGAGCCTCCAGTTATTGCGGGAGTAAGGGGAGGCGGCGGTTCGCACCCAAATAGGCATATTAGGTAGTCCCTCGGGATCAGTGTGTCGGTAACTTCATTTACATAGGCAAGTACAGAGTCCCAGTATTTAACAATAGGTGCGCATTCCCATAGGCGGTGAAGCAGAGACGGGCGGGGGGTAGAGCACCAAGGGCAATTTTCCTGGGTAGGGTCAGCCTTACTAAAACGGAAAGGGTAATACGCCCTGTGGATGAGTTTGAATTGCGTCTCCCGCCATGTTTCTGATATGGTTAATTTGTGCACCCGTCTGTAGCCCTCGAGGATTGTGGTGGGGAGAGTGTCATCCTCAAATATTTGCGCCCATTTCTGAAATGGTTTGAGACGGTATTTGGCAGCCTGGTGCTCAATAAGATGAGAATAGAGGGAAGATATGGAGTAATCGTTGTTGCGTAAGACTACATCAATGAAGGATTTTTGCAGGGGATTTGAGCCGGGGGCACAGCAAGTACGTAAATAACCGACCATTTGGTGATAGTAAAAGACATGCGAGGCTGGCAAACAATATTCCCTTGACAAGGTGAGAAAGGATTTGAAGTTGTATTGGGTGTCTAGGTATATCGAAGCGACAGTGGTAAGTCCCCTGGCGTTCCATTGTTTAAAGGCTTCGTGTAGAGTGGACGGTGGGAACATTGGGTTTCCAAGTACCGGCAAGTGACAGGAAATACTAGAGGGCAGCCCCAATAATCTACGGACCTCTCTCCATGCTATAACTGTATCCCTGATGAGGATACTGGACTTCATGTAGGTCGGTAATTTGTTGGGGTTCGAATGTAGGATGGCAGGTAGAGTGTATGGATGGGTCGAGGCTTCTTCTAGTATGGTATTGGAGTATTTGGATCTGCCTGATAGCCAGTCCAGGCCTTGTCTCAGCAAGCAAGCCAGATTGTAAAAACGTATGTTGGGCAGGCCCGCCCCGCCCTCAGACTTCGGGAGACATAGTTTTTGCAACGCAATGCGAGATTTTTTGCGAGACCAGAGAAAGACAGATAGTGCCTTATGTATTGTGTTTACATCAGAGTGTTTAAGTAGAAGAGGTATGGTCTGCATGGGATAGAGTAGGCGCGCGAACGACACCATTTTAAATAAGTGGCATCTCCCAAAGAGCGAGAGGGGGAGGGCCGCCCAAACATCCAGCTCCTTCACAATTTTAGAGATTAGCGGTGGGAAGTTGAGTGAGTACAGGGTGGAAGGGTCTCTGCCAATGTGTATGCCTAAGTAGGTAATATGGTTCTTCGCTATGGCAAAAGGAGAGTGACCCACCCACTTGGCAGCCAATCTGGGGTGGAGCGATAAGATCTCGCTCTTGTCAAAATTAATTCGAAAACCTGAGCATAGTCGGAAGGATTGAAATAATAGTCGAAGTCTGTCAAAGTCCGCAAGGGGTCGTGTGGAGAATAACAATATGTCATCTGCGAATAGGGCGGAGCGGAGAGAATGAGAACCTATTGGAATGCCACTAACTCCGTCAGGGGAATTGAGTATTCGGGATAAAGGCTCGATAGCTATATTAAAGAGTAATGGGGAGAGCGGGCATCCTTGTCTAGTCCCCTTCATCAGAGGAATTGTGTCAGAGATAAAGTCGGGGGTCACCAGTCGCGCAGTTGGGGATTCATACATACGTCGTAGAAACTGTATAATCGGGTCTGAGAAACCAAAGTCCGTCATCACCCGGAACAGCCAGGACCAACTAATATTGTCAAAAGCCTTTTCGGCATCGAGCGACAGGACGGCAACGTCCTGTTCTGGGTGAAGTTTTGCATATTCTAATGCCATCAGGACCTTGCGGATATTGAGGGTGGCCGATCGTCCCTGAACAAATCCTGACTGTGCCGGGTGAAGCATAGAGGGCAGTAGTTGAGCTAAGCGAGACGCCACAATCTTGGATAATATCTTAACATCGACATTAATTAATGAGATTGGGCGGTAAGAGCCCGGGAGCGAGGGGTCTTTACCTTTTTTAGGAATTATTCTAATATGCGCCTGGGATCTTGTAGGAAGATAGGGGCCCCCATCCCACATATTTGTGTAGACATGACGTAGGGTGTCGGGAATGAAGTCTTTAGTCAGTTTATAAAATTCGGCAGTGTAACCGTCCGGGCCTGGGGCTTTAGCAGAGGACAATGAGGTGATCGTCTGTTTGACATCTTCAACGGTTATGGGAGCGTTGAGAGTCTCTAAGTGTTCCCTCTGAAGTTTGGGGAGGTGGACCCTAGCCAGGAAAGCGTCGGCCTCAAGTTGGTCTGTAGGATCCGCCGAGTATAACTGTGTATAATAGTTGACTAGGACTTTACTAATCTCAGTAGGCGAAGTGACTACCGTGCCAGCTGAGTTTGTCAGGGCAGAGACATGGGTAGGGCGTCTAGGTCCCGTACACAGCCTCGCTAGGAGTTTGCCGGCCTTGTTACCATATCTGTGGAAGTGTAATTTAGCGTACGAGTTCTTAGCCAATTCTTGTTGTTCCGCCCAAAGGTCAAATTCACGCTTGGCATTTCTCCAAGCATGTATATTGGCAGATGTGCGGTTAAGTGTCAGGAGTTCGTGAGCCGAGCGCAGAGCCTCACTCGCTCGTACATAGCTTTGTCTGGCATGTCTCTTAAATTGCGCGGTGTATGAGATTATTTTACCTCTCAGGAAGGCCTTTCCTGCTTCCCAAAACAGGTTAGGGTTTGTGAGGTGCGGTTCGTTGTTGGAGGTGTATTCTTCCCATGCCGCAGAAAGCATGTGTCGGAAGTCCTCACTGTTTGCCAGGTACGAAGGGAATCGCCATATGTGAGGGGAAGAGGAGGGTTGGGCGTTTAGTAGATGTATGGCAATGGGACTATGGTCAGAGATTCTAGCATCGGCAATTACTGAGTCACTTAGCATGGGGAGAAGTGCAGGGGAGGCAAAAAAGTAATCGATGCGGGAGAATGAGTTATGGGGTGGGGAGTAGAAGGTATAGTCGCGGTCAGTCGGGTGTTCTAATCGCCATACGTCAAGGAAGTGCATGGAGTCTATGGCGTGTGCGAGCAGCGACGGGGTTGAAGTCGATGAGGTATGCCTGGGCGGAGTGCGCTTCGTGTCGCTTACCCGGTCGACTGTTGCGGACATAACCGAGTTAAAGTCCCCACCCACCAGATGTAGGGATCCCGGAGCAGCTAGAATCCATGTCACCATGTCTTGGAAGAATGAGATGTCAGGTGAGTTGGGCGCATATATGTTGGTGATGGCTATGTCTTTGCCCGCTAGGGTTAGGTGAATAGTAACTTTACGGCCCATCGAGTCGGTCTGTACGTCTCTAAGAGTATGTCTCAGGTTTTTGTGTATGAGTATGGCCACCCCAGCTTTGCGTCCTAAGGCAGGGGAGCCATATACGGTTCCCACCCACAACTTACGTAGACGAGTTAAGTCATCTGTGGAGAGATGGGTCTCTTGAAGTAGTGCCACATCTGCCCGAAGACGCTTTAAGTGTCTAAGAATGGACATGCGTTTGTTCGGAGAGCGCAGCCCCTTAACGTTCCATGAAACAACCTTTAGGTGATTCCCAGCCGCTGAAGAGGCCATATCTGAGCCGGAGTCATGTATTGAGCTAATGATGGGAAGCATAGTTCCCCTCCAAGAATCACTACAGCAGCCTGAGGGTCACCCAAACATTGCAAACTTTCTGAGGATACTGGTACAACACAGGTAATCATATATAGTGTAAACATTAAGTACGAGTAAGGAAAAAAAAAGAAAATAGCATAAAAACAATAATAGCATGGAGGCCTAAACTCTAGGCCTCTAACAAATAGGAGGGACTTCACTTTTTTCCACATGAAAGTGAGACGCATAGCAGGGCTCCCGCAGTACGCCAGGTCCCTATTCCCAACAGCAGAACAAGAACTTCGGGGGGGGATGTAGAGGGGAGGGTGGGGGGGGAAGGAGAGACAGGGAAGAGCTGGCTGTGTGAGGAGTGAGTTTCAAGGGGATATCAGCAGTGGCAAAGCATATACACGGGGGGGGGGGATAATAGGAAAAGTGAGGTGATACTACCCGTTTTACTCGGGTCTGCCGAGATGAGAAGACTCTGAGATGTGTCCTCAGCGGCTGTCCATGCAATCCGTGTGAGTGGTGTAGCGACTCCGCTTGTACGGTTGCTTGGTAGGGCTGCCGGGTTGCTTGAGGGAGGCGGATGGGGTAGTCGGTTGAGATGAGGAGCCGTCTTCAGAGTTGGTGATGTCCATTCCTGCAGCAGCTGATTCCAGGTATCGATCCGCCTCATCTGGTGATGTAAAAGTAAGGTGTTCTCCGGTCCTGGATTGAATGTGGAGGATGGCTGGGTAGTGCAGGGAGAATCTGATCTGGTCACGGTGCAGAGTCGAACAGATGGTCGAGAACGCTTTACGTTGTTTCATCACCTCGACAGAATAATCTGCAAAAAGCAAAAGTTTGGCCCCGTCAACCGAGAGGGAACGCGTGCGCCGGAACGCCTTCATAATGGCAGTTTTGTCCGCATAGTTCAGATATTTTACAATGACGTGTCTGGGTTTGGCGCGATTCTCCGCGTATTGACCAAGGCGATGGGCACGTTCGACGGTGCAAGGTATGCGGAGTCCCAGTTGTTCAGGGATGATTTTGGCACATATGGTAGCGATCTGGCCATTTGGGACGGACTCTGGCAGGCCAATAATGCGCATATTGTTCCTCCTAGAGCGATTCTCGAGGTCGTCCAATTTGCTCCAGAGTTCCCTGTTTTCAGTAATCAGTCGGGCAAGTTGTGCAGACTGAGCGGTGGAGTCATCTTCCAAGGAAGAAATTCTGTCCTCAGTTTGTGTGATTCTCTGGGCCTGAGACTGCAGTTCCAGGTGGAGCTGTTCAAGACCCTTTTGCACAGCAGCATCCACCGTGGCAGAGAGAGTGGGTCCCAGCAAGGCAACCACTTGTTGAGCGATGGCCGCCGGGGATGCAGGGTCGACTGCTTGTACGTCCGAGGCAGCGTGTGTGTGAGAGGAAGCTCCGGAGGATGGCGTGGCCGCCATCTTGGCTGCACTTGAAGCCGCGTCTACCGCGGGAGGTGCCGAGGATAGGACTCGGGCGTAGGATCGCTCTACAAAGCGATCCATCTGTGTCCCCACAGCAGCGGGGGAGAGATGGGGTTACCCCGAGGTTTTGAGCGGGCGTGAATAGCCAATAATGGGAGGACGGCGGCGGGAGCAGCGTCTCCTCACTCCTGTCTCATGTGGCGCCGGAACCGGAAGTCAATACTGTTTTAATGGGCGCATGTGTGATATACAGTATGCAATAAAAGAGATGAAGCTTTTATAATAGAGATCTAATGTATTCTCACTTGATTAATTTAATGCAAAATAAAACAATATATTCAAAAATAATACTATAAAACGCTAAAATGACATTATATAAGTCAGAGCCATTCCAGAGTTGAGATACATTTGTGTCTTCTTATGTCACAACCTAAGGTTACAGAGCCATACGGCTTCACAATTCCACGTAACTTGTGATCTTCATGTAATGGAAATCCATGTAATTGAAGCCCATGTTATTAATTATGTGTTGCTTACATAAGACCAAATACTTGAAAATGGGGGCAAAGGGAAGAAAGTGGTTAGCGGGCACATGACAAAACAATAGACATATGATACGCCTTGTACACTGTATACATTTATTGATATGAACAAAACATTTTAACAGGCTCCGGCTATGTTCACTGCTGCGATCCGACTTTTAGTGTGATTATGCAGTGCTACTTAAATCCTACCTGGATGCTGCTTGGATGCTACTTGGCTGTGATTTGCATATTCTGTGGGGCCAACATTGCACTGAAATTGCACCAAATTAGTACAAGAACCTTTTCCAAAATTGCTCCATGCTGAGTCACAGTGATGTGAACTGACACCATTAAAAACAATGTGATTTTCATTGTCATGTGATTCTGTGTGACTCAAGTTGCATCTGAATTCACACTAGTGTGAACCAGGCCTCATTGTTCAAAGGTGAAAATTGTTGACAAAGTTCATAGCTGCCTGCTGTAACACAGTGCTGATACACTGTACAAAAAATTGATTTAGCTGTTTAACCACTTTCCTACCCAGCCATAGTAAAGGCTGGCTGTCATATTACGTCCTCTGCTTCCCAGCCCTCTAGGGGGTACGCGCGTCACTCGGGAGCCAATGCACTTGCCCGGCGGTCACGGTGTCCACCGGGCACCCGCGATTGCCTGTTACACAGCAGGGACATGTATCTGTGTGTGTAAAATCTGGCAATACATTACAGCCACAAGCAATTTTAACCACTTGCCGACTGGCTCACGATGATATACATAGGCAGAATGGCACGGCTGCGAAAAACAACACTTGGGTACATTGTTCCCTTTAAGAGCCACCGGAGGCGCACGCACACGCCCGTGGCATGGCAGGGGGTCACGATGCGCTTACACAGCGGACGCAATGGCTGCCGGCCACCCTTGATCGCAGGCACGAGAGCCAGCACAGGAATTTGTGTGTGTAAACATACAAATCCCGGTTCTGTCAGGGGGAGAGGAGACATATCATTGTTCCTACTAAGTAGGAACAACGATATGTCTCCTCTCTCAGTCATTCCTATCCCCATACAGTCAGAAACACTAACTAGGGAACACATTTAACCCCTTAATCAACCCCTTCCCTTTTTACATTTACACAGAAATTAGTGCATTTTTATAGCTCTGATCGATGTATAGATGTCAATGGTCCCAAAAATGTGTCAAAAGTGTGCTATCTATCCGCTGCAAAGTCGCAGTACTGCTAAAAAAATCACAGATCACTGCCATTACTAGTGGGGAAAAAATCTGACAGGGGTATAACCCCCCCTTGCACTATCCAAAATGAAAAAAAGTTTTGCCTATAGTTCTAGTTTTGCCTATAGTTCTACATCCAGGAAGATAAGCCTCGATTGCGGGGGTGTCTGACACACCGCATCTCCGATCAAGGTAAAGAGCCTATGATGGAGGCTCTTTACCATGAGATCAGCTGTGTCCAATCACAGCTAATCACAGCATAAACAGGAAAAGCCGTGTATTAGCTTTTCCTCCACTCACGCTGACAGACACGAGTAGAGGAGAGCCGATTGACTGCTCTCCTGACAGGGGGTCTGCACTGATTGATTATTAGTGCAGCCCCCCCCCCCAAGGATGCCCACCCAGGACCATCAGGGATGCCCTCCCATGGCCATCAGGATACCCACCCATGGCCACCAGGGATGCCCACCCATGTCCACCAGGGATGCCCACCCATGACCACCAGGTAAGCCCACTAGAGCCCACTGGGGATGGAAATCATTTCCCATTAGGGATGGCACTCTGTGCTCATCAGTGATGCCTGCCAGTGCCTCTGTTCAGTGCTGCCTATCAGTGCCATCTATCAGTGCTCACCAGTGCCACCTATCAGTGCTGCTTATGAGTGCCCCCTATCAGTGCCACCTCTCAGTGCCCATCAGTGCTGCTTTTCAGTGCCACCTCATCAGTGCTAATCAGTACTGCCTCATCAGTGCAGCCTCATTTGTGCCCATCAGTGAAGGAGAAAACATACTTATTTACAAAGCTTTTTTAACAGAAACTTATTTTTTTCTTCAAAAATGTCAGTATTTTTTTATTTGTAGTGCAAAAAATAACCCCCCCCCCCCAGAGGTGATCAAATACTACCAAAAGAAAGCTCTATTTGTGGGGGGGAAAATTGTCGACATTATTTGGGTCATTCAAAATGTGATAGGGCTGAAAGCTGAACATTGGTCTGGGCAGGAAGGTGTATAAGTGCCCTGTATTTAAGTGGTTAAATACCACCAAAAGAAAGCTCTATTTGTGTTAATAAAATGCAAAAAAAAATCATATGGGTACAGTGTTGCATGACTGTGCACTTGTCACTCAAAATGCAACAGCACTGAAAGCTGAAAATTGGTCTGGAGGGGGGTAAAATTGTCTGGTATTGTTACTTGAATTGATTTTAGTTGCTACTCATTTATTCCAAAATCCTTTCTTAAGTAGACTGGATTTTGTTTTTTTAGGATAGGTTTAAAGGGGGGAATAACAAACAGTTGTTCAGGTATAATGTTCAGAATTAACAAAGAGTTGTGCAGGCACAAGGTTGCACGACTCTTCTAAATTTAGAACATGGAACAGATGCTGCTCCTAATGAACAAAAGAAGTGCAAGCTCCTTTGTGTATTAGGAGCAGTCAGTTCTCTATTCTGCACTCAGCAAAGAGAATAGAGAGCAGGGGCTGCAAACTCCAATCTCACAACAGCTCACAGGAGAAGTATGGTGTTAACCCTGTGCAGTCTCTGCTCATGCTGTGTATTTACTGTACTGGAAGAGAGAGGGAAGTGGGCAGTTTGTTGTCAGCTCACATCCTGTATAACAAGGCTAATTGCCTACAATGCTTGTGCAACTCTTCTAAACTTAGAACATTAAAGTGATTATAAATGATCACCTTGTAAAACAACCCATTCAGTTTGAAATAGAAATGAAATGCAGACCATGTATGTATAGATATATATATATATAAAAAAAACATTATAAATACCTTGTTGCCTTTTTTTTATAAATGATCACATTCCCCCTGTTCTCAGCTGCATAAGAGCTGGGGGAAGAGAAGCAGCAGTGCACTGATCTTCCCAATGAATGACTCTTTAGTGTGTCAGGACAGGTCTGATCATTACAGGTGAGCACACTGAGTCCCCAGCAGAGCTAGAGAACTGACCACAGTGTGCTCTTCTGCTTAGTGTGATCAGTTTTTTTTAATAGAAAATATAGTGGACTAGCAGGAATGCCGGGGATTTTACATAAAGCAAGCAATACAAAGAGGACAGGATACTTTTTCATTTAAGTACATGGTACAGCAGGCACATATCAGGAAATATGAAGTGTTGGGGTAACAAAAGCTAGATGCTGCTTCTAAATAAGAAGATATTTATTTTTAATTAGAAGCGATCTGTGCAGAGAATAGAGAGAGTTGAAGCTGCATAATCTCTTATGCCGCGTACACACGGTAGTTTTTTTACGATGAAAAAAAACGACGTTTTCTGTGAAGTAAAAAACGACGTTTTTGAAACGTCACTTTTCAAAGACAATTTTGCATACACACCATCGTTTTTTCACAAAAAGCGAGGTTACGTTCACCACTCTTTTCCATTGAAGCTCGCTTCATAACTAGCTTCTGGGCATGCGCGGGTTGAAAAACTTTGTTTTGAACGACGTTTTTGCTACACACGGTGACTTTTTGTGAAACAAAAAACGACGTTTTGAAAAACGACACAAAAAATTCAAACATGTTGGAATTTTTTTTTGGTCGTTTTTTTGAAGACAAAAAAACGACGTTTTGCCCACACACGATCAATTTAAATGACGTTTTAAAAAACGTCGTTTTTTTCATCGCAAAAAACGACCGTGTGTACGCGGCATTAGCCCTAAACTAAAACGAAAAAAAAAAAAAAAAAACCAGCAGCCCCCCCCCCAAGACCATACCATACCAGACCCATCATGCCCCGGGCACAGTGTCTCCTGGGGACGTCACTGGATGGCCACGCCCCATGGCTATATAAGAAATGGCACACACCAGAACTAGAGGAAGAAGATATCACCGGAGGGAAAACACCAGAGGGAGAAGATATCACCAGGGAAAAAAAACACGTTGGAGCTACGACGGTGGGGGGACATTCCTATTTTTTTCAAAGGACTTTAAAACCTGTCTACTGTTTTTATTTATTTTAGATTTTTTTTTGGGGGGGGGGGGAATGAGTAGTGGAACAATGTACCCCCTACTCATTCACATGAGGGAGAGAGACCTGGGGGCTCCCTTGTTAAAGGGGGCTTCTAGATTCAGATTATCTCCCCCACACACAGACCTCCACAACCACCGCCTAGGGTTTTTGGGAAGAGGTCCTTGTCCCCTTCAACATGGGGACAAGGTGCTTTGGGGTGGGAGGCGCAGAGCCCCCTTGCCCTAAACCCCCCACCTCCCCATGTTGAGGGTATATGGCCTGGTATGGGTCTGGTATGGTCTTGGGTGTGTTTTTTTTAGCGTGGGGTTCCTCCCTCAAGACTCAAACCAGACTCAAAGGGCCTGGTATGGTCGAATCAAAGGCATATCCTGTTCATTGAAGTCACATGGAAGTGGGACATGAAGTTGTAGGGCAAAGTCGGATCAGAAGTCGTCCGACTTGTGTGAACCTGTCCTAATCTAAAACAGAAACTGGCACAGAAACCTGAAACAGATCTGCAGTGTTATGGCGCAGGCCACTTCTGACAATTTCCAGTTAGCTTAGTTAATTCCCGGACATTGCTAGTTTTTTTTTTTTTTGGTCAAACTTTTCAGGTGTTGCACACAGTTCTGTCTTCTGCAATTAATTTCTGAATGCCTGTCTTCACTATAACCACCTCATGCAATCTCATTGTTGTAATGAGATAACCTGCATTGTCTGCGCAGCTTCAGACAAACTTTAGAGACTTTCTCTCCAATAACGAAACTCATATCGCATTAGATACCTGAGATTTGACTTTATCTCATTGAAGACTTCAGGGAGAAAATCAAAAAGCCATTCACACAAGCAGAAACTGAGAAATGGGAAAGCAAGGGAACAGCACTGGAATTTAATAAAACTTTTAGAAAATTACAATGGCCAAACTAAAGCAAAAGTTTAGCTTATCTTTAAGGTAACGGTATAAAATTTGATACTTACTTTAACTAGAAGCATTTTTTTTTTGCTGTCTACACCAAGCATGCTTTTCTGGTGTACCCCTAAACTCACATAAGTAAAAGCTTCATCCTTTACACATATGCACATATAGTATATTTATACTCAACTCAGCAAATTTCTTAACTGTATTAAACAAAGAGACAGGAAATATACTTTATATTGCACTCAATATTTATATGGTAGACATTTACATTTAATGATGGACCTTTTTTAAAGATCTGAACTGGTTCATAAATTGTTAAACATGTCCTATGCTGTTGTTCATCAAATGTTTTGTGTTTTCATCTGTTCCCATTTAACATATTAGAAAGAGATAACCACAAGTCAGAACCCTAGCTGACCTTTTAGTGAAATGATTTTAGCTTCTAGCTGTACATGAAAAACAAGTGAGATCCATGCATATCTACATTAGGAAGAATGGTTTATTTTTTTGTTGTAAAAGTTTTTATTGAGTATAGAAACAACAAAAAATACAGAAATAAGAATGAGCACAATGAAATACAGAAGTCGGGGCGCAGCCGCCATCAAAGTAGCACATGCAAAACTGTAGTATTGTACAAAAAAGTCATACAACGCCTAATAGGGTATTATTGTACAGTAGTCCGTGTAATGCGGACATCAGATATATTACTTCAGAGTGTGGTTGTCAAAGAACAACAGAGAAGTAGCAACACATTCATGTGCTATATCAACTGATAAGTTTAGCGGTAGGGTAAAGCATGGTGGTGTCGGGAATAAGGATTTTAATAAGGATGGGTGGGGGGAAAGGAGAAGAGAGAAGGAGGAGGGAATGTGAAAATGAAGGGGGTAGAGGAAAATTATACCTCTTTGGTCCTGCCACAGCTCTTACGGTCTTCTCAAGCCAGGATCTTTTTATAATGGTCAGTGTGACAAAGTGAAGCCATCATGAACATGTTTTGGTAAACTTGGATGGAGTATCCTTCACCGGATGGATTAATTGTTCTATTTCCATAATTTTTTGTATACGGTCAAACCAGTCAGTAATAGATGGGGTGGTCCGAGGAGCGTCATTTGAGTAGGATCCACATCTTAGTCGCTTTAACCATATGGATGGCTAGGGAGTGGAAATAGGCATGTGTTGGGATCGCAGAGTGATGGAGCAAGAATTGGGCTGGTGTAAAGTCTAGTGTGTAGGTGGTTATTTGGGAGATCAATCTATGGGTTTCTTTCCAACATGGTTGGTGTGTAGGGCAAATCCACCAAATATGGAGGAGCGAGCCTGTCTCTTTTTTGCTTTTCCAACATGTCTGGGAGAGTGATGGGTTAATGCATTGTAGTTTGAAGGGGGGGGGGGGGGGGTTCTGTACCATCTGGAGAGAATTTTGACGTTCTCCTGCACCTGTTCGTTTACTGTTCCCTTGTGAATGTGCGTGTATATATTTTTCCATTCTAGATCCGTAAGGTCTATTGAAAGTTCCTGTTCCCATTGTTGGTTGGCCCAATGTAGTTTGGACGTTTGGTCAGAGAATAGTAAGGCATAAGTAGAAGACATCAGGTGGCTTTGGGGTTCCTCACTTCAGCATAAGGCTTTGAATGTGGTGGTGCTTCTAGACCAATCAGGTTGTGGTTTAGGTTTGTCGAAGAAGTGTCTTAGTTGAACATACGTCCAGAAGGGGAATGAGTCTTTGTTCATTTTGGAAGTTAGGGCAAATTGGGAGAGAAGGCGACCCTCTTCAAAGAAATGTTCTGCTCAGACGGTTGGATGAGGCCAGCCCTCAGTCAAAAAGGAGGTATGTGATCCTGGTGTGAAGTCCGGGTAATAATGGTTTATTTAACATAGCCTACTGGGCAATTTTACCCTCTTCCTACCCAGGCCAATTTTGAGCTTTCAGCTCTGTCACACTTTGAATGACAATTGCGCGGTCATGCAACACTGAACCCAAATACAATTTTTATTATTTTTTTCACACAAATAGAGTTTTCCTTTGGTGGTATTTAATCACTGCTGTTTTTATTTTTTGCTATTTTTTTTCCTTCACTGATGAGGGAGCACTGATAGGCACTGATGAGGTGGCACTTATAAGCAAAAATGAGGGGGCACTGAAGGGCACTGATTAGGTGGCACTGATCAGAAAGTACTAATATGCCACACTGATAAGGAGGCACTAATATGCGGCACTGATGAGCACTAATTGGTGGCACTGATGGACACTGATAGGCGGCACTGGTGGGCAATGATAGGCAGCACGGATAGGTGGCACTGAGGGGCACTGATGAGCAGGCCCTGAAAGGCAGCACTGACTAGCATCACTAATGGGTACTGATTAGCGTCACTGATGGGCACTGATTGGAGGCACTGATGGGCACTGCTGGGGCTGTACTGCTGTCAGAGCACTGATGATCAGTGCTGCTGATTTGCTCTCCTTACCACACACTTTGTCAGTGTGAACCTAGGAGAACCGATAAACATCACTTACTTGTTTAAATGTGAATGGCTGAGATTGGACACAACCGATCACATGGGTAAAGAGCCACATCGTCCACTCTTTACCAAGATTGGGGTCATGCCATGTTCTGGGAACACAGTGCAACCACTATTGCTGCTGGAATTTGAAGACTGGCAAAGGACCGGCCCAAATTATGACAGCATTGTACTCCTGGGCTGGTAAGTTTCTGCTTATTAACACCTTGTTTATTAGCTACCTTAGCACGGCCCGTGAAGTGGGGCACATAAAGTGCGATCCTGAGAGGTGCATTGTGCGCCCCCCATGTCCTGCACTCCAGTGCGATTTGTCACCGCTGCCGGTACCATGTGATTGCTGTTGTCAATCACAAGCAGATCACATAGGGTTGCAAACTCATCCCTTTAAAACACAAGTTCTGTGTTACCTTTATCTTTAATTTCACAGGTTCTGGGGCTATTTTAATGCAGATAAGGCACCAATTGAGTTGAATTACCACATTATTCAGCCACAGCACCTGTATAATTAATATGTGTTCAGCTTTTAAGGCTGCATTCACACAGAATTGCAGGTGAAATCAGAGCGATTTCATCCCGCAATTCTGTCCCATGATTTTAAATGGCTGTAAAATGCTGGATGCAATTGCAATACCATTACTTCTAATAGCACCCCAATCGCACTGCGATTGTCACGTGGTAAATTGCGCTGCAATCACAGAAAATCACAATGCACGTCGTCCAAAAGAAGCTTATGTTCCTTTTTGAGTGATTGCATTGCAACAGCCGATCACTGATGATTGTACTGGGCTGCTATGAGAGGCCCTGGTACCATGTGATCGCTGTGACCAATCACAGTGATCACAGTCACAGTAGTAAGAAAGGCTGTCAGTAAGCTACTATGTGAACTCTGTGATTGATAGCAGCGATCACATCGTACCAGTCTTTTACCAATTGCTTATTACAGCGATCATCAGCTTTTTGATTGCTTGTATGTATCCAATAACTTTTTGCATCAAGGACTTTTGAGTTGCCGGCTCTTTTTTGTTATATATTTTATTTAGTCTGAGAAGACATACTGAGCATTGGCACTTGTGCTGCAGATTGCTTCTGTTGAGAGTGCTGCATCTTTCATTTTTCTTCACAAAAAAAATATTTATTACAGCCAAGTGCCATTTTTTCTGCCAAAATGCTGCTGCTCATGGACGTGCTGGCAGTGATATTTTTTTTTATAAACACCTCTGTTTTATCACATTTTTGGGGTTGTGTTTGTGCAAAGAGAGATCACACAGATACTTAAAAGTATAACATTTATTACAAGTAATGACAGATACAGATAAAGATAAAGAAAATATCACAAAAATACTTACCTAAAGACGTTGGCCCAGATTCAGAGAGCCATTACGCCTGTCTAACTGGTGTTAGACTGGAGTCATTTCCAATTATGCGCGTTTTCTAGCTAGTTGAAAACCTCAAACCATGAATAGATGGCTGCGGGCTTCAATTCGACTGGATTACGTGTTCATACGCCTTCAGATCTACGCTGCAAAAAAATTGCGGCCACTGGGTGGACTTCCCGTCGTTTTCCGCGTCTGGGTATGCAAATTAGCTTTTGCCGGCGATCCCCGAAATTACGATCTTCATTCGCAATCTCTTACGGCACCTTTAGTCATCTTTTTTTTGCGTAACACTATACCAGCTTTTTGCTGCTCTAATATTAGACAGCCCATGTTAAGTATGGCCGTCGTTCCCACGTCGAATTTCTACGTTTTCCGACGTCTTTTATTTTTTTTGACGTAAGTCGTCCGGGAATAGGAATGTTCGTAAACGACACTACTCAAACAACGAATGACGTAACGACGTGATTTCGCGCAATGCACGGCGGGAAATTTCTGAACGGAGCATGCGCAGTTCGATCGCCGCGGGGACGCGCTTAATTTAAATGCTTCACACCCCCTAATCTCGTATTTTGATTACGCGGTGAGAAATAGACTACGCCGCCGTAGCGTACGGGCAAAAATCTACCAGAATTCAGTGTAGAGCCTGGTAAAATACGGCAGCGTAGAGTATTTCAATTACGCAGCGCAATATTAAGTGTATGTGAATCTGGCCCGTTGTTTCTGACATGGGTCCCTCCAATTATAATTGGCATGACACAGGTGACCATAGATGCTTGTATGTTACATGATGGAGTCTGGATGAGACAAAGGTCTTATAGGATTTGGCTGTGGTAATAAAGAACTTGAATGTAAGGAAAAGACCACTCCCCCAGCCAACTCCCTTTTTAAGCAACAATTTGACTTTCTAAGGAGCCACATTCCTGATGGAGAGGGGGCTGACTTGTCCTTGGAGTTAGCTTACAATCACATTCTAATGACTAGAATAACCAATATATTAGAAGTAGGGATGAGCCGAACACCCCTGGGTTCAGTTCGCACCAGAACCTGCGAACAGACCAAAAGTTTGTGTGAACTTTAGAACCCTGTTAAAATCTATGGGACTCGAACATTTGAAATCTAAAGTACTAATTTTAAAGGCTAATATGCAAGTTATTGTCCTAAAAAGTGTTTGGGGACCCGGGTCCTGCCCCAGGGGAGTGTTTGGGGACCTGGGTCCTGCCCCAGGGGACATGTATCGATGAAAAAAAAGTTTTAAAAAATGGCCGTTTTTTCAGGAGCATTGATTTTAATAATGCTTAAAGTGAAACAATAAAATTGAAATATTCCTTTAAATTTCGTACCTAGGGGGGTGTATAGTATGCCTGTAAAGTAGCGCTTGTTTCCTGTGCTTAGAACTGTCCCTGCACAAAATGTAATTTCTGAAGGAAAAAGGTCTGTTAAAATCATTCCCCTTCGGGTCTGGTATGGATATTAAGGGGAACCCTGCGTCAAATTAAAAAAAAATGATGTGGGGTTCCCCCCAAATATCCATTCCAGACCCTTCAGGTCTGGTATGGATTTTAAGGGGAACTCCACCCCAAATTAAAAAAAAATGCCGTGGACCCCCACACAATTTTTTTTATGAATGACTTTTCTCTGTGTTGCCGGGAGCCGACAATTCATTATAGCCGCGAGTGATTTTAAATTACTTTTTTTCCTTCAGAAATGACACTTTGTGCAGGGACAGTTCTAAGCATGTGAAACAAGCACTACTTTACAGGCATACTATACACCCACCCTAGGTACGAAATTTAAAGGAATATTTCACTTTTATTGTTTCACTTAAAGGAATTATTAAAATCACTGCTGCCAAAAAAAAACTACAGTTTTTAAAACTTTTTTTGCATTGATACATGTCCCCTGGGGCAGGATCCAGGTCCCCAAACACGTTTTATTACAATAACTTGCATATTAGCCTTTAAAATTAGCACTTTAGATTTCAAACGTTCGAGTCCCATAGACTTTAACAGGGTTCTAAAGTTCACACGAACTTGCCGCGAACACCCCAAATAGTTCGCTGTTCAGCGAACAGGCAATGTTCGAGTCGAACATGAGTTCAACTCGAACTCGAAGCTCATCTCTAATTGTGTACTGTTTTTGAATGAAACTTTAATACAAACTACAATTATATATTAAAAAAAAAAAACTAAAAAAAAACTTGGGTAGTTGTCATTCTTGTAAAGACTGTCTTAATGCATTGTATCAATATTATACATATACACGTTTTCTGTTGTCAATAAACATCAAACAGACGACCAGAATAAAAATTCCCAGAGCACTATGGGTTACCTAAAGAGGCAGGCAGCACAGCAGAGAAAGCCTGAATTTGGGAAGGTTTGTGTGACTGAATCCTCAGAGGGGAGCGGTAGAAAGAACACGAGACATGGCTGTAAATGTAGGCCTGCTAAAAGGAGATGCTTCAATGCACTGCATAGCAGGCCTCTGTAGAAGCCCTTGGTGTCCATCCTCAGAGGATGGACACCAAGCAAAAAGAAGAAGGTCATTACCCTTTACTCTGTAGGCCATTCCACTCCTGAAAGCTCAGGAGGAGTTGGTAATACCAAGAGGAGTGTGAAGGTAAAAGGAGGATACTAAGGTTGAATAATAAAGAATGAAAGCCAACGGAAACTGCCATGAAAATCAGAATAGATGGGGATGATCGGTAACCCTCAATGAAGTGCTTGTGAAGTGCTAACAGTGCTAGAAAAAAAGATGGGAGGCTGAAACAAAGAGAATTAGGGCAAGAAATAGACTGACTAAACAAGGAAATAAATGAATATCTCAATTTCCTCTGAAATATTCAAATGAGAAGAAATATCAATACTGCACATCCAACAAAACCATTGGCATTGATGGTAACAACAGCCTCAGCTCAGACTCCTTCCAGGCCTTGCCCGCTCTGACATGTTTCGTCCTGTCCACTGGACTCAGCCTTGGAGGACCTCCATGACAAAGCCCCATGGGCAGGGCCGGATTAACAGAGGGGCTGATGGAGCTGCAGCTCCAGGCCCCTTTCTCAAGATAGGCCCATTTGCCCCAAAAAAAAAAAAATATATATATATTTTTTTTTTTTTTTTAGATTGACTTCAGGGGTTGTAGCTCGATGACCAGAGGTCACAGAAACCCCACATTTAGGGGATAGTCAGTTGAAGATCTACCCCACAACCGGTCAAAATATGGGATGGCTATCATTTATGGTTCCGGAGATACGAGCCTGCTTGCACAGCCTGTCAGAAGCTACATACAGAGCGGCCATTATAAATACAAGCTGACACACTGCAGCAGACTGATAAAAAAAATCATCATTTGTTTTTTGCTAGAAAATTACTCTATAGTGGTCTTTGCAACTTTTTATGTTGCACGGTATAGAGCTGCACGATTCTGGCTAAAACGACAACTGCAATTTTTTTGCTTAGAAGATAGATCACGATTCTCTCACGATTCGTACGGCATAAGATCGTCTTTCACATTAAAATGAAAAAAAAAATGGGCTAACTTTACTGATTTGTTTTTATGGTTTTTATTATTCATTGAAGTAGGCAAATGCAGTGTGACATAAAATATTGCAGCAATTGCCATTTTTGTCTCTGCTAAAATATATATAATGTTTGGCGGATCCAATTATTTTTCTAGCAAAAAATATTGCTTTTTAACTTAAACAAGTGTTGGACTTTAAGTGGTTACATTTCTTGCATTTACACACAGAAGTTTGATCTAAAAAGGAAGTTGGTTACAATGTTTCATGTTGTTTACAAACTTGGCAGACTGCCCGGATATTTTCTTTACACACAGAAGTGTATCCCTTTGATCTAAGAAGAAAGCGTTAGTTACAATGTTTCCTGCTAAGAACTTGGCAGATTGTCCAGATATTTTCTTTTGACAGCTGAAAGTCTCTCCATTTGTTATATGAAAGAATCAGCAAACTCTGCATTGGAGATGTCAGGGGGGTTGAATCGAGATCACAATTTTAACAATTAATTGTGCAGCTCTAGCACGGTACTGTATTTGCGCAGCAATTTTTCAAACATGTTTTTTTTGGAAATAAACTGTTTCATACATTAAAAAAACACTAAAGTTAGCACGATTTTTTATTTTTTTTGGTATCCTAAGCGATACTTTTAACATTTTTTAGGTTAGATGTTTAGAGTTACAGAGGAAGTCTAGTGCTAGAATTATTGCTCTCGCTCGAATGATCGCGACGTATGTAACCTGTGTGTATCTGGCTCTGATACTAGCCAGTGCCTACCCAGCTACTGGCTGGTATCTCTCCCCAGCCTGTCCCCACACACCCTCTCACCTGCTGACCTGTAGATGGGGGAATCACTCCTGTAGTGTTATTGTGTTCTGCCAGTGAGTACAATGATCAGTGTTGCTATCTATAGCTGGCAGCACTGATTGTTTTTGGAAAAACAGGCTGGTTGTACTCAAGTCGATTAATAGATTGACTTGTGTAAAACCAGCTAGCCCATACATAGATCGACTATGGCTTGTCTCGGCATAATTGGTGTAATTTCAATTCATGTATGACCCGCTTAACCACTACGCAGTCCCTAAACATCCTTCCACTCCTATACATTGTGCCCACTGTCATACCCTCCACACTCCTCTCCTGTACATAGTGACCACTGTCATACTCTCCACACTCCTCTCCTGTACATAGTGCCAACTATCATACCCTCCACACTCCTCTCCTGTTCATACTGCCCCCATCATACCCTCCACACTCCTCTCCTGTACATACTTCCCACTGTCGCACCCTCCACACTCCTCTCCTATACATAGTGCCCACTATCATACCATCCCCATTGCTCTCTTGTACATACTGCCCACTGTCATACCCTCCACACTTCTCTCCTGTACATACTGCCCCATCATACCCTCCACACTTCTCTCTGGTACATACTACCCTCTGTCATACCCCCACACTCCTCCTGTACATACTTCCCACTGTCATACTCTTCACAATCCTCTCCTGTACAAACTGCCCACTGTCATACCCTTCACACTCCTCTCCTGTACATAGTACCTGCTGTCATACACTTCTCTCCTGTACATACTGCCCACTGTCATACCCTCCACACTCCTCTCCTATACATAGTGCCCACTATCATACCGTCCACACTACTCTCCTGTACATACTGCCCACTGTCATACTGTCAGGAGGGATGAGAGATCAGACCCGTGTGACTGCACAGAGAGACCAGACAATATGATCAGTGAAGTAAAAGGTGTTTAATAAAGTAAATAAGGACAACCAGTAAAGATAGCAAACAATATATATATATATATAATCAAGAAGGGAATACCGTACAGATAGGTCAAGCCAGGCCGAGGTCATACACAAGGGATACCAGCAGATGGGACAGGATGGAGCAGGGGTCGGATGGATGGACTAGCTGCAGGATTCAGGTTAAGGGGAGACAGGGAATAGGAAGCAGGGCAGACAGGTCCAGGCGGGATCAGGGATCAGGATGCAGGGCAGACAAGTCCAGGCGGGATCAGGGATCAGGGATCAGGATCAGAACAGGATCAAGGTACCGAATCAGGGTCAGAATACAGGTCAGGGTACAGGCTTAGGTCCAGCAGATATGAAGATACCAGGGCGAGCTCTGCTTGAGCTCGCCGGGTATAAATAGGGAGTGTCTTAATTATGTTCAAGTCACACCTGAACGTATGAAAGGCTGTGAACTCCAGAAGGCCAGGAACCCCCCGCTGGTGGAGGCCGGTACTGCAGCCAGACTAACAAGCAGATGTACCAACAGGGGGGACCATTCCTGACAGTACCCCCCCTCAAAGGAGCGGCCTCCGGACACTCCAACCAGTTGTTGCGGGGGAAGGCTCATGGTGTCAAGCCAGGCAGTGGATAAAGGCTCCGGGTCATCGAGCTGGGCAGAAGACAAAGGCTCCGGGTCATCGAGCTGGGCAACAGACAAAGGCTCCGGGTCATCGAGCTGGGCAACAGACAAAGGCTCCGGGTCATCGAGCTGGGCAACAGACAAAGGCTCCGGGTCATCGAGCTGGGCAGCAGACAAAGGCTCCGGGTCATCGAGCTGGGCAGCAGACAAAGGCTCCGGGTCATCGAGCTGGGCAGCAGGCTCCGGGTCATCGAGCTGGGCAGCAGGCTCCGGGTCATCGAGCTGGGCAGCAGGCTCCGGGTCATCGAGCTGGGCAGCAGGCTCCGGGTCATCGAGCTGGGCAACAGGCTCCGGGTCATCGAGCTGGGCAACAGGCTCCGGGTCATCGAGCTGGGCAACAGGCTCCGGGTCATCGAGCTGGGCAACAGGCTCCGGGTCATCGAGCTGGGCAACAGGCTCCGGGTCATCGAGCTGGGCAGCAGACAAAGGCTCCGGGTCATCGAGCTGGGCAGCAGACAAAGGCTCCGGGTCATCGAGCTGGCAGCAGCAAAGGCTCCGGGTCATCGAGCTGGGCAGCAGACAAAGGCTCCGGGTCATCGAGCTGGGCAGCAGGCTCCGGGTCATCGAGCTGGGCAGCAGGCTCCGGGTCATCGAGCTGGGCAGCAGGCTCCGGGTCATCGAGCTGGGCAGCAGGCTCCGGGTCATCGAGCTGGGCAGCAGGCTCCGGGTCATCGAGCTGGGCAGCAGACGAAGGCTCTGGGTCATCAAGCTGGGCAGCAGGCTCCGGGTCATCGAGCTGGGCAGCAGACGAAGGCTCTGGGTCATCGAGCTGGGCAGCAGGCACAGGAACAGCAGGCTGGCGGACTGGCACAGGAGCAGCAGGCTGGGCAGCGGACTGGAAGTCATCAAGCCGGGCAGCAGACTGGAAGTCATCAAGCCGGGCAGCAGACTGGAAGTCATCAAGCCGGGCAGCAGACTGGAAGTCATCAAGCCGGGCAGCAGACTGGAAGTCATCAAGCCGGGCAGCAGACTGGAAGTCATCAAGCCGGGCAGCAGACTGGAAGTCATCAAGCCGGGCAGCAGACTGGAAGTCATCAAGCCGGGCAGCAGACTGGAAGTCATCAAGCCGGGCAGCAGACTGGAAGTCATCAAGCCGGGCAGCAGACTGGAAGTCATCGAGCTGGGCAGCAGACTGGAAGTCATCGAGCTGGGCAGCAGACTGGAAGTCATCGGACTGGCAAGCTGGCACAGGAACATCAGGTTGGCGGGTTTGCACAGGAACATCAGGTTGGCGGGTTGGCACAGGAACATCAGGTTGGTAGGCTGGCACAGGAACACCAGGGTGGCAGGCTGGCACAGGAACACCAGGGTGGCAGGCTGGCACAGGAACACCAGGGTGGCAGGCTGGCACAGGAACACCAGGGTGGCAGGCTGGCACAGGAACACCAGGGTGGCAGGCTGGCACAGGAACACCAGGGTGGCAGGCTGGCACAGGAACACCAGGGTGGCAGGCTGGCACAGGAACAAGCTGGGAGGCTGGCACAGGAACAAGCTGGGAGGCTGGCACAAGCTGGGCAGCTGGCACTGGAACAGGTTGGTCGGCTGGCACTGGAACAGGTAGAGTAGATGGCACAGGAACAGGCTGAACAGGTGGCACTGGGACAGGCTGGGTAACTGGCACGATGGTGTGAGTTGGGAAGTACTTCCGTTTCTTTTTAGACTTAGACACTACAGGTTTGTTAACAGAAGGGGTGTATGAAGAGGGTGGAATTAAGTAGGAGGAAGGATTGGAATATGGCAGAGACACAGGGGTGGTGACTGGAGGAGGTTTTTGTGGAGTAGTTACAGGTGGATTATAGGCAGGGTAGGTACAATTAGTAGAAATTGGGTAGTAATATTTGGTAGGGTGCGGAATTAACTGGGCGAAAGCTGAGGTTGTCATTGGCGATGGGCGGATAGGTCCTTGGGAAGGTAGGTGGTTAATAGCAGGGTTGGAGCGGACAGGTGGATTAAAGGCAGGGTAGGTACAAGTAGAAACTGGGTAGTAATATTTGGTAGGATGCTGAATCATCTGAGCTGGGGTTGCCATTGGTGATGGATAGATGGATCCCTGAGAAGGCAGAGGGTTAATAGTAGGGCTGGAACGGACTGGCTTGGCTGGAATCAGGAGATCTGACCATGCCTGCAGCACAGGTTGAACAAAAGCAGGTTCACACACACCTTGTCTAATCAGAGCCTGCACAGAATCAATACACTCAGATAACTTTTGCTGGGGACAGGAGGAATAATACTCATCAAAAGACGCCGGATCATCCTCTAATAACCACACCAGGGATTCAACTTGGTCATGACTGAAGGGGGGAGAGAAATCGTCCCTACCGACAGGAATAGATGACAGGGCTGGTTTTACACACAACCGAATTAATGGCTGAACATCATTAAAAGTCATGTAACTCTGATCCACACAGGAATGAGCTTATCGGATAGTTTCCATTAGCTGGTCACTAGTCCAACCCTCCAAAACTTGGCGACAATACCCTTCATCCTCTTCAGCCAGCAGAGAATAATAAAGGATGTCATCGTAATCCATGTTTGGAGCAATGCACTACACCAGGATGGTCCCCAAATGCAGTCACATCTGATCAAGAGTGGCCCTGGTATACTGTCAGGAGGGATGAGAGATCAGACCCGTGTGACTGCACAGAGAGACCAGACAATATGATCAGTGAAGTAAAAGGTGTTTAATAAAGTAAATAAGGACAACCAGTAAAGATAGCAAACAATATATATATATAATCAAGAAGGGAATACCGTACAGATAGGTCAAGCCAGGCCGAGGTCATACACAAGGGATACCAGCAGATGGGACAGGACGGAGCAGGGGTCGGATGGATGGACTAGCTGCAGGATTCAGGTTAAGGGGAGACAGGGAACAGGAAGCAAGGCAGACAGGTCCAGGCGGGATCAGGATGCAGGGCAGACAAGTCCAGGCGGGATCAGGGATCAGGATCAGAACAGGATCAAGGTACCAAATCAGGGTCAGAATGCAGGTCAGGGTACAGGCTTAGGTCCAGCAGATATGAAGATACCAGGGCGAGCTCTGCTTGAGCTCGCCGGGTATAAATAGGGAGTGTCTTAATTACGTTCAAGTCACACCTGAACGTATGAAAGGCTGTGAACTCCAGAAGGCCAGGAACCCCCCGCTGGTGGAGGCCGGTACTGCAGCCAGACTAACAAGCAGATGTACCAACAGGGGGGACCATTCCTGACACATACCCTCCACACTCCTCTCCTATACATAGTGCCCACTATCATACCATCCACACTCCTCTCCTATACATAGTGCCCACTGTCATACCCTCCACACTCCTATCCTGTACATGGTGCCTGCTGTCATACACTTCTCTCCTGTACATGATGCCCACTGTCATACCCTCCACACTTCTCTCCTGTACATTGTGCCTTTTGCCGTACCCTTTGCACTCTTCTCCTGTACATAGTGCCCAATGTTAGACCCTCCACATTCCTCTCACTCACCTGCACATACTTCTCACTTATATACCGTCCGTACTCCTCCCCTATGTCGCTTACCCACAAAAACAGTTCTTTAAAATGATACTGAATACCCTCAATGTTACCAGCTCTAGAATGGACACACTTGTTAGTTCAACTAAAGGAAATCTCAGTTCTCATATTTGTTCTGTCCCATTATTAGAACTTATTTAATGTTGTGATTACTACGGTGATGTACAGAGGAACATCGGGGATCTCAGCTACTTTCCTGACATTACTACTTTTTAGAGGCCCTGGGGTAGGTTATGCCACAATGTACAAGTATGCACAGCATATTAGCACATTAGGGTACATTAGGGTACACTTACATTTTCAGACTGGGCCCTCCATTGCTGTGCTGTGATTCCCACGCATTTATTTATTATTTATAAAAGGCCCCACCAAAATCCTCAGCACCAGGCCCATGATGTTCTTAATCTGGCCCTGCCCATGGGCAGGCGAAACGAGTTGGAGGCATGGCTTGGATGGAGTCTGGGCTGAGGCTGCTCTGACTATCACTACCTATAAATTTTGCTGGATGTGCGGCACATAAAACATTCACTGAGCTGAGACAAGCCCCTTGATTGCCTGCACTCCCCATTGACTGTTCTCCAGACTTGGACCAACTGATTTGTTCCAAATTCCCTGATTTGGACCAAAGTCCCTCTGTCCCTCTTTCCTCCTCATTTGTCCCTCATTTTAGTCCGATCTCTATAGTTGTATATAAAATGCTCAATTCAATTTTCAAAAAGTGTTTCCCAGTGCTAAACCTTTTAACCAATTTCTAAGCGGCTTCCTGCCCAGGCGAAATTTCAGCTTTCAGCACTGCGTCGCTTTAAATTAAAATTGCGCGGTCGTGCGACGTGCCTTACAAACAAAATTGACGTCCTTTTTTTCCCCACAAATATAGCTTTCTTTTGGTGGTATTTGATCGCCTCTGCGTTTTTTTTTTTTTTGCGCTATAAACAAAAAAGAGCGACAATTTTGAAAAAAAACACAGAATATTTTTTACTTTTTGCTATAATAAAAATCCATTTTAAAAAAAAATATATATTTTATTTCTCAGTTTAGGCCGATATGTATTCTACATATTTTTGGTAAAAAAAACAATCGCAATAAGCATATAGTAATTGGTTTGCGCAAAGATTATAGTGGCTAGGAAATAAGGGATAGAATTCTGACAATTTTTTTTTTTTTTTTTACTAGTAATACGGCGATCTGCGAATTTTGTCAGGACTGCGATATTGCGACGGACACATCGGACACTTTTGACACATTTTTGGGACCATTCACAATTATACAGCGATCAGTGCTATAAAAACGCACTAATTACTGTATAAATGTGACTGGCAGTGAAGGGGTTAACACTAGGGGGTGAGGAAGGGGTTAAATGTGTGTCCTATGAGTGTTCTAACTGTGTGGGGGGAGGGGAGTGACTGGGGGAGGTGACCGATGCTGTCTCCCTATGTACAAGAGAAACAGCATCTGTCACTTCTCACTGACAGGACGTGGAGCTCTGTGTTTAAATTCAGATCCCCAAAGCTGCCGTCAATTGAGCATATGCCGGGCCTCAAGTGGTTAAGGTATGGGGGGGGGGGGGGGTCCTACATACTTTTTCTAATAGGTGTCCCTCATTCCCATCTCAAATAGTTGGGAGGTATGGAAAAAGGTAAAAATAAACAAAATCCTAAAATACTGAATACACACAGAAAATAAAGAACATAAAGTAAAGCACTCAAGTGATATACAGTTTATAGTCCATACAAGTGCATAAGCAGAAAAGATCTCTGCAAACTTTTTTGAAACTGCCAAAAAAATAAAATACAAATCTAGGCAGGCAAACAGCAAATGATGGACTTGTGTCTTTTTTCAACCTCACCTACTATGTAACTAAAACAACTAGTCATTACTATTTCCTGTGGTCTCCCTGCAGCTTATTGTTTCTCCGATTACTGACTTGTAATGCCTTGTTCTTTCTCTGCAGCCTCAGCTGCACTGGACAGTAAATTAATGGGAAGTGCTCTGTGCTGAGCGGCTTCCTGTTCATGCAAAAACTGAAGCATAATAACCAGTTTAATATGCTTCAGTTATGAATGAACACAGTGAGTGAGTGTGTGTTCGCTGTGTTCATTTAGAAAACAAAGGGACATACATATTTACTAGCCCCTTCCCCCACTCTCCATTCTAAAAAAACATCCCCCAAGCAAGCCTGGGGGAGAGAAAAGGGGGGAAGCCTGCAACACTGCAGGCGGTACAACATGGGGGGAAGCCCAGACAATAGGGGGAATCAGCACCACACACAGTGATTAGGGTGTGCCCAGACACACCTGGCACACCCCCTGAGCACACCTATGAACATTTTTATCTTCAGGTAAGAAACTCGGCAAAAGATTCACACAAAAGGATTTTCTTCAAGTGGCCTAAACCCATCAATTTATAGGATCCCCAACAGTTACATTCAAAGTGCGTCAATAATGCTAACTGACACAGTTGCTTGTGCTCTCAACCGAACTGTCAAGCCATCAAATGACTGGTGCCATAACTGATCACATGTGCAGTATCATGGCAGCTGCAGATCAAACAGAGGCTAAGATGGCAGCTCCCCTGGCTGTAAAGGAGAGAAGGGTTTAGTTCCACTTTAAGAAAACTGTATACAGAGAGACACGTGACCGTCCTAAACATATTAGTGTGCCAACATATAATAAAGGCTTGCAAATAATAACAATGAATTGAGAAAGTGCATAAAGTGACTGGAATGCAAATGAATGGAAATAAGGGCGACTTCACCACAGGAAAGTCCAAAAAAAAGCGGATAAAGATGGTTTCACCATAAGGAGACCTTGGAGATGGAACAACAGCTTGATAGAAGTGCCACCACCAATGGTAGAAAAGGGGGCTTACCCAAATATAAATGACTAGGGAAGGTATATACCACCCAAGTCACCAAAGGCTTGTATCCATCACCCAGATCTAAACAGCTGGTCCTGGACCCAAACAGCTAATCGGCTTGATGATCCCAAATCACAGTGTTAATGATAACTTCATAGAGGCAATGCAAGAAATGTTGAAAATAACTCACATAGTGTTATTTTTGTGTGACTGGTCCTCTGTAATGAGACATCTCTTCCCCACAATCCTTGGCTGTGGTTGTGGGGGTCTGTGGAGCATCGCGCCTTTCACCGCAGAGAATCGCGTCTCTTCTCTGCAGCGCATCACACCTTTCTCCCAGGGCTGCAGAGCATCGTGCCTTTTCTGCAGAGCATAGCACCTTTCTCCCAAGGCTGCAGAGCATTGCGTCTTTCCCTGCAGCGCATCCTGCCTTTCTTGCAGAGCATCGCGCCTTTCACTGCAGAGCATCGTACCTTACCTGCAGAGCTTCACACCTTTCGCTGCAGAGCATCGCACCTTTTCCCTGCAGAGCATCGCGCCCTTCTCCCAGGGCTTCAGAGCATCACATTTTTTCTGCAGAGCACCACGCCTTTCATTGCAGAGCATCATACCTTACCTGCAGAGCATTGTGCCTTTCCCTGCAGAACATTGCACCTTTCATAAAGGGCTGCAGAGTATTGTGCCTTTTCGCAGCAGACCATCGTGCCTTTTTCTGCAGAGCATCACGCCTTTTATTGCAGAGCATCATACATTACCTGCAGAGCATCACGCCTTTCTTACAGGGCTGCAGAGCATCGTGCCTTTTCGCTGCAGAGCATTGTGCCTTTCTCCCAGAGCTGTAGAGCATCACACCTTTCGCTGCATCATGCCTTTCTCTACAGAGCATCGCACCTGTCACTGCAGAGCATCATGCCTTTACTGCAGAGCATTGCGCCTTTCTCCCAGGGCTGCAGAGCATTGCGCCCTTTTTGCCCTTTTCAGAGCCGCCATTCTGCCTGTTTCGCTATGGAATACGTCTCTGGAGGGGATCTGTTTGATTTCACCGTAAACTATTCGCCTCTTCCGATTTCCGTCATAAGGTAAGTCTCATCACCACAATGACAATACAATAGAAAGCAATCTTTAGAAGAAATGTCCTTTTACAATCCAGGCTTTAGGAGTTTAGAATTACATTGGACTCCATTGGAATGCTTAGAGCTACATCAGTCCACCCAGATGTGACGTATATACTTTAGAGTAATGTCACTCCGTCCCCCATAAATAAATGAGGGACACAATACAGACAGAAAGAAAAGTATTTATAATATAAAACTTCATGCAGGGTACTGGAAAAACCACTAGGGACACAAGGGGTGTGAGATAATTGTATACAGTAATGTAATCTGTAAGATTACAGTGTACTGTATGTATTGTGTGTTTTTTACTTTTTGAATTTGGTGCCAGGTGCCACACCCAGAACTCCGACCGTACGGTCACCTAAATAACCACAAAGGTGGGACCGGTAATGGGATAGAGCCAGGTACCCCCTCCCCCTACCCATGGATAATGTTTCTACTTAAATCTAATGACTGTAAAATGTATGACTGTAAAATATTTTTTCTCTTTTATAGATTCATTGCGGCGGAAATATTCTGCGGATTGGACTTCCTCCACAAGTGTGGCATCGTTCATAGAGACATCAAGGGAGAAAACATCCTACTGGACAACAAAGGCCACGTCCGCATTGCAGACTATGGATTGGCAGTAATGGATCTCTATGGCGATAAGACGGTGACGGGAGTAGCCGGAACAATCGGATACATGGCACCAGAAGTAAGTCACGCTCTTTTTACCCATCACTAGGCCTCATCTATTCAGTATATCACAATCCAATCACTATCCCTCTGATTCTTGTAATATGAACATTTTAGACTGTATACAGAACACTGCAATGTAAATCACCTGATTGGTAATTATTAGAGTCTTAAAATCTTTTTAATAATTTGTTAATATGTGTCCATGTCAGGGGGGGGGGGGGGGGGCAGCCATTGCGTATGCCGTCTCTGCCTCCTGGTTTAGCTGTTGGGAACAGTGGTTGTTCTTTGCTATTTCTCTTGCTTAAAGCAAGCCCAGCTACAATCTCTATAATAACGGACATATGAAATAGTAAACATATAAAAATGTAAAAAGCTACATCAAGGTTAATGTTCCAATGATTTCTACTGGAGAGCAGATATCACTACCTGCTCTCTGTTACACTCTGCAGAATTACGGCCCATTCATTAAATGCATGCCACTGTGTAGAGCCTGTGGTATCCTATGAAGTTCTGTATACTTAGCATAACAAAGAGAACCCTGATTTGCTTAGGGCAGGGATGCTCAAACTACGGCCCTCCAGATGTTGTAGAACTACACATCCCATGAGGCATTGTAACACACTGACATTCACAGACATGACTAGGCATTATGGGAATTGTAGTTCCTGAACAACTGGAGGGCCGTAGTTTGAAGACCCATGGCTTAGGGTGAGTCACATGACTAGGCTCTCGCTCAAGATCTTTTACACCCATTCCCTGTAATAGCACTCAAAGTCCCAATTCCACTGCTGTGCTTTATAAATGTCATTTTTATTAATGTAGCGCTATTGTCACAGGAAGGACATACTGCTGCTTTGTAAATGCCTCCCTTAGAATACATGTTCAATAAATATATATTATTGTTTCTCCTATAAAAGGAATGTAAGTTTGTAGGAACTAAGTAACTGATTTCTCTTCTCTGATTGGCAGGTTATAAACGGCGACTTCTATCAGTTTGAACCCGACTGGTTTTCCATGGGAGTTGTCATATACATCATGGCTACAGGCACCAAGCCATTCTGTAACCGTAACACCCAGGTATACAGGAAGGCTGTGAGTTATGAAGATCCTGTTTACCCCCCGGACATTGATCAACACCTGCAGAACTTCATAGATGGAGTAAGTACAAGACGTTTTCTAATTCTGAAGAGGCACAGGGAAGGTTTCTAGGCCTACTGCTGCTGCTTTAGGGGTATAATGTGGGGGGGGGGGGGGGGGGTTGCCAAGTCTGGATGTCAGCTGGACTGTTGAGTAGCTTGGCTTCTTCATCCCATGGTGAACATCCAATGGGAATACTTCATCCTGGAGCTGAGGGCTCAGAAGTTGCCACATGGGGTCAATCACTTTATGAGGTTATTAATGCAGAACTCCTCCCCATTTACTATTGTTTTGAACATAGTGGGGAGGATTAGATCACCTGTCATCATTTTAATCTTGTCTGTGACCCTGTTGTGGACATTTATTTCATATCCTGTCCTGGGGACACGGAAATCCCACCAAGGAGGGACACAGAAAGCAACCACAACCTAACAGAGAGGTTCTAACCCTTTCCAACTCCATTCATCAAACTGCTTTTATCGCCCTGTGCTGATAAATTATGTTAATGAGAAGAAAAAAAAGATCTTTAAAAAAATCCAATCTCCTCCCTTATCGTGTGGCTGTAATTCTACTTTAAGTGTCACCGCCAAGCTAAAGAGCTCAGGGAGTTAGAAGCGATCTAATGGTGGCACATCATAAAGTGTACTCATTTGTTGTGCTGGAATATAATATGAATTCCATCCATGTCAGCAGACATCCAGCACCTGTACTTGGCTATATGTGTCTTCACATGCTATGATCGTCCAATGGGTGAAAGGACCGCCCAGGAGGAGACGCACTGTAGTCAAAGTTTTTTTTCTTTTCTAAAACGTGCATAATGAACTCAAAATAACTCTTAATTTCTCTTTTATAGCTTCTATGCAAAAGAGGCTTGGAGTCGGCAGAGACATAAGACGGCATTTATTCATGAGGCTCATCAATTGGAAGTCGCTGGAACAAGGGAAAGGATGGCCACCTTTCTCAGTAGCCCAGGTAAGTACACAAATCTTTATAGGATGAGGATTCAAAAAGAAGATTGTTACACACTTACAGCTAATGTAGGTGATACAGACATATCCTAGCCTGCAGGAAAACCTCACAGACTAATCAGTCAATACAGTGGAACCTTGGATTACAAGCATAATCCATTCCAGGAGAATGCTTGTAATCCAAAGTACTCGCATATCAAAGCAAGTTTCCCCATTGAGGTTAATGGAAACTAAATTAATTTGTTCCGCATTGACTTCAATGGCATGCAATACCACATATGGCCAAAGGTAGGGGTGTGCCGGAGAGCCTCGGAAACAACAAGAAAAGACCCGAGGACACCTTGGATGACCTTGCAAAGACTCCGTTCACGAGGTTTGCCGAGTTTAGCCGAGCTCTCCTCGGGCCTTTCCGTGCATTTCCAAACAGCGGCGATCAGCGCTGTTTGGCTCCTCTTGGCTCTGGTACCCCCCACCTTAGGCCAAACGCGGTACTGGACACCGATTCGGCCATAATTTATACGTGTTTCTGGAATTGGACTTTAAGCAATATCCTGATATTTACTGAGGCTATAGATCTATGAATACAGAATCTCATATTTGTCTTTTCATTTTGCAGCCCTTGGACATGGACATGAAAACAACCTGTCGACTTCCTCCATCAGCGATCGATGTAAAAGCATTGGAAATTCCAGGAAGAAAAATACACATTCCTGGATTCTTAAACATCGACAGGCTGTGAGGAGGCCTCTCTTGCTGTCAACCTGTACTGTCATGCCTGTCAACATGTAGTGTGTAGTGTGTGTGTTGTGTGTGTTGTGTGTAGTGTGTAGTGTGTAGTATGTAGTGTTTAGTGTTTAGTATTTAGTTGACAGTGCCTGCCAGCAGGGTGCCAGCCAGCAAGCCACCCACAGCAGGGTTCCAGCAAGCTACCCATAGGAGGGTGCCAGCCAGCAGGCCCAACCACAGCAGGGTGCCAGCCAGCAAGCCCACCCACATCAGGGTGCCAGCCAGAAAGCCACCCACATCAGGGTGCCAGCCAGCAGACCCACCCACAGCCGTGGGTCAGCCAGCCACAGCAGGGTGCCAGCCAGCAAGCCCAACCACAGCAGGGTGCCAGCCAGCAAGCCCACCCACATCAGGGTGCCAGCCAGAAAGCCACCCACATCAGGGTGCCAGCCAGCAGACCCACCAACAGCAGGGGGTCAGCCAGCCACAGCAGGGTGCCAGCCAGCAAGCCCACCCACAGCAGGATGCCAGCCAGAAAGCCACCCACATCAGGATGCCAGCCAGCAAGCCCACCTACATCAGGGTGCCAGCCAGCAAGCCCACCCACATCAGGGTGCCAGCCAGCAAGCCACCTGGGGGGGACAGGTGTGCAGGGGGTACAGAGGGGGAACAGATATGTGTGTGGGGAAGGGGGACAGATGTGCAGGGGGTACAGATATGTGTGTGGGGCGGTTTGAGGAGAACAGAGGTGCGGAGGGGGGCTGCAGAGGGGAACAGATGTGTAGGGGGTACAGAGAGGAACTGATATGCATGTGGGGGGGAGGGGTTTGAGGAGAACAGAGGTGCGGAGGGGGGGTGCAGAGGTGTACAGGCATTCGGGGTGATACAGTGATGGGGTGAGGTGAAAGAATTGTGGTGATATGAGACCTGAAAATACAAGAACTGGGCTGATTTATTTTCACTGCTTAAAGCGCCCTCATTAATATACATTGTATATATTTTTTTTAAAGCGCCCTCATTAATATACATTGTATATATTTTTTTTAAGCCACCCACAGCAGGGTGACAACCAGCAAGCCCACCCACATCAGGGTGCCAGCTAGCAAGCCCACGCACAGCATGGTGCCAGCGAGCAAGCCAGCCAAAGCAGGATACTAGCCAGTAAGCCACCAGCAGCAGGGTGCCAGCCATGAAGCCCACCCACATCAGGGTGCCAGCCAGCAAGACCACCCACAGAAGGGTGCCAGCCAGCAAGGCCATCCACAGAAGGGTGCCAGCCAGCAAGCCCACCTGCAGCAGGGTGCCAGCCAGCAAGCCCACATAAAAAAACTGAACTGTACAAAAGGAGCCACCCACAGCAGAGTGCCAGCCAGCAAGCCCACCCTCAGCAGGTATTCATTATTTATTTAGTTATATTTAATTATATTTATTTTCATTGCTTTGAGCACCCTCGTTAATATACATTGTATATTTTTTAAGCCCACCCACAGCAGAGTGCCAACCAGCAAGCCCACCCACATCAGAGTGCCAGCCAGCAAGCCCATGCACATCAGAGTGCCAGCCAGCCACCCACAACTGCACTGTACAAAAGGAGCCACCCACATCAGGGTGCCAGCCAGCAAGCCCACCCAAATCAGGGTGCCAGCCAGCAAGCCCACCCACAGCAGGGTGCCAACCAGCAAGCCCATGCACGGCATGGTGCCAGCCCACCCACATCAGGGTGCCAGCCAGCAAGCCCACCCACATCAGGGTGCAAGCCAGCAAACCCATCCACAGCAGAGTTCCAACCAGCAAGCCCACCCACATCAGGATGACAGCCAACAAGCCCACGCAGAGCATGGTGCCAGCCAGTAAGCCACCAGCAGCAGGTTGCCAGCCATGAAGCCCACCCACATCAGGGTTCCAGCCAGCAGGACCACCCACAGAAGGGTTCCAGCAAGCAAACCCACCTGCAGCATTGTGCCAGCCAGCAAGCCCACATACAAAAAAAACTGCACTGTACAAAAGAGCCACCCACATGAGGGTGCCAGCCAGCAAGCCCACACACATCAGGGTGCCAGCCACAAAGCCCACCTACATCAGGGTGCCAGCAAGCCCATCCCCAGCAGGGTGCCAGCCAGAAAGCCCACGCACAGCATGGTGCCAGCCAGCAAGCAAGCCCACCCACATCAGGGTGTCAGCCAGCAGGCCCACCCACATCAGGGTGCCAGCCAGCAAGCCTACATCCAAAAAAATATAAAAAAAACAATATGTATTGTGATTTATTGTAATTTTTTGCAAATAAAATAATTTGAAAAAAAACAAAAACAAAAAAAAAACTGCACTGTACAGAGGAGCCTTGACGAGGCAGTGCAGCTTCCACATACATTTGCAAATGTGTGAAACTTGACTGCCTGCACGGGCAGGAGCGCCTGTACCCCTCACACAGGGTATGGATTCATACGCCTTGTGTCAACGAGGCCTTCGGACCGCACTTTCAGAGCAGCCTAGGCAAAGTAGTGCAGCTTCACCATTTGCATATGTGTTCAACTAAGACCTCTGTTTTTAATGTCAAGTGTTAGATTGTGCCTTTTTTATTTATTTGCAGACTAGCTGGTAAGTGTGCTGGGAAATCTTCTGTTTTTGTGATGTGCCAAGCCCTTCCATGTGCACCTTACTTCAAAAGCAAGTTATATACTGCTGTAGTTGTCCTGCTTTGTACACTGTTTTTAGATACAACTAAAGGGGTTATAAAGGTAAAGGTTTTTCACCTCAGTGTATTCTATGCATTAGGGCAAAAAAAACTCCCGACAATACCAGCCCCCCAATTTTACTTACCTGACCCCTCGAAAGTGCCGCGCTCGCCTCGACATCCTCTTCAGCGCTCAGCCTGGCCGTTGATTGGTTACAGTGGATGGATTGAACAAAACTGTCAATCAGATCCAATGATGCAGCGCACCGGGGGCGGGGACAAGTGATACAGTGAGCGGCTATGGCCGCCGGCTGTATCACGGGAGCGCACCCGGAAGAACTCAACACCATGCGAGCAGGCGAGCATGAAGGTGTTGAGTCCTTGCGGGGGGGAGCCGAAACAGCCGCCGAGGGACCCCAGAAGACCAAGTTTGGAGCCACTCTGTGCAAAACGAGCTGCACAGTGGAGGTAAGTATAACATGTTTGTCATTTAAAAAAAAATAAAAGTATCTTTAGTGATCCTTTAACCACTTCCATACCGGGCCTATTCTGGCACTTCTCTCCTTCATGTAAAAATCATAATTTTTTTGCTAGAAATTTGCTCAGAACCCCCAATCATTATATATGTTTTTTTAGCAGACACCCTAGGTAATAAAATAGCGGTCATTGCAACTTTTTGTCTTGCACGGTATTTGCGCAATAATTTTTCAAACGCATTTTTTTAGGAAATAAAAATTGTTTCATGAATTAAAAAATAAGAAAACAGTAAAGTTAGCCCAATTTTTTTGTATAATGCGAAATATGATGTTACGCCGAGTAATTCTGTCAAATTTGTAATAAATTCATAATAAAAATTTATAAAAAAACCCACCTATAACCCTGCTATACCTAGTTCAATAGCACCATCACAATCAGAGAAGTCCGGGATTCAAATGTATTGAAGGGTCTGACACTGCAGCACCCAAGTATAAACTCCTCTCTTTGCCTTCATGTAATACCCGTCAGCAGCACTTGCATAGCTCCCAACTGTCCCTGATTTCGTAAAAAAGTCCCTCTGTCCCTCTTTCTTCCTCATTTGTCCCTCATTTTGCTCTGATCTATGCAGTTATATATAACATGTACATAGGTGTGCGCAGTCTATTGCATTAGGGTGTGCACCCCGCAGCTCAAACACCCACGCCTTTCTCTGCAGCCTCAGCTTCAATTGACAGTAAACCCTGTCCAAGTTGCAGCGGGACAACAGCCTGCCCCTTCACAGGCTGATTGTGGACAGTGTGACGCGGTGGAACTCCACCCTCCACATGCTGGAGAGGTTGTGGGAGCAGCGAAGGGCGGTGAAGGAATACCTGCTGGAGCAAGGCACTGCCGGGCCATTACAAACACTCCCGTACATCACCAGTGCGGAGTGGGGGCAGATACACCAGGTCTGCCATGTGTTGGCCCCTTTCGAGCAGGCGACCAAGATGGTCAGCAGGGAGCATGTCGGCCTCAATGACGTGCTCCCTATAGTGTTCCTGCTGGACAGGGCACTAGATCGCCTGCTCAAAGCTGAGGAGAGTGCCTTGGTGGAGCAGGAGGAGGCAACACTGCTCCACCAAGACCAGGACAAGGAGGAGGAGGATGATGATGATGAGGAGGTTACTGGTGATGTCCTGGAGTCAGCCGGTGTTAGGGGCACCGATAGTCCGGGGGTTGGGCATCTCTGAGCGCGAGCAGCAGCGCCTCCAGCATGAAGAGTCAGACGTCATGGACCCGGGCAGCCATGAGGAGTCACAGAGGGCTGTGCTCTTCCCCATGGCTGCCCACATGCTGAGATGCCTCAGGAGGGACCCCCGGGTTAAGACTATCAAGGAGAGGGATGAATTTTGGATGGCCACCCTTTTAGATTCAAGATGCAAGGGGAAACTGGAGCAGTTCCTCCCAGCCAGCCAGAGGCAGCACCGGATGGAGGAACTGCAGGCACGCATAGTCAGCCGGTTGGAGCAGGCAACTCCCCGGCCTCCAGTTGTCCCCCCTCATCTCACCCAGCAGGTGGCTGCACCTAGCAGCAGCCGAGCAGGGGACCTAATGGGTGAGATGAGGATGTTCTTCCAATCTGAGCGACCCAGTACCAGCAGCAGCAGCAGCAGTCACCACCAGCGGCTGGCCCACATGGTGGCAGACTACATGGGGTCCGTCGGTGCTTCTGACAGTATGAGCACCGACGACCCCATGGAGTACTGGGTTGCCAGATTGGACACCTGCCGTGAGCTCGCTCAGTATGCGCTGGAGTTATTGTCTTGCCCCCCCTCCAGCGTACTATCTGAGCGAACATTCAGCGCGGCAGGTGGGGTGGTCACGGACAAGAGGACCTGTCTGTCCACAGACTCCGTGGACAGACTCACATTCATCAAGATGAATGAGTCCTGGATCGGCGGTGACTTAATGGCACCCGCCGTCGGTTCAGGTCGCTGAAGGGTCCCTTGTCATTCATTCCCTCTCCTTGGCTCTCCCTCCACTCTTTCCCGAGTGATTTGACACTATATTGTCTACTATTACTACTACTGCTGCTGCTCACGACAACTATGTCATGAGTTATTTGCCACTATATACTACTATTACCACTACTGCTGCTGTCAAGTCTTGCCCAAGTGTTTAGATGATATCTAGTACTATTAACACTACTGCTTGTAAATGTTGCCTGTGTGATAATTACAATATATTTTAGTACTACTGCTGCTGCCTTAATGCTGAGTAATGCTTCATGACCTCTCTGGCACAGCGGATCCACCAACAGCCTCCGCTACAAGCTACCAGACCGGATCGTAACAGCAAGTGTGACTAAAAGACTGAACTTTATGTTAAACCCTGGTTTGCGGCCTTTATACTGCAACCATTAGCCTGTCTGCAAAAGCAAATCAGCTCTCTCTCTCTCTCTCTTTCTCGCTCTCTCTCTCTATATCTATATATATATGTTGTAGCTTTTGTTATAGTAATTTTTCAACAGTTTAGTTTGTGTTAGTAGTGTCTGTGTCTGTGTATTTTAGTTTGTCTTAGGTTTGTGTTAAATAAAATAATAGTATAAAATGTTTTTGGTTATTATGAAGTTAGATGTGTTGATGTTGATGTTGATGTGTTAGATGTGAAGTTAGATGTGTTGAAAAACCTAACAATCTCAATAAGAAAGGAAACATTTTAAAAGAATAACATTTTTTATAACAAGAATTTTTTTTTACATGTATTTTTGCATGAGCTTGTGAAGCTCAGCCATCGCGTCCAAATTCTTCCTCTGCTGTTGCTCCAGCTGTTGGTTTTGGAGGTCTAATGTTCGCATTTTCCGGCGATTTAAAAGGATTTTCTCATTGGTCCTCTGGATGAGACTGTCATTTTCCTTCATCTTTTTGAAAACTGTTAGGATATAAGAAAAAAAAATTAGGATTAAATGCTGTCCATTTTTATATCTACATCTTATTGTTGAAATGTTATTAATCTTTGTGCACATATTTACCCTCCTGCCTGGGGCTCACAGTAACCGTCTCATCCTCCTGCTCCTCTTCTCCATCACCCGATTCACCAGGAGTTTGGGGGGGGGTTCAGCTCCTCCTCTTGCTCCTCAACAGGAGCTGGGGGTGGTAAACACTGGGAGGGCCCTGGCTGCTCCTCATCCCCCTCCTACTGTGCATCCTCCTCCTGCTCCTCCTGTGCATCCTCCTCCTGCTCCTCCTCTTCATCCTCCTCCTCCTTTGCGGCCTGTCGCCTTGTGCGCTTGGGGCGCACAGATGGTAGAGGAGCTCCTATAATAACACAATGTTCATATATGTAAAAATTATTTCTAATAACGTATGCAAATTCTGTGTACTCTGCTGTATTGTATATGAATACAAATGTATTTATATAGACAGTTAACCAATGGGATAATGTTATACTAAAGGGTCTTGCTGGCACTACAGGGGACTGAGTGTGAGCTGGGCTGCCACCATGGTAAAATTAGCTGCTTGTGTTTCCTTTGTATTATTCTGACGATCTCATGTTAAAAAAAGGGCCTGATGGAGTACACGGGATTACTATGATAACCCCACGCCTAGCACAGGAATTTAGTGGTAATTGAGTTATAAAATACCACCCCTTCCCCTTTAACCCACCACACCACCACTTTAATTCCATGGTTTAACTTGATGGAATAATGTCTTTTTTCAACAGTACTATGAATACCTTGGGTGGTGATATATGTTACCACAACATGGCGTCTGGGTTAACAACATCTGCCCTAAGGTTAATTACATATGACCTTACATAACTGTCACCAATAACTTACCTGGATGAAATTCATCTTGGATCTGTCTGACCCGGGCCATGTGGCGCCTCTTTAGGTCTGACCACTTTTTTAGGGTGGCCATGTGGTCATGTGTGCGGCCATGAACTTGACGTAACTCCCGCAATAGGGAGCGGACTATTTTTTTTTGTCCTGCTGGCTCCGGGTTTCATCATATCCCTGTTGCAGGAACCTCTGCAAGATGAAGAACAAAGTATATTATAATACTTTTGTTTAAACCCTTATGGATATATGACGTAAATGTATGGTATTCAACAATTGGAAGCATTCTCGCCTTATTAATCACTGACAGGGGTAACATGACAGATTTTATATCTTGCCATTTTGGTCGCCACCTTTTTTGCATAAATATAGCAGCCATTATCATTTGCATAATTATGTATATATGAGTAACATCACAGGATACACGTATAGGGGAGAAATGAGTTGCTATTCATCTGACCGCTATAATTATTTTTTGACCCTTATACTGGGCCTGTACAATAGATTTTTTTTTTTCATCCCTATCTTTATATATAAACAATAATATGTTTGTTTCTTTTGACTTTTTGATGAATTTATTTTGAATAAATAATGGAGTTGATGTTATTTAAAAACTACAACTACCAGCATGCTCTGATACACCATGTAGCTCACCGTCACCAGCTGTACCACAATTATACTTTAACTCCCAGCATGCCTGGACAGTCAATGGCTGTCCGGTAATACTGGGGAGTTGTTTTGTAACAGCTGTAGGCTCCGTTTAGTAAACAGTGCCGTACCAGACGGTTTTCTTTTTTAGTGTGGAGGGGAGGGGGGCTATGTAGGGGTATGTGTATATGTTGTGTTTTTTAATTTTTATGTAGTGTGGTGTAGTGTTTTTAGGGTACAGTCAGAGGGGCGTGGGGTTCACAGTAGTTTCCCGCTGAGGGTTTGAGCTGAAGCGCCAAATTTGCTTCAGCTAGAAGCACACTGTAAGCCCCAGCCCATGTGAATGTACCCTGTACATTCACATTGGGGGAGGTGGGGGGGTTATTGCAGCCAGTTGCATGCAGGGAGTTGTAGTTTTGCAACAGCTGGAGGCACAATGGTTGCAAAACACTGCAAGTTTGTTACCTAACTCAGGGTTTCAAGACCAGTGCGCCTCCAGCTGTTGCAAAACTACTACTCCCATCAGGCATGGTCTGTCAGTGCATGCTAAGAATTTTACTTATGCTGCATCTAGAGTGCCACAGTTTAGAGATCCGTGTATAGTGGTCTGAAAAATGTGGGCCTGCAGAACTTGCAAAACTAGAAGTCCCAGCATGCCCAGGCATGCTGGAAGTTGTAGTTCTGCAACATCTAGAGGGCAATATGTATTCGAACATCTTGGGCCTTAAGGACCCTGAAGTCAGGACGTTCGCATACGTCCTATGTCCACAACATGTTAATTATGCTAAATAGCAAGGAAAGTGCCTAAATACACATTTACCAACCTGGGTGTCTGCAGCTGTCCAGGCATGCTGGGAGTTGTAGTTTTGCAACAGCTGGAGACACACTGTTTGGGAAATACTAATATCTGATCTTATATCCTAACTTTTAAACTAGTCTAAAATGCAGTAAAAGATAATGAAATAACAGTGGTGAAATTACTTACACTAATCAGCAGTTTTTCCTCACTGGATGAAAAGTTACTCCCCACCATCTTCGCTTCGCAGGGCAGCACAAAATAGCGATCCGAAAATAGACTGGCAAAGATCCAGGAAATGATCTCCTTTTTTCGCGTGTTGTTCGCTCGCATGAGCATGCGCGGACGAGAATTTCGCAATCAATTTCGCATTCGCATTAGCGAAATTTTTTGATAAAATATCACGAATATTCGATATTAACGAATATTTCACGAATATTCTTCTATATATTCGTGAAATATCGAATATGGCGTATTCCGCTCAACACTACTGTCCCTGCACAAAATGTAATTTCTGAAGGAAAAAAGTAATTTAAAATCACTTGTGGCTATAATGAATTGTCGGATACCAGCAATACAGAGAAAAGTAATTCATAAAAAATCGGGTCTGGTATGGATATTAAGGGGAACCCTGCGTCAAATAAAAAAAAAATGTGTGGTTCCCCCCAAATATCCATTCCAGACCCTTAAGGTCTGATATGGATTTTAAGGGGAACTCCACCCCAAATTAAAAAAAAAATGCCGTGGACCCCCACACATTTTTTTTTATGAATGACTTTTCTCTGTATTGCCGGGAGCCGACAATTCATTATAGCCGCAAGTGATTTTAAATTTATTTTTTTCCTTCAGAAATTACACTTTGTGCAGGGACAGTTCTAAGCATGGGAAACACGCGCTACTTTTCAGGCATACTATACACCCCCCCCCGGTACAAAATTTAAAGGAATATTTCACTTTTATTGTTTCACTTAAAGGAATTATTAAAGGAATTATTAAAATCACTGCTGTCAAAAAAACTGCAGTTTTTAAAACTTTTTTTTGCATTGATGCATGTCCCCTGGGGCAGGATCCAGGTCCCCAAACACATTTATTACAATAACTTGTATATTAGCCTTTAAAATTAGCACTTTAGATTTCAAACGTTCGAGTCCCATAGACTTTAACAGGGTTCTAAATTTCACACGAACTTGCCGTGAACACCCCAAATAGTTCGCTGTTCGGTGAACAGGCAATGTCAACTCGAACTCGAAGCTCATCCCTACTTATAGATATATGATTTTGTGTGTTTGATACAGTGCCTATAAAGTCCCATATTCTGTGGTTTCCATTTTTTTTTCTGTACTATTGAGAGAATAGGCATAGTGTATAATTTTGTATGTCCATGATAGCCACATCATGGTGAAATAATTAATTTAACCACTTGTCATCTGCCCACCGTCAAATGACGGCGGGCAGATGACTCCATTATCCTGACATCACGTCATATGACGTGATGTCCCTTTAAAGCCGCGGGCGGGCGCGTGCGCGTCGCCGGCGGCGCGCGTGCACACCCGCCGCTCTGCGGGGATCCTGTGCGAGTGCCCACGCGATTGCTCAGTAACTGAGCGGGGGCGTGGAGCTCTGTATGTAAACACAGAGCTGCACGTCCCTGTCAGGGAGAGAGGAGATCGATTGTGTCCCTTGTACATAGGGACACAATCAGTCACCTCCCCCAGTCACCCCCCCTCCCCCCACAGTTAGAACACTCATAGGACACACATTTAACCCCTTCCCCGCCCCCTAGTGGTTAACCCCTTCACTGCCAGTCACATTTATACAGTAATCAATGCATATTTATAGCATTGTTCACTGTATAAATGTAAATGGTCCCAAAAATGTCAGAAAAGTGTCCGAAATGTCCGCCATAACGTCGCAGTCCCAATAAAAAATTCGCAGATCGCCGCCATTAATAGTAAAAAAAAAAAAAAAATGCCACAAACTATCCCCTATTTTGTAAACACTATAAATTTTGCGCAAACCAATCGATAAACGCTTATTGCATTTTTTTTTTACCAAAAATATGTAGAAGAATACGTATCGGCCTAAACTGAGGGAAAAAATATTTTTTTTATATATTTTTGGGGTTATTTATTATAGCAAAAAGGAAAAAATATTGCATTTTTTTAAAAATTGACGCTCTATTTTTGTTTATAGCGCAAAAAATAAAAACTGCAGAGGTGATCAAATACCACCAAAAGAAAGCTCTATTTGTGGGAAAAAAGGACGCCAATTTTGTTTGGGAGCCACATCGCACGACCGCGCAATTGTCAGTTAAAGCGACGCAGTGCCGGAAGCTTATATTTTGTCTGGGCAGGAAGGGGGTGTAGGTGCACAGTAGGCAAGTGGTTAAATATTTACACAATACACCAGCAGTTCTGTAGCCAGCCCATATCTGCAGCAATGCCCACTTGACAGTGATTGATATTTAGCAGACATCATGTGTATCTAAACTGACGCAAACAGCCCCTGCCCTGGGCTGGCTTATTTTGGTGTATAGCAATGTTGTACTGCTTCATCCCTAGCCCTGGTGGATGATTGTTTCTGCCTTCTTCTAGAAGGATGTTCCAGAAATAGTGTAGGAGTGTCGTCACTGTATTATGAATATTAATCTAACCTTAGCCAATCCCTAGGAGGCTGGCCCAGAAAGTATGGCTGGGAAGATGATAAATGTTTTGGAGGATCTGACCAAAACTCTCTCTCCCGGGGTCATCCCCCTGGGAGGCAGCATGTGTGCATTATGTAGAAGAGCTCAGAGGTTTAGTGCTCCATACAACATATGATCAGTAGAATACAGTTAACCAGATACTGTGTGTTACATATGTTTGTAGTCCAGATAACACTGCAAAGAAACAAGTCTGAGCTCCCCTTCCATATTTCTTACTGCTCCTGTATAAAACCATAATGCTGCACACATTATTACCTAATACAAAAAGAAATATAGCACAACAACACTGCATTCACACATAGAGAGAAACACTGCAACTACAAGTATGCATGTTAGTTGCTGTTGCTAGGGTTTAGTCTGTGAGGGGGCAGGCTCTGCAGTAACTCTTAGGCCGCATACACACAAGGAGAAATATCCGATGAAAACGGTCCGACGGACCGTTATCATCGGACATGTCTCCTGGGATGTTTTGGTTTGATCTGTGTACACACGATCAAACCAAAATCCCCTCATTGGAGACGGAAGGGGGAGAAACAGAGCAATAGGGTTTCCACAGAGCACCAGAGGAATAATCAGATGTAATAGAAATGGGTAAGATCCCTCTTCTTCTGTAAAGAACTCAAAAATGTTCAAGAATGAAGGATAAATGTGACATTTAAGAATAATTTGATAGATTTGATCACCAAGGAAGACCAGGCAAATTTTCAGAACAAATCTTTTGCACCAGAGACAGATTGTGGAAATCAGAGATATCTGACAGCCATATAGTAATTACTGTACTGTTATTGTTGCTTGCTACAATATTCTGTGTAATATAGTACAGATTACTGATCTGATCGTATACCTCTTTTCTTGACAAATCTTAAAAGGGATTGAAAATAATGACAAAAAACAAAACCAAAAGAAAGCACAACCCTTACGCAATTAAACCTTTTATAAACAAGATAAAAACAGACAAATGCCAATGCACTTACAAAGTTCCATTTTGTATAGGCTCATTACTGCACACCATTGCCACCAGCTGCCCCCGCAACCAAATACGGATGCACTAGATGGATGTTTTGGCAGCAAATTTCGATTTAGTTTTAGTTTTATGCCACGTACGCACGATCATTTTTCGGCATGTAAAAAACAACGTTTTAAAAAAATTTAATTTAAAATGATCGTGTGTGGGCTTCACATAATTTTTTCGGGTTCTGAAAAAAAACAAAAAAAATAAAAAATTTGAACATGCTGCATTTTTTAACGACGTTTTAAACTATGTAATTTTTCGGGTTGTTAAAAATGATCTTGTGTGGGCTAAAACCACGTTAAAAACCCGCGCATGCTCAGAAGCCAGTTATGAGACGGGAGCGCTCGTTCTGGTAAAACTACTATTCGTAATGGAGTAAGCTTATTCATCATGCTGTAACAGACAGAAAAGCGCGAATCGTCTTTTACTAACAAAAAATCATCTAAAGCAGCCCAAAGGATGGCGTCATCCGCATGGAACTTTCCCTTTAGGCCGCGTACACACGATGAGACATGTTCGCTCAAACATGTCCGACGGACCGTTTCCAGTGGACATGTCTCATCGGATTTTGGTCCGATGGCGTGTACACACCATCGGACGAAAATCCCCTCGGGCTGAGGACGCGGTGACGTGGCGGTGACGTTGACGCCGCCACATCACCATAGTTACATAGTTAGCCAGGTTGAAAAAAGACACAAGTCCATCCAGTTCAACCATAAAAAAATAAAAATAAACAAACAAAGTAAAACACAGTACAATCCCATACACCCAACTCCATACCCACAGTTGATCCAGAGGAAGGCAAAAAAAACCAGCAGAGCATGATCCAATTTGCTACCGGAGGGGAAATAATTCCTTCCTGATCCCCCGAGAGGCAATCGGATTTACCCTGGATCAACTTTACCTACAAATCTTAAAGAATAAAGGCAAAGCCCCCTAGTCGGACTTTAAAGGCACTGTGGTGTGTCAAATGTAGTTAGAGAAAACATAGTATTACAATATAATTTATTGAAGAAGTATCAGATAAAAGTTGATTACATGATCTATAACAAATACAAAAAATACAAAATAATGAAATATAGTTCAACATATATTGCTGTGTGATGTGATACCCTGTGTGGTCCCGACGTTTCAGGGAGACATAGTCCCTTTCTTCAGGGGTATTCCAGGATTCACAGCTAGTGAACTGTATGGTACTTCAAGTCAGTAGATCATGTATTTAAAAGCATGGGTTTCCGGATGATCCGAGTCTGCTGGCCTGGCCACTGACGACAGAGCAGAATTGTGAATAGGGTGTGTTGTTGCCAGATATAAATATGCTTCTGGAGTCAGAGGACACTGGAGCCTAGTAAATAGCGATGGAGAGGCTCGTATTAGGTTTGTCTGGAGCCTGACAAAGTCTCTTGTTTAAGGTAAGTGTTCTTTATAAAGCAAACAATCATATCCAAGTTCAGGGATAAGTGGCCATGCTAGAGGTTGTCTCCGAGACATTTTTTGTATTTGTTATAGATCATGTAATCAACTTTTATCTGATACTTCTTCAATAAATTATATTGTAATACTATGTTTTCTCTAACTACATTTGACACACCACAGTGCCTTTAAAGTCCGACTAGGGGGCTTTGCCTTTATTCTTTTTGATTTCTCATTTGGATGTGGCACTTTAGAAAATCAACTCTGATAATCCCCTTCTTGACATACCTACAAATCTTAGTACTCAGTTATATTACGTGCATTTAGGAAAGAATCCAGGCCTCTCTTAAAGCAATCTACTGATCTGGCCAGAACCACGTCTGGAGGGAGTCTGTTCCACATTTTCACAGCTCTTACTGTGAAGAAACCTTTCCGTATTTGGAGGTGAAATCTCTTTTCCTCCAGACGTAAGGAGTGCCCCCTTGTCCTCATTGTTGACCTCAAAGTGAATAACTCAACACCAAGTTCACTATATGGACCTCTTATATATTTGTACATGTTGCTCATATCCCCCCTTATTCTCCTCTTCTTAAGAGTGAAAAAAATCAGTTCCTCTAATCTTTCCTCATAGCTGAGCTCCTCCATGCCTCTTATCAGTTTGGTTGCCCTTCTCTGCACTTTCTCCAGTTCTCCGATATCCTTTTTGAGAACTGGAGCCCAAAACTGGACTGCATATTCCAGATGGGGTCTTACTAATGATTTGTACAGGGGCAAAATAATATCTCTATCTCTGGAGTCCATACCTCTCTTAATACAAGAAAGGACTTTGCTCGCTTTGGAAACCGCAGCTTGGCATTGCATGCCATTATTGAGCTTATGATCAACTAAAACCCCCAGTTCCTTTTCCACTACAGACCCCCCCAGTTGTACTCCCCCTAGCATGTATGATGCATGCATATTCTTAGCCCCTAAGTGCATAACTTTACATTTATCAACATTAAACCTCATCTGCCACTTAGTCGCCCACTTAGACAGAGCATTAAGGTCGGCTTGTAAATTGGAGACATCCTGTAAGGACGTTATTCCACTGCATAGCTTGGTGTCATCTGCAAAGACAGACATGTTAATTTTGATCTCAGACCCAATATCATTTATAAATATATTGAAAAGTAAGGGTCCCAGCACTGAACCTTGAGGTACACCGCTGATAACCTTGGACCATTCAGAGTAAGAATCATTAACCACAACTCTCTGAATTCTGTCTATCAGCCATTTTTCTATCCATTTACAAACCGATTTATCCAATCCTGTAGACCTTACCTTACACATGAGCCGTGAGTGGGGAACTGTATCAAACGCTTTTGCAAAAAATCCAAGTATACCACGTCCACTGCCATGCCTCTGTCCAGGGTTTTACTTACCTCTTCATAAAAGGAAATCAGGTTTGTCTGACAACTTCTGTCTTTCATGAATCCATGCTGTCTGTTGCTTAAATAGTTTGTTTCCAGCAAGAACTCATCCATGTGGTCTTTTATTAAACATTCCAGTATCTTCCCAACTATAGGAGTTAAACTAATAGGTCTTTAGTTACTTGGTAAAGACTTTGTTCCCTTTTTAAATATGGGCACCACATTGGCTCTACACCAATCCAGTGGTACTATTCCCATCATTAATGAGTCCCTAAATATTAGATACAGTGGCTTTGAAATTTCAGAGCTCAATTCTTTTAGGATCTGTGGGTGGATGCCATCTGGTCCAGGTGCTTTATCCACCTTTATTCTGTCTAAATATTTCTGGACGATATCACTTTTGAGCCATTGTGGATTTGGGGCTGTGTCACTCCCACCCCCATTTTGGACATGAGCTCCCCCATGCTCCATTGTATACACAGAGCTGAAGAAAGCATTTAATAAATTTGCCTTCTCTATGTCCTCAGTCACCCACTCTAGATTATTTTGTAAAGGGCCTACATGCTCAGACTTGACCTTTTTACTATTAATATTGTGACGGTGGTAGAACATATCCCCGTCAAGCCTTCCCTTTTTCTCCCATAAAAGAAATCGCCCAATATTCCATGAGTAGGAATATCCCTGGAATCGCCGAATAATCCATACATGAGCCAAGGCTTAATAATGAATGTAAACAGGACACACTTTATTGAAAGTACACAGCACACTTTATACAGGATTTGGAACATCCCGCCCCGAACAACCGCTTTCCTATTGGTCCATTGTAAAGTATGCAGTCTTCACTCAGGTCCTCTTAAACCATGCAAATGAGGACTTGAAAATTACACAGAAGAGATTGGTCCCAAAGCTTGAATAGCCTGAATATGTGTGTTGAGACAGAAGCCCCCAGGGGGTCGGGTGGCTAGGCGTCTCGTCTCTGACACGGCTATTCATCTGCAGAACACAATGGAAAGGTATTTCACAAGCCACTTAGCATTGAAAGGTCATTGTCCCTTACTGGCAGCATGGCAATCTGGTTTAAACAGGTTTTACAGATGCCTCTACAAAGGGGAAAGTAATCCAATTATCCAGGGCTAGAGGCAGACCCCATAACACACAGACATTAAAAATAGCAGGGAGAGAATTACACTGAAGTATATAGGCAATTGCATAAAAGTCCTTCACAATGGCCCCCCTTTTCTCCCTGCTCCGGCAACTCGGTTGGACCTTTCCTGGTCCAGTAGGGTTGACGGGTTCAGAGCTTTTAGTCCGAGGTTAACTCCGTTTGGCGTGACAATCCATCGGCATTCCCGTTTTGCTTGCCTGGGCGGTAATGAATCGTAAAGTCATAGGGCTGTAAGGCCAAGCTCCAGCGTAGCAAACGAGCGTTGTCCCCTGAAACCCGGTTAAGCCACACCAAGGGGTTGTGATCGGTGATGAGAGTGAAAGCCCGGCCATAAAGGTAAGGTGTGAGCTTTTTGAGGGCCCATATCAAGGCCAAACACTCTTTTTCAATGGTGGCGTAACTGACCTCTCTTGGCAACAGCTTCCGACTCAGGTATGCCACCGGGTGCTCTCCTCCATCCTCCCCGATCTGGCTTAGTACTGCCCCCAGTCCAAACATTGAAGCGTCTGTGTGAACAATAAATCTTTTGTTAGGATCTGGGGTAATCAACACCGGAGCATTAACCAGAGCAGTCTTTTCCAGGACTGTCTGCCAGGATAACCCATCCGCCCTCCTGGTTTGAGGCCCTGGCCCATAATCGGACGGCAAGAGGCTCGCATTCAGTCCTCTCCAAAAGCCCCTGTCCCGGCTAGGCCTGTCACACATCCCCCCTTTTGGCAGGGGACTAACCCAGTAGGAGACACCAGATAGGTTGTCTCTGAATTTAGTCAGTAGTTCCAGTCCCCCAATGCCGGTATCCATACAGTACCCCAAATCACTTGCTCCAAACCGAGCATTACTCACCCCGCCATCCTCTGCCTCTCTCAGGGAACACGTCTGCCGCTGGGGAGAGGCCTGGACTAGCCCTTCTCCCTGGAGTCCTTTCAGCCGCTGGAGAGATGACAGGGTGGCTGGGCTCAGTCCATCATGCTGTTGGGGATCTGGGCCGACTGGCCACCATTTATGGGGTATACCAGTGGAGACTGAAGTCCCATCCACTATTGTGAGGTGAAAATCCCCCAGTGCTTGCAAAGCAAAGCCGACATCCTCCTGTTTCAGTCCTGTACCATTTTCTGGGGTTGTGCCAGTGGAGACTGAAGTCCCATCCACTACTCCAGGAACCCCTTCTTCTGTTAGGTGACAGCAGAGGCCCGGGGCACTCTGCTCTGTTGCCAGCTCTTCCGCTGGGTTGCTGTGAGTGGAGACCACAGTCCCATCCACCGATATCCGTTCAAGCTGTTGTGGGGTGCAGCCGCCAGTAGCATCCTGTCCTGCTGCCAGTGATTCCGCTGGGAGTAAGAGCTTTACCACCTCAGCTGGTTGCTGGGGAGGGAGGCCAACCGCCCCGGCTCCCTGGAACTCCACAGTTGGTCCCGGTGCTGGGCAGAGATGGCTGGCACTCTGCCCTGTTGCCAGCACTTCTGCTGGGGGTGCATAATCCATAACATCCTCTGAACAGTCCATACATTCTGTAATCTGTGGCTGGGGAGTGATCGCCATCTTCTCACCCTGAGCCTCCGAAACTGCCACAGGGGTGGGGCAGAGGTCTTGAACCCTCTGTCCGGTGACCAGCGCTTCAGCTGGGGAAGTTCCTTGTAACTCCACAAATACTGCTCTTGGTGCTGGGCAGAGCACAGTGAAGTTTGGCCCTGATACCAGCTCTTCTGCTGGAGGCCCATCAGGTTGTTTTTCCTCAGCAGAAAAATCTATTAAATCCCCTGTCTCTGGTGTCTGGGGATAGGGGTTCACCATCTCCTGTCCATGGAACCCAGAAGATGCTATAGTTACTGAGCAGAGGTTAGCAGAGCTCGGCCCTGCGGTCAGAACTTCAGCTTTGGGAATGGCAATCTCCAGGTTTTCCCCTGCCGATTCACTGGCATACTGCTAGACAGGCACATTCCTCCATTCAAGATCGTCCCATGCAGAAACGGGATCATCAAGGTCAGTCGGCACTTGCTGCATCCGCCATATAACCTCCTGGTCCATAGCGGCAGGGGCAGGTTGGAAAAGCACACTGTTACCCTGCCACATGGACGATTCTTCAGCCAGGATTTCCGCATTGTCCACTGGTAGTTCCTTATAGTCCCAGGCAAAGGGAGCCCGGCCCTGGCGCTGAGCAGAGTCTAGCAGCTGTTTGTAGGCGATCTCCAGGTCCCATTCCCGAGCGGCCAGAAATTCCAAATTTCCTGTAGCCAGTGCGCTTCCGAGATATTCAATTTTTTCTCTCTGTGCTCCATTATGTCCTCCAAGCGCCACTCCCGATCATCCCCAAAGTCGGGATCACTGGACATCCTCCAATACAACAATCCCAGGTCATCATAGTCATAGCCTTCTGTGGGGCTGTCATCCGCTGACCACGGGCACTCTTGGGCTACATACCACCGGAGGGCTCTGTAGCTCTCATCCAGCTGCATCTCTGCCCAGATCAGCCTGTTTAATTCCGCTATCCACTCCTGCTTCGGTTGTTCCCCCAACAACGGTATTCGTACGTCATAGAAACAGGAGTGGAGGGGCGCTGAATAACTCAAAAATTAATATACTTTAGTGTGTATACATTCATATAATGTGCAATCTGATAAAGCAACAAACATAAATTATTATTATAGTGAACTTGTGTCCATACAATAAAGTGAGAGAAAATCCCAATAGTGCTATACGATAAAAAATCCAATGGCGTGTCACAGCCCAAAGATATCGCAATATTTGCAGTTCTGGAACCACCACTATATATTTGCACCCGATGTGATCAATAGAAATGGCTCCTTACCAAAAACAGTAGACTCTTTTAATTAAAAAAGAAGTCATATAACGCTTGTGTCATTAAAATGACTCGGAATAGTCCGGATAGGTATGTTCAGATGATCCAATGTTCATATGGATACGGTCATAGAAACAGAAAGGCAATCATAGTGAAATATTGTTTATTAAAATATATTAAAAAGTAACATGCCAAATGGCTGCTTACTTGAGTAGTGCCCTGATCCCGGCACTGAGGCTTACAGCGTATGTTTCAAAACCAATTGAACCCGCGGATAGGGATAAGGGTCGGCAATCGCGCTGGTGATTCCAATGGTCGGCGTGCGGTCCACCATCAACAAGACTGCGTGACTACGAAGGGGGATCGGAGCTCCGTCGCACTGCTAGTCGACCTAGTTGGCGTGCGTTCCACCGTCAGATACCAACGGACCCGGAAGCCGGAAGTGGTAAGAGGAAGCGTCCTCTTACCACTTCCGGCTTCCGGGTCCGTTGGTATCCGACGGTGGAACGCAAACCAACTAGGTCGACTAGCAGTGCGACGGAGCTCCGATCCCCCTTCGTAGTCACGCAGTCTTGTTGATGGTGGACCGCACGCCGACCATTGGAATCACCAGCGCGATTGCCGACCCTTATCCCTATCCGCGGGTTCAATTGGTTTTGAAACATACGCTGTAAGCCTCAGTGCCGGGATCAGGGCACTACTCAAGTAAGCAGCCATTTGGCATGTTACTTTTTAATATATTTTAATAAACAATATTTCACTATGATTGCCTTTCTGTTTCTATGACCGTATCCATATGAACATTGGATCATCTGAACATACCTATCCGGACTATTCCGAGTCATTTTAATGACACAAGCGTTATATGACTTCTTTTTTAATTAAAAGAGTCTACTGTTTTTGGTAAGGAGCCATTTCTATTGATCACATCGGGTGCAAATATATGGTGGTGGTTCCAGAACTGCAAATATTGCGATATCTTTGGGCTGTGACACGCCATTGGATTTTTTATCGTATAGCACTATTGGGATTTTCTCTCACTTTATTGTATGGACACAAGTTCACTATAATAATAATTTATGTTTGTTGCTTTATCAGATTGCACATTATATGAATGTATACACACTAAAGTATATTAATTTTTGAGTTATTCAGCGCCCCTCCACTCCTGTTTCTATTTGTATTTTCTCACTCGGAAAATTTCTAAAGGTGGCAGCTGTTAAACTGGTATATTTAAACATATTCAGGTTTAATCACGTATTAATCTACCCATTTTTTTGGGAGAAATAACACATTTTTTCTGTGGCGCAAAATATACACATTTTTTCTTCACATTCGTACGTCATACTGCGGCCAGTACCTTGCATAGATGTAGGGCAGGACCTCTCCTTGGTGTTGCTGCTCCAGAGCTAGCGCTTCTTTCCAGAGTTGGCACCGAATCACATCCGCCCATCCCAGCAGGACCTCCTCTGATTCTGGCCCTGTGTGCTGTATCCGCATCTCTTGTAACCTTCTGAATTACTCTTCCATGGTTACTGGTATCTGTACCTCTCCTCGTCTTTCATTTGGTGCTGCTTCTTTAGGCGTTGTCACCGATCGTCGTATTTCTGCAGCTCTCAGCTCATGTTGCCGCTCTCGTTCTTTCTCATCAAAAGCTTTAAAAGCGCTAAACGGAATCTTCCTTGTGTCTGCTGTGCTGTACTCACTGTTTGGAGAATGTGCGGCTGCTTGTTGGACTGCTGCCAGTTTTAACTGTAGCTCTGCGTCTCTTATTTGTTTAGCCTCCTCCGCTAACAGGGTCATCACTTTCAGCACCACATCCGCCGTTGGGTTCGGACCGAACCATGCTAATTTCTCTCTTATTAGCTTGTTGGCTGGTGATTCCTCCTCCTGAATCACTGGTGTCTCCATCTCTTGTACTGCAGGCCTTGCTGCAACCGAGTTCTCCTGGTCTAGCTCCATTAATTCTGCTATAATGACACGCTCGGTTTTGTTGCTAGCAATCCTTCCACGAACTTTCCAGTAGTTCTTTCAGTGTATTTCTTTTAAGCCGGGTGTATCGGTCTTCCATTCACTGTTCCCAGTGTCTGCTTGGAATCCTGGTGTAAAGGAAAGTAGAAGGGAAAATCCCGCTGCTGCCAACCAGTTGTGACGGTGGTAGAACATATCCCCGTCAAGCCTTCCCTTCTTCTCCCATAAAAGAAATCGCCCAATATTCCATGAGTAGGAATATCCCTGGAATCGCCGAATAATCCATACATGAGCCAAGGCTTAATGCTGAATGTAAACAGGACACACTTTATTGAAAGTACACCGCACACTTTATACAGGATTTGGAACATCCCGCCCCCAACAACCGCTTTCCTATTGGTCCATTGTAAAGTATGCAGTCTTCACTCAGGTCCTCTTAAACCATGCAAATGAGGACTTGAAAATTACACAGCAGAGATTGGTCCCAAAGCTTGAATAGCCTGAATATGTGTGTTGAGACAGAAGCCCCCAGGGGGTCGGATGGCTAGGGCGTATAGTCTCTGACACGGCTATTCATCTGCAGAACACAATGGAAAGGTATTTCACAAGCCACTTAGCATTGAAAGGTCATTGTCCCTTACTGGCAGCATGGCAATCTGGTTTAAACAGGTTTTACAGATGCCTCTACAAAGGGGAAAGTAATCCAATTATCCAGGGCTAGAGGCAGACCCCATAACACACAGACATTAAAAATAGCAGGGAGAGAATTACACTGAAGTATATAGGCAATTGCATAAAAGTCCTTCACAAATATATTTAAAGATTTTTTTGGGGTTTGTCCTACTATCTTTTGCAATCTGTCGTTCATTTTGAATTTTTGCATCCTTGATTTCCTTTTTACATATTCTATTATATTCTTTGTAACATTTAAATGACACTAGTGTTCCTTCATTTTTATATTTTTTAAAAGCTATTTTCTTATTGTTTATAGCTTTTTTAACTTTGACCATGAGCCACATAGGTTTTATCTTTAGCCTTTTAAACTTATTGCCCATGGGAATATACTTTGCAGTGAGGTCCCAAAGAGTATTTTTGAAAAATTCCCATTTCTGTTCTGTGTTCATCGGTGCCAAAATTCCCTCCCAGTCCAAGTCCTGGAGAGCAGCCCTCATCCTTTGAAAATTTTCTCTCTTGAAATTAAGTGTTTTTATCTTTCCTGTATGTATTTCTTGCTTATAGTTAACATTAAATGAAATCATGTTATGATCACTGCTACCCAGGTGTTCCTTTATCTGAACATTAGTAATAAGCTCTGCATGGTTTGAGATTACCAGGTCCAACAGAGCATCATTCCTAGTTGGGGCCTCAATAAACTGAACCATAAAATTATCCTGCAATAGGTTTTAAATTTTTTGTCCTTTAACTGTCCCAGAAATTCCATTATTCCAGTCAATTTCTGGGTAGTTAAAATCCCCCATTATTATCACCGTCCCAGCCCTTGCAGCCCTTTCCATCTGTGCAAGGAGCCGAGTCTCCACCTCCTCATTAACATTGGGTGGTCTATAACAAACGCCAATGATTAACTTTGAACTACGCACATCTGTATGCAGTTCCACCCATAATGCTTCAACTTCATCACACTCTCCATCAACCAGGTCCTTTTTCACGCTTGCTTTGAGGTCACTTCTCACATAGAGACAGACCCCTCCACCTTTCCTTTTTACCCTGTCTTTCCGAAAGAGAGCATAGCCAGGAATATTAATAGCCCAATCCTGTGAGGATTGAAGCCAAGTTTCAGCAATACCGATTACATCATAGATCTCCTCATGCACCAGAGCTTCCAACTCACCTGTTTTGCTTGGCAGGCTTCTGGCATTGGTGAACACCACTCCAGGAAGTAAAATACTTTCTTTAATGAAAATGTTTTCCTCAGTGGACGATAATGTGCTGTACTTTTTGTTTTATTTTCGTGACTGTAGACATGCTGCTGACGAAAAAGTTTTTGTTGACAAAATTGACACTGCTTGTCAGCCCGCCAATATTCACGACCAGAACCTGATGCAGGCTAGCTGGAAAGAGTCCCTGTCGGCTGGGCAATCAACTTTGCTGTGGGGCAGGAAGGGTGGTATAATCTGATAAAGTGTCAGAGTGTGACGAAACGCATAGGGAAGGACCTATGACCTGTGATGTCAACACGCTGTACGCCGCAGACATTTTGAAAGTTTGATAGATGTAAATTCTTGTTCCTTTACACATGTGAGTTTGTTTCTTGTCTATAAGTGTTTCTTGGTTTTAAGACATACTACACTGTGGTAGCTTTTTATTCATACTCTCATGAGGTAATTGCCAAATGGGTTTGATGATATCAATGTTTGTGCATGTCTTGTGGAAAACATGGTAAATATTCGAAAGCATGGGTGTCGCCCATAGTTTTGAGGATACCGCTGGATTCTAGATGTCGCATGTTCAACTTTTTAGATGGAGTTTCTGAGATTAATAAGTTTAGGGAGCATTTTTAGACCACTCTATAACTTAAGGGTCTACACCATCTGGTAAGCTGATGGGCCTCACCACTGTGGTGCTGTGTGTGTTCATCTTTCACACTGAAGCTGGTGCTGGGATCTACACCACAAATTAACCATCTTTTATGGACTTTCATAAATTCTGATGCTATTATTTATTTTCCTAAGCGCTACATATTTTTTAGTATGTTTTAATTTGTAATCCAATAATTGCTGCTGGTTGCTTATTTAAACATTGTTCCAGAGTCTGAGCGCAGATGTTATATGTTGCTTTGTAGATGGTATAACAGTGCTTGGAAAGCCACTCTCTAGAATACTCCAACTCAAGGCACTCATGGGGCTATTAGGAAAGCACCATGCACTGGGAGCTGATCAGATGAGCATTGTTAATGGTTGCTATGATGTGTTCCAGAGGCATGGTCTCCATTATCAAGTCTTACGATTACCTGAAAATGATCGGCCCTGACTCAAACTGTCTGTGACCAGGTCTAATCATCTGGGAGATCTGTTGGTTATCTCACAACAAATTACAAACTTTGCAACGAATTGAACATTTTCTGTATTTGATCTTTTACCTTGTTGTTAACCAAATGCCGACCAGCGCACGGCGATATACGCCGGCACAATGGCTCGGCTGGGCAAATGGGCGTACATGTACGTCCCCTTTAAATTGTGGAATTGTGGGCACGTGCCCACCTGTCGCATGCTCCGTAACTGTGCCCGCGGGACCCGCGAACTCGATGTCTGCCAGTGTCCCTCGATCGGGTCATGGAGAGACAGAACGGGGAGATGCCTTTGTAAGCAAAGCATTTCCCTGTTCTGCCTAGTGACAGGACAGTGATCTACTGCTCCCTGTGATCGGGAGCAGTGATCACTGTCATGTCACTGGTAGCCCAGCCCCTCACAGTTAGAATGACGCCCTAGGACACACTTAACCCCTTCATCGCCCCCTAGTGTTTAACCCCTTCCCTGCTATTGTCAATTACACAGTAACCAGTGGCTATTTTGTTGCCAAAATAGCGTCAAAAGTGTCCGATGCGTCCACCATTATGTCGCAGTCACGATAAATCGCAAATCGCCACCATTATCGCCACCAAAAATAATAATAAAAATGCCATAAAACTATCCCCTATTTTGTAGATGCTATAACTTTTGCGCTAACCAATCAATATACTTTTGGGGGATATTTATTATAGCAAAAAGTAAAAAGTATTGCTTTTTTTTTTCCAAATTGTCACCCTTTTTTTGTTTATAGTGCAAAAAATACCATAGAGGTGATCAAATACCACCAAAGGAAAGCTCTATTTTTGGGGAAAAAAAGGACGTCAATTTTGTTTGGGTGCAACATGGTACGACCACGCAATTGTCAGTTAAATCGACACAGTGCCGAATCACAAAAATTGCTCTGGTCAGGAAGAGGGTAAATTCTTTTGGGGCTGAAGGAGTTAATAGGTGTCAAACTTTAATAAACAAGGAGACAAGAGAGAACATCTAAAAAGTTTGCATAAACACTTATATTTTGTCTGTCTTTTTATATAAATCAGTGCTAACATTTATTTTTTCATATGCAAAGAAATTATTTGTGTCTCACTCACATAAACATTAGTTTAAAGACAAAAAAAAAGCAGTTTGTTAAACTAAGAGCAAAGAGTGTGAGTCACAAAGTTAAGATACATAAAGCGCTGCAGCTTTGGCTGTGAATGATGTCAAACTTTCAAATTCAAAACATGATTTTAATCGTTTTTCTAGATCTAGGCTTGTTTATGGAAATTACTTAAAGTGGAAGTAAACGCACCTATCATTTTCAGCCAAGGAAGCTGCCATCTTGGCCTATGTTTAATCTTCAACTGCTGTGGTGCTGCACATGTGATCAGTTATGACACCAGCCATTGGATGGTTTGACAGTCTGGTTGAGAGCACAACCAATGTGACAGTTGGCAATCCCGGCATGCCGGAAATTTAACTGCTTTTTGAAACTGTTAAATCGATGGGTTTACTTCCGCTTTAAAAGGAACTCAATGAAAAACACAAAATTCAATATTGCATACAAAAACTCTATTTACTGATGTTTCTTGTTTTGGGATAAGCTGTTTTAGATTAAAAAATACAGTTTATAAAGTTTTGGCTCTGTAGAAGCAAATTAGGCTTGTGTCAAATAACACCAAAATTATTTTCCATAAACTGTAAAAAAAAAAAAAGAAAGCAAGTCTCAGACAATACAGATGGTTCACTAAATGAGTTGAGATTTTTCACTCAATAAATTGTGTGACTATTCACTTCAAATATCCAGTCATGCAAAAAGCAAATTCCTGGTTATTTATTTCAGCTGCACATTATTGGGTGTTCAGAGATAACAGAAATGTGTTTTTGGATGATTAATTGAAGGGAATATCTGCTCAATTTATTGAGTGAAAGTTCTCTGTTTCTCTAGTAAATGGACCTCAATGCTTTTTAGGATTCTGTCTGACAATATACACTTTCCCATGAGCAATTAGCAAAGTTTCTTCAGCACAGCAAAGGATAACTAACTGAGTGACCAGGTTATAAGCAGAGGCCAGTACCACTATTAGTGAGCCCCTCCATTGGAGGAGTCTAAGGTAGAGGAATAATGGGAACAGGCTACCCTGATATACTGTATACTATGTAAATCTGTAGGCTTGAGAAAAAGAACCCTTCGGGGTAGGTCACTTGAGAGGAGAACCTAACTATGGGAGACCTGTGCGGAGGTGTACTGAAGGGATGGCTAGACATTCTGGGCCAGATCCACAAAAACGGGCATATCTTTAAGCGGGCGTAGCGCATCCGATATGCGCTACGCTGACGTAACTTTGTGAGGCTCGTTGGGTATCCACAAAGAACTTGCTCCCATATGTGCGCCGGCGTAACGTAAATCGGCCAGCGAATTTAAAGTAGGCAGGTAGGGGGCGTGTTGGATTTAAATTAAGCGTGACCCCATGTAGATGCATGGCCGTCCGTGGACGTATCCTAGTGTGTATGCATCAGATAGAATGCCTAAGATACGTCGAACACTGCCTATGACGTGAACGTAACTTACGCACATCCCTAATCACGTACAACTTACGCAAACGACGTAAAATTTGACGCTGTTCCGACGTCCATACCTTTACATGACTTTATGAGGAGTAAAGTTAGGCCGGTCGTACGCCTTATGTAAAAAGCGTATATTGATACGCCGGGCGCAAGTACGTTCGTGGATCGGCGTATCTAGCTCATTTACATATTCTACGCGGAAATCTACAGAAGCACCACCTAGCGGCCAGCGTAAATATGCAACTAAGATACGACGGCGTAAGAGACTTATGTCGGTCGTATCTTAGCAAAATTCCGGCGTATCTTGTTTTGTGAATACAAAACAAAGATACGACGGTGCATCGTAGAACTTACGCGGCGTATCAATAGATATGCCGCCGTAAGTTCTTTTTGGATCTGGCCCTCTGTGTAAATATGCAATCAAACTGTGGTGAAGTGCATGATGCTGGTCCTAAAGTTTTGATGGTGAAGTTTTACTGTACAAGATTGTTTTTGTGTTCCTCTCACAGTAAAATCTCATTAAAATACATTGCTTCTTTATCAGAGGTGGATCTCAGGCCAGGAGAATGTATGTGAGTAACTAAGATGGTAACATTTATCCCTATTACAAGTACACTATATTGCCAAAAGTATAGGGATGTCTGCCTTGACATGCACATGAACTTTAATGACATCCCAGTTGGCCCACCTTTTGCAGCTATAACAGCTTTAACTCTTCTGGGAAGGCTGACCACAAGGTTTAGGAGTGTGTCTATGGGAATGTTTGACCATTCTTCCAGAAGCACATTTGTGAGGTCAGGCGCTGATATTGGAGGAGAGGCCTGGTTCGCAGTCTCCACTCTAATTCATCACAAAGGTGTTCTATCAGGTTGAGGTCAGGACTCTGTGCAGGCCAGTCAAGTTACTTCCACCCAATAGCACTCATCCATGTCTTTATGGTCCTTGTCTTGTGCATTGGTGCGCAGTCATGTTGGAACATGAAGGGACCATCCCCAAACTGTTCCCACAAAGTTGGGAGCACAAAATTGTCCAAAATGTCTTGGTGTGCTAATGCCTTAAAGGAGTTGTAAAGGATTTTTTTTTTGCTGAAATTACTGTTTACAGGGTATAGAGACATAATAGTTAACCGATTCTTTTTAAAAACAATTAAAAACAATTAAAAATAGATAAAAATCAATCATATAATTTACCTGTAGTTTCTAGTTTCGTTTTTGCATCTAGTTTCGTTTTTGCATGTTATTTCCTGCCTCTGTGCTATACAGAGCATACAGAGCCATACAGGGCAGTGATGGTTTGGAAAACGAAACTAGAAACTAGACACACAGTAATCACACCTCATTGAAGTTAGTGACCACAGAGAGAAAGCTCCCAGTACTGTGGTCATCAGGGAACAGACAACCAGGAAGTGTGGAGATCAGAGAAGAATTACAGCAACTTGAGAGCAAAAACGAACAATGAGGACATGCAAACAGCACTGCCTTACGGTAAAGGAAGCTATTAAGATAAAAAAAAAGATTCCTTTACAAACCCTTTAAGGTTTCACTTCACTGGAACTAAGGGGCTAAGCCCAACCCCTGAAAAACGACCACACATCATAATCGCCTCTCCACCAAATGATTTGGACCAGTGCACAAAGCAAGCAATATTGGCAGCTAATAGCTAATTGGGCTGGTTGGGCACATCACATGTTTTCGAGTCGGTTGGTGGCAACGGGAATTGTGATTGATCATGGATCAATAAAGGACTTGTCAAAAACGGAATCCTGTCTTTTTTTTACACTACACTAAGTACCCCTACTTATTCACATGAGGAGGGCGGGATCAAGGTTCTTGTTAAAGAGGGCTTCCAGATTGTGATAAGCCCCAGCTTTTTCAGAAAAAAAAATGATGACCCGTACACACTATCGGTTTTCACGTCGGAAAAAAGTTGGATGTTTTTTCCCGACGGAATTCCTCTCGGGCCTGCCTTGCATACACACGGTCACACAAAAGTTGAATTTTTGACTGCCAAGAACGCGGTGACGTAAAAGACTACGACGAGCCAATAAAATTAAGTTCAATGCTTCTGAGCATGCGTAGACTTGTTTCCGAGCATGCGTAGGAAGTAAAGACCACAACAGGCACAATGGGATTTGTCAATAATAAAAACAGATGAAGATCCACAACGCAGGCTAAATGTGCTGCAAGCAGACAAATAAGAACAAAAATTATAGTAGCATGTAGACATGTGCACACTGAAATATTTTGATTTGGAATTTCGTTTTCGTCCGAAAAATTAATTTGTTTAGTTACTCCCGAAATTCATTTTTACTTATTTAGTTTTTCGTAAAAAATGCATTAGTCCGAAAATCCAAATGAATTAAGGTCGAATCTGTCATTGAAGGCTAATGGTGTCAAATTTTCTGAGAAGATTCAACGGAATCTTTAACCACTTCCATACCAGGCACTTACGCACCTTCCCGCCCAAGCCAATTTTCAGCTTTCAGCACTGTCGCACTTTGAATGACAATTGCGCGGTCATGCTACACTGTACCCAAACAAAATTTGCGTCCTTTTTTCCCCACAAATAAAGCTTTCTTTTGGTGGTATTTGATCACCTCTGCGGTTTTTATTTTTTGCGCAACAACTAATAAAAGACTGAAAATTTAGAAAAAAAATACATTTTTATTTTTTTCTGTTAACTTTTTTGTAAATCAGTATGTTTTATCTTTCAATTACGGGCACTTATATGGCGGCACTGATGGGCACTTATGAGGTAGTACTGATGGGCACCGATGAGGTGGCATTAATGGGCACTGATAGGCGGCGCTGGTATGCGGCACTGATGGGCACTTATAGGTGGCACTGATGAGCACTCATAGGCGGCACTGATGGGCACTCATAGGCGGCACTGATGGGCACTCATAGGCGGCACTGGGAACTCATAGGCAGCACAGAATGGCACTCATGGGTGGCACTTATGGGTGGCACTGATGGGTACTTATGGGTGGCACAGATGGGCACTGATAGGTGGGCACTGGGCATGTATTGGCACGGAGGGGTGGCACTGAAGCACACTGTGGGGTGGCACTGATGGACTTTGAGGGGTGGCACTGATGTATATGTTGCCAGTCAGTGCCCATGTGTGGGCACTGACTGGCATTTTTTTTTTTCCTGTATTTTTTTTTTTTTTATCTTGTGTTTTTTTTTTTTTTTTTACGTATTTTTTTTTTTTTTTTGCCCTGCCAGTGTGGGCACTCCCTGGTGGTCCAGTGTGGGCATGCAAGGGGGGGCTGCGCTGATAAACAATCAGCGTGAACCCCCCCTGTCAGGAGAGCCGCCGATCGGCTCTCCTCTACTCGCGTCTGTCAGACGCGAGTGAGGAAGAGCCATCAACGGCTCTTCCTGTTTACATCGTGATCAGCCGTGATTGGACACGGCTGATCACGTGGTAGCGACCCTCTGCCGGAGACTCGTTACCGAGATTGGTGATGCAGGGTGTCAGACTGACACCCCGCATCAACGGTCGCCGTGCTGCGCTCCCCCACGGGCGCGCGCGGCATTGAAATCGTGCTAGACGTTTGAGAACGTCTAGTCACGATTTCATAACCACTTCCTGGCCGTAAATCTGCTATTGGCCGGGCGGGAAGTGGTTAAAAAAAAGAAAAAAAAGAAGATTCGACAGAGCAACGAAACGGTACGACGCCGCAATCATACATTTCCGATCAAATGTTCTGCCTACAAGCTATAGTAGAATTCTAATGTTGTATGACTCGTAATAATTATATTTATTAATTATTATTACTAGTCAACCTCATTAGAATTCTTCTATTCTTCTATAGCTTATGGGCAGAGCATTTCACCATAAATGTCCGCTTGCTGTGATCCGTATGTTTTTAACTACTTTGTCGAATCTTCGTGTCTCTATAATGTCAAATCTTTTCTCTCTATGTCGAATCTTTTCTCTCTATGTCGACTCTTCTTCATGTCTCTATATTGTCTAATCTTTTCTCTCTATGTCAAATGTTTTCTCTCTATGTCGAATCTTTTCTCTCTATGTCGACTCTTCTTCATGTCTCTATATTGTCTAATCTTTTCTCTCTATGTCAAATCTTTTCTCACTATGTCGAATCTTTTCTCTTTATGTAGAATAATATTGGACTAATAGAGTTATCTTTCGGTTTTCGTCTTCTGCGCTTTCATTATCGTTTGTTAAAACGATAACGAAAATACCTGAAGTTCGGAGGACAATGCATTCGGACGAAAACTAATGCACATGTCTACACTAGCATGTAGTTGCAAGCTTATATATGCCAAAACATATAGAATAACACCAACATTGCATATACAGTAGTGGGGGAAAACAGAGTATAAATTGCAAGCATTCTCCAGTGTAAGGAGAAAGAAGTGACCAGCAAAAAACAGAACCTTTTAAAAAAACATCAGCTAAATGGGTAATTCATAGTTCATATAAGTGTAGCGCTACCCCCTCAGGAGCCGCTGGTTATTTGGCTGGGATCGGCTTTGCCTCTGGCCTGCTAATCGCAGGAGGAGACTTTAACGTTCCCCTGAACCCGGAGGTGGATTCCTCATCAGGGTCATCGTGCATTCCCTACCGTGCTCTTAAAAAACTGAAATCCATGCTGAACTCCCTTCAACTGATCGATACGTGGAGATTTCTCCACCCCGATGCAAAAGACTTTACCTTCCACTCAGCACCTCATAAATGAATGAAAACTTATATAGCGCGGCACATGCGAACTGAATCGCCTCTGGGCGCTTGTTGTTCCTGTCTCCTTTGGTATCAAAAGAGATGAGTCTTGATCTTTTTCCTGAATGCTAAGTAGTTCTCCTCCAACCGAATACTGGTTGGCAAAGCGTTCCATAGTCTGGGACCTTGGACCGCGAATCTTCTATCTCCTTTGGATTTGTATCCGGCTTTAGGTATCTGCAGGAGATTTTGATTAGTGGATCGCAAGATGCGATTGGGGTTATGGGCTTTTATTTTTTCGCATAAATAATGGGGGGCATTCCCATGGATACATCGATGCGTTAGACAGAGTGCTTTAAAAGTAATTCTGTCTTTTACTGGTAACCAGTGAAGGGATCTCAGTGAGGGTGAGATTGATTCCCAAGGTTTTTTTCCAGTCACAAGTCTAGCGGCCGTATTTTGAAAGACTTGTAGACGAGCGATTTGGTACTTTGGGAGTCCGAGGTAAAGGGCATTTGCATAGTCCAATCTTGAGTTTACAATTGCTCCCACCATGACCGCTATGTCTTCTTTGGGGATAAAAGGCATGAGCCTACGTAGTAGGCGCAGCAGATGGTGAGATCCTCTGACTACTGACCCTATTTGTGCGTCCATAGTCATGTAGGAGTCGAAAATGACCCGAGGCTTTTGACTTTGGCGCTAGGGGTGATGATTTTACCAAGAATGGGTGGGGGACTCCAGGTTGTTGCAGGTAGATTCTTACGTTTGGAGTTCTGTTTTTGCTCCGTTGAGTTTTAGATAACTCTTTGTCATCCAGTCCTCTATCAAAGAGAGGCATGTTTCTAGATTGAGGTGGTGATCCTTTTTATTGCAAATGCGGAAGTACAGTTGGGTGTCGTCTGCATATGAGTGATAGAGCAGTTTTTGGCTGCTGATGATATCAAAAAGAGGACGAAGATAGATGTTGAATAACACTGGTGACAGCGGGGATCCTTAAGGGAATCCGCATGATACCGTGCGTTTTTCAGAAAAGAAAGGCCCTAACTTCACTATTTGCGATCTGTTTTCCAAAAAAGAGGAGAACCAAGATAAATCGCTTTCTGCGACTCTGGCTACTTCAGATAGCCGGGTCAATAAAAGCTTGTGGTCTACTGTGTCGAAAGCTGCGCTCAGGTCTAACAACCGTTATTCCCGCATAGACTATTTATTTGTCATTTAAAGAGACCTGCACGGGGGGCGTGACCGGAAGCCGAGCTGGACGGACGTGCAGCCTAGGAGCTCTGCACATAGGCCGATTTCGGGAGAAATCACACAGGATTGATGAGCTCCTCCCGCACCACTCGATCCTCCACATCCAGAGGACTTAAGTAATATACACAAAACAAGTCCGCGCTCTTAAATGTTTGTAAAATATATATAAAATATATAAGCCCAATGTTGTTGGGATAAAAGAAAATAATCATATAAATATAGAGAAAAAATAATCCATTTATTGCAGATCCACTTCTAAAAACAAGGGAGAAAACAGTCCATATAGGATAATATACAGGGCTGTAGAGTAGTAAGCAATGTGCACAAACAGTTCCACCAGCAGACACCAGCAATTCATGGGGTTAAACCTCAACGGTTCCATGCACAGGCCATCATGAGGACAAAAACACACGCTGACAGTACCTTGATGGTAGATGGTATAAAGTGGTACACAGAGAGCCGCCGTCAGATCTTAGGGTGAGGACCTGACATCAAACAGTCCACAATGCTGGAGTGTCACCACAAAGAGAAAGGGACGGTGCCATCCGACGGGACCATCCGACGGGTCTTACAGCCGGAAATGCGGCGCAGTAGGCTCTGCGGGGACACACGCTCTTCCCGTCCGATCGCATAGACGTCACACGTCTGAGACGCCACTTCACGTTCAGACCAGTGGAGCTGAAGTATCCTGGACGCCCTCTGGTGGAAAATCCAAAAATGGCATGTGACTAGTATAGGATGGTGGAAGCTTTTGGAGGCACTCCAAACAGTCATGCCCGACTGTTCCGAGAGTCCCATGACTTTCTGGTGATCGGAGGAGACTATAACCTGGCACACTCGGCTACCTGGGACCGCTTGGTGGCAAATACCCAGACCTCGCAAACCCGGGCCCTTAGGGACTCAAAGTTGTTCTGCCAGCTGACTAGGAAAAACGCACTCTTTGATGTATGGCGAGCCCTCCACCCAGGAGATCGCCAATACACATTCTATTCGGCCCCACATCGCACCCACATGCGAATAGATTAATTTTTTGTGAATAATAACACGCTTCGGATTGCAGAAGAGGCCAGTGTGCTGCCTATCTCCTGGTCGGATCATGCCCCCATCACATTAACCCTGAACTTAAACCCTCCCCTCCACCGGCCCTATAATTGGAGGCTTAATGACTTCCTCCTGCAACATGCCCCCGCGAAACAGGAACTAGAAGAGGCCCTTCAGCATTACTTCGCTGAAAACGACACTCCAGACATCTCCGCCTCCACCCTGTGGGCCGCCCACAAGGCGGTCCTTAGAGGAAGGTGCATGGCCCTTTCATCGGCCATGAAGAAAGACGCCGGTGCTGCTAAAGCACTGGCTGAACGTCAGCTAAAGGCCCTGGAGGCTAAGCTCCTGCTAAATCCATCCACCGAACTCCTTAAACGGATTGTCCAAACGCGCACGACACTGCGGGACCTAGCTTTAGGCAAAGTAGAAAAGGCGCTGACCCGCCTGAAGCAACTCTACTATGACAAGGGTAACAAGGCGCAGGCTCTTCTGGCCAGGAAACTGGCCCTCACCTCTACCCCACACCAGATAAAAGACAGGGGGGGCGATCTCCTGACACATCCCAGGGACATAGCGGGAGCCTTCGCGGACTATTACACAGACCTATATAACAAGCCAGAAGTCCCACATAACCCCCCATCTCCTGACCTGAAGGCCCGTATGACCCAATATTTAGAGCAAGCGGGTCTACCCCGACTTAAGACAGCAGATTTACAGGGCCTGAACGCCCCGATATCGGCGGAGGAGATAGCAGAGACAGTGAAGGGCCTCCCAGCCCATAAATCCCCTGGCCCTGACGGACTACCATACGAGTACTACAAGACCTTTCTCCCGTTGCTTAGCCCCCACATGACCACACTATTTAATGCCTTTCTCCACCAGACCCCAATCCCGGGTGACATGCAGGGATCCTTTTTGACCCTCATACCTAAACCGGATAAAGACCCAGCCTCCTGCGCTAGTTACAGGCCCATAGCGCTACTGAACTCAGACCTCAAAATATTCACTAAACTTCTATCAATTAGGCTGAATGCTATTCTCCCCTCCCTGATCCATAAGGACCAAGTAGGTTTCGTGCCGCTACGCCAAGCAGGGGACAACACCAGGAAGGTCATCGACCTGATTGATGTAGCCAACAGGGATGGTGCGGAAGCTCTCATACTCGGCCGTACACACGATCGAATCTGTCTGCTGAAACGGTCCAGCGGACCGTTTCCAGCGGACAGATTTGATCGTGTGTACGAGGCCTAAGACTTTCAAAGACATTCTGTCGGCCCCCCTGACGAGGGCCCTGAACTCTTTGTCTGCCCCCAGATCTATTCCGTCTGACTTTCTGTCAGCCCATATTTCATTGATCCCCAAGCCAGGAAAGGACCCCGTGGAGTGCTCCAGCTATAGGCCGATATCTCTGTTAAACCTTGATCTCAAAATTCTTGCAAATATAATGGCTAACAGACTGAGGCCCCTGCTCTCCTCCTTAATTGGCCCAGAGCAAGTGGGATTCATGCCCAATAGGGAAGCTAGGGATAACGTGATCAAGGCCTTACTTCTGACACGTGGGGCCCATGACCGTGCCTTCAAGGGCCTTCTCCTGTCCACGGACGCGGAAAAGGCCTTAGATAGAGTCGCCTGGGACTACATGTTTGCCACGTGAGAGCATGTGGGACTGGGCCCGCGCATGATGCCCTATATGATAACCAGACGGCAAGACTTAAAATCAATGGCTCATTGTCAGGGGAAGTTAGGACTTCTAACAGAACTAGACAAGGATGCCCCTTGTCCCCCCTTCTATTTATTCTATCCTTGGAGCCGTTCATCAGGCTGGTTAACAGTAGTGTTGAGCAGAATATGCCATATTCGATTTCGCGATATATCTCGAATATATAGTCGAATATTCGAGATATATTCCTTAAATGCGAATATTCGCGATATTTTTTGGAAATGAAATGATTGCGAAATTTCGCTATTGCGAATGCGAATGCGAATGAATGCGAATGAAATTTCGAGAAATGCGGAAGGAGCACTATGATTGGCTCAGAATATTCGTGATATTTTATAATACAAAATAATTGCGAAATTTCGATAAATGCGGAATGGAGCACTCTGATTGGCTCAGAATATTCGTGATATATTACAATACAAAATAATTGCGAATATTCGGCAAATGCGGAAGGAGCACTCTGATTGGCTCAGAATATTCGTGATATATTACAATACAAAATAATTGCGAATATTCGGCAAATGCGGAAGGAGCACTCTGATTGGCTCAGAATATTCGTGATATTTTATAATACAAAATAATTGCGAAATTTCGATAAATGCGGAATGGAGCACTCTGATTGGCTCAGAATATTCGTGATATATTACAATACAAAATAATTGCGAATATTCGGCAAATGCGGAAGGAGCACTCTGATTGGCTCAGAATATTCGTGATATATTACAATACAAAATAATTGCGAATATTCGGCAAATGCGGAAGGAGCACTCTGATTGGCTCAGAATATTCGTGATATTTTATAATACAAAATAATTGCGAAATTTCGAGAAATGCGGAATGGAGCACTCTGATTGGCTCAGAATATTCGTGATATATTACAATACAAAATAATTGCGAATATTTGGCAAATGCGGAAGGAGCACTCTGATTGGCTCAGAATATTCTTGATATTTTATCGTAATTTCGCAAAAATGCGAATGAGAAATTGATTGCGGAATTTCGACAGTAACACTCTGAAATCGAATATATGTGTTATTTTAGCTAAAAACAATATTGCGAATTTCTCGAAAATAATCGCGCGATATCGCTATTGCCGAATAATCGCATTGCGATTTTTCGGCAATATAAAATGATCGCTGCAGCTACTCGGCCCAAGGTCTCTAATCATACCAGCAATGCTTTTAGACGTCGATGAGGATCTCTAGGATGTGATCTTTTCTAAAAAAAAATTGAAAAAATACGAATATTCGAAATAGCAAATATTCACCGCGAAATTCGGAATATATCGCGAATACTCGAATATGCCATATTCGAGCCGAATATTCGCAATACGAATATTCGTGAGCAACACTAGTTAACAGAGACGCGTCAGTAGCTGGCTTTGAAATCAATGGTATGGAGTATAAAATCGCAGCTTATGCTGATGATCTCTTGTTCTTCCTGACTAAGCCCCGCACCACTGTGTCCAGCCTGATGGACAAGTTTTCTACTTTTGGGTATATATCCAATTTTAAGATTCATTTTTCCAAATCCGAAGCGATGAATATTTCGCTGAAGACTGACACCCTGCATGAGACTCGTACCGCCTGCCCTTTTAGATGGGTCACGGGGGCTCCTAAATATCTGGGGACCTGGCTGACTCCTGACTTAGGATCGATCTACGAACGTAACTTTCCGGCTCTTCTACGCGACTTACAAAAGAACTTACAGGCGTGGAACTCTCGATACTTTTCGTGGTTTGGGAGGGCGGCGATAATAAAAATGGTAGTCCTGCCGAGATTTTTATATCTCCTACGGAACCTTCCAATCAAAATCCCTCAGGCATATTTTAAATCCTTAAGTTCCATTCTCACTAGATTTCTCTGGAGTGGCAACAAACCAAGGATAAAACTTTCAATCCTATCTAGGCCTAAAGAGAAGGGAGGGATAGGATTACCTAATTTCCATAATTACTATCTGGCCTCACACCTTACTAGGGTGATTGACTGGCACTGCCACAGCTCCTCGAAGGCGTGGCTTGGCTTGGAAAGCATGCTGACTGGAAGTCCTCTCCAGCTCACTCCTTGCGTCCCCTGGAATTGCCAACCAGACGCTATCAAAAAACACCCCCTGACAGGCACCACACTACTGCTGTTTGACTCAGTGGCCACCAAAACCAATCTGACCTCCATTACTGGCCCGCTCACCCTGGTCGCCGACAACCCGGATTTGACTCCGGGGGTCGGCGACCACACATTCAGGACGACTGTTCCCAGCCCGCCACTGGCAGTGAAGGATTGCTTCCTTAAGGGGTCATTTAAAACTCTTGCAGCACTTAAGTCCAGTGCTGGGCTTTCTGACTTATCATGGCGGCAGTACTTCCAATTACGTGATTATGCTACCAAGAACCCTCGGAGGCTCTCCTTCATTCAGCAGTTAACGGACCTAGAAAAACTATGCGCAAGTGGTTCTCATGTCGCAAAGGCAACTTCAATGACCTACACGTGGCTCCAAGATGAAACGACAACACCCGACGACAGACCTAGACAGGCGTGGTCCAACGCCTTACGTACAGAATTCTCTGATAAGCAATGGAAGACAGCTTGTGTACTGGCCCATCAAGGTTCGATTAACACTAAAGCACAGGAAACTTCTTACAAACTCCTGACCCAGTGGTACGCCACGCCAGTTAAACTTAAGAAGTGGTACCCTCATACCTCTGATCGCTGTTGGCGTTGCAAGGCCGAATTGGGCAGTCTCGTTCACATCTGGTGGGATTGCCCGGTGCTGAGTGAGTTCTGGGGAAGGGTAAGAGAGGTGGTGAAACTCATTACGGAGACCAGCATGGTCCTAGATGCAGCCTGCTGTCTTTTACATGTTTCTAATGTGTCCGTCAAAAGATACAAACAATCCTTGACTAAGCATTTGTTAAATGCAGCCAATTCTTTAATCCCGCTTGCATGGAAATCTACTAAGGCACCGTCCATCAAGGACTGGCTCAGGAAGATCAATGATACCTGTTATATGGAAGAGTCAGTAGCACAATCCTTAGACAGGAACAATCGTTTCCATGAGACTTGGTCCCCTTGGTTCCTTTTTAAAACATCCAAGACATACTCCGAGATGGTTTAACGTCTGTGACATGTAACACTGCCCTCTGGGCCTTATCACCTCTGGAGAAATACCCTTGCCCCTCCCCACCCATCCTTCCCTGCCTCCCCCCTCCCCCTTTCTTTTTCACTTTCCTTTTCTCTCTCTTTTTCTTTTTTCTCTCCTCTTTTCCTTTTTCTATCTCTTCTCTTTCTCTCTAATATTCTTATTCTGGCTTCACATGTTTTGAGTAATTATGTTTAACTGTGTACAGACAACCCAGCAAACACTATGTAATTTCTCTGATTGGCCTACTATAGTTTGCTCTTTACTGCTGTTTGTTGCTTCTTCCCGCATAATGGACTGTTCGAGCTTACCAGTTTGGCATATCCCATATGGAGGAAACCTCCTTTTACTTTTTCCTTATTCCCACTGTGAGAATTACCTTCTTTCCACGTATGCTGGCGTTAGTTTGCGCTATAGGCTATGGTTGTATTACTTATCTAATTGTCCACTATGTTGTCTGCTCTTATTGTTCTATGGCCTTTTATTATATTTCTAATAAACTTTGATGTTTAAATAATGCTTAAAGTGAAACAATAAAATTGAAATATTCCTTTAAATTTCGTACCTAGGGGGGTGTATAGTATGCCTGTAAAGTAGCGCTTGTTTCCTTTGCTTAGAACCGTCCCTGCACAAAATGTAAAAAGTCATTTAAAATCACTCACCTTAGGGTCTGGTATAGATATTAAGAGGAACCCTGCATCAAATTAAAAAAAAAATGATGTGGGGTTCCCCCCAAATATCCATTCCAGACCCTTCAGGTCTGGTATGGATTTTAAGGGGAACTCCACCCCAAATTTAAAAAAAAATGCCGTGGACCCCCACACATTTTTTTTTTTATGAATGACTTTTCTCTGTATTTCCGGAAGCCGACAATTCATTATAGCCGCGAGTGATTTTAAATTACTTTTTTTCCTTCAGAATTGACACTTTGTGCAGGGACAGTTCTAAGCATGGGAAACAAGCGCTACTTTACATGCATACTATACACCCCCCTAGGTATGAAATTTAAAGGAATATTTCACTTTTATTGTTTCACTTAAAGGAATTATTAAAATCACTGCTGCCAAAAAACCTGCAGTTTTTAAAACTTTTTTTGCATTGATACATGTCCCCTGGGGCAGGATACAGGTCCCCAAACACTTTTTATTACAATAACTTGCATATTAGCCTTTAAAATTAGCACTTTAAATTTCAAACATTCGAGTCCCATAGACTTTAACAGGGTTCTAAAGTTCACACGAACTTGCCGCGAACACCCCAAATAGTTCGCTGTTCGGCGAACAGGCAATGTTCGAGTCGAACATGAGTTCTACTCGAACTTGAAGCTCATCCCTAATTAGAAGCTTTATTAGATATTTGTGAGGCCAACCTTAATAAGGAATATGAAATATGGAATATCCCTATCACACCTCTAAACACCCATGTAGTCATGGACACATATGCCAACATGACATGGCGTTTAGAGGCAGACTAAAAAAAAAAAACACCAGACATCCCTAAAAGCAGCATTTTTAATGCTCAGTTTGCATGAAGCCTAAACTGTCTCATTGCTCATGTTTTTTATTTGTTTTGTTGTGGGGCAGGAATAATGGGTTTCCCCTATTACAGTCACCCACTGTTCCACTAACCGTTTTGTGACCTTCTTTAACCACATGCCGACTGCCGTCGTCATTTTACTGCGGGATGTCGGCTCTGCTGGGCGAGAGCCCGTAGCTATACGTCCGCTCTAAAGTGGTCGCTAGGGGGCACGTGCGTGCCGTCGGCGGCGGCGCATACGCGTCCTTGCTTGCCCCCGAGTCCCGTGCGCGTGCCCGGCGGGCACACGCGATCGCTCGTTACAGAGCGGGGACCGGGAGCTATGTGTGTAAACACATAGCTCTCTGTCCTGTCAGCAATGTATCTCCTGTTCATACAATGTATGAACAGAAGATCAGTGATTTCCCCTAGTGAGGTCACACCCCATACAGTTAGAACACACCCAGGAACACACTTAACCCCTTCCCTGCCCCCTAGTGTTAACCCCTTCACTGCCAATGGCATTTTTACAGTAATACAATGCATTTTTATAGCATTGATCGCTATAAAAATGCCAATGGTCCCAAAAATGTGTCAAAAGTGTCCGAAGTGCCCGCCATAATGTCGCAGTACTGAAAAAAAAATGCTGTTCGCCGCCATTACTAGTAAAAAAAAAATATTAATAAAAATGCCATAAAACGACCCCCTATTTTGTAAACACTTTGCGCAAACCAATCAATAAACGCTTATTGCGATTTTGTTAATGAAAAATATGTAGAAGAATACGTATCGGCCTAAACTGAGGAAAAATTTTTTTTTTATATATTTTTGGGGGATATTTATTATAGCAAAAAGTAAAAAATATTGGATTTTTTTCAAAATTGTCGCTCTATTTTTGTTTATAGCGCAAAAAATTAAAATCGCAGAGGTGATCAAATACAACCAAAAGAAAGCTATATATGTAGAAGAATACGTATCGGCCTAAACTGAGGAAAAAAACGTTTTTTTTATATATTTTTTGGGGATATTAATTACAGAAATAAGTAAAAAATATTGCATTTTTTTCACAATTGTCGCTCTATTTTTGTTTATAGCGCAAAAAATAAAAACCGCAGAGATGATCAAATACCACCAAAAGAAAGCTCTATTTGTGGGAAAAAAAGGACGCCAATTTTGTTTGGGAGCCATGTTGCATGACCGCGCAATTGTCAGTTAAAGCGACGCAGTGCCGAATCACAAAAAGTTCTCTGGTCATTGGACAGCAATATGGTTCGGGGCTAAAGTGGTTAAAGGGGTTGTAAAGGTAAAAAAAAAAAATCCCTAAATAGCTTCCTTTACCTTCAACCTTTGATTTTGCTTTTAAATGTCCTTGGCCCAGATTCACAGAGCGATTACGCGTGCGCAACTGCTGTTGCGCGTGCGTAAGTCTAAATGTGCGCGTGCGTATAGTTGGACGCGATTCACAAAACAATATACGCCAGAAATCTACGTTTTTTGGTCCGGCGTAATTGAGTTAGACATTCGCTTCCCTTCGCGCAAAACTGCGCTAGACACACCATTGATTTGCTAGTCAAATATGCTAATGAGGGAGTTACGGGGATCCACAAAAAAACACAGTTGCTGCGCAGGCTACGCGATGTGCGCAACTGCAAAATGTCCTGTCTAAAGTTAGAGCACATAAAAGCTGATCTAACTTTTGAAAAAAAGTCTAATTGTCAGATAAAGCAACACCGTTACTGAGGAGCAGACCACACACACGTGTTGCACTACAATTTGACTGCCAACATGCTAGGGGCATCGTCGCTCATAGCTGCACTAGTGAATATAGATGACCAAAGAAGGAGGAGGGCACGGAGGATGGCACGGGAGAGGGTATACCGCACCCGCATACACCTGTTTGGCATGAATGATTCAGAGGTCTTTCGCATCTTCAGATTCCCCCCTCATGCCATCCTGGAATTAACCACAACCTTGCAGGAGGACATCACCAGCCCAACACACCGCTCACATGCAGTGCAGCCACTGGTGAAGGTCCTGGCAACACTCCATGTCCTTGCCAGTGGCTCTTTTCAGCGTACAAGTGGAGTGGTGGCTGGGATGTCACAATCCTCCATGAGCAGATGTGTGCACCAGGTTGTCCCTGCAATCCTCACACGCTTGGCCAACCAAATCATCAAACCCACCACTGAGGAGCTTCGAATCAAGGCAATGGCAGATTTCTACCGAATTGCCAGATTCCCACGCACCATCGGGGCCATAGATTGCACACATGTGGCACTCCAGCCCCCCCATGAGACCGAGCACATGTACCGCAATCGGAAGAATTGGCACTCCATCAACGTACAGGTGATAGTTGATGCCCAAGGCCTCATATGGCACGTCCGTGCCAAACACCCAGGGTCCAGCCATGACAGCTACATCTACAATCAAAGCCACATCCGAACAGAATTCGAACAGAACGTGTATGGGAACACCTGGCTGGTTGGTGAGTGACATGGGAGTCAGGCATGACTATCCCCTCCCGTGATGCACAACAGAAGTGGCACATGCATGACTAACATTCTCCTGTCTTTTCCTTTACAGGTGACTCTGCATATGCACTGGGACCCCATCTCATGACTCCTATCCGGAACCCCCAAACCCCAGGAGAGGAACGATACAATGAAGCACACATCAAAACCCGTGCAGTGGTGGAGCGCACCTTTGGCCTCCTGAAGTCACGTTTCCGATGCCTGGATAAGTCTGGGGGTACACTGTTGTATTCCCCAAACTTCGTGTGCCATATCATCGCTGCATGTTGCATGCTACACAATCTCGCAGTGAGGAAGGGCCTGCAGGTTGAGCTACGTGATGATCTGACCCCCCAACCAGAAAATCAACCCCTAACCGAGGATACCCCGTCTTCTGAGGGAAGAGCAGTCAGGAGGCAGCTCATATTGGGCATCTTTGCACGTTAAACACACACATTAATCATGGCACAATGAGAATGCATGCATGCACACCACTATGGTCCCTAGCACACACACCCCACATCCTCATCAAATTGGATTGGCACCAGTCCACCATGCAAGACTGGTGAGCAGTAACGCCACGTCAAGGCTCCAATTATGTCACTGTACATTCATACACCATTCACACAGACCTGGGAATCACTTCTCCCTGGTCCTGGGGAACCCTTCTCCACCAAAATTGAGGGTGACACCCCTTTTCCAGCAGGAATGTCACCCCCACATTCAAACATCATTCACAACCCAAAATATGCCAAAAAAGTCAAACAAACAAAAATGCATAGAAACAAAAAATGCATAGTAAAAAAAAATTGCTTAGAAAAAACAAAAAAAAGCAGAGAACAAAAATAAAAAAGCTTTCAAAACAAACAAAAGGGTGAAAAAAAAATTATTGCCCTCTGCCTGAGCCACGCCTGGGGCGCCCCCGGCCACGGCCCCGGACCCTCAGGGGAGACGCATGGGGGAGGGGAAAAGCCGGGGAAGGAGGAGCAGCCCCTGAGATCTGCCCACCTGGCGGCCTGCCCTCCAAGGCCACGGCTATTCTGTCCAGGGCAGCACCAAGTGTTGCCGTGTTGCCCTGGATAGCCTGGGTAAGGGCCCTCACATCCTGCCCAACGCCTGCTGCTGTAGTTTGCAGGTCATTTAGGCAGGTTGTGGAGGCCCGGGAGTGGGAGTCCAGGTTACCCAGGCTATCATTAATGGAGGACAGGCTCTGATCCACCCGCCCCATAGTCTGGCAGAGCTGTCTCAGAAGGCGGGTCTGGGTGGCCAGGTTCCTTCTCAGACAGGCGGGCATGAGATTGGGCGCCCCCCTGGTGCTTTGGGATGACCTCCTGGCTCCAGCTGATGGTTGTGGCCGGGGAGAAGGGGAGGCCCTTGTGAGGGGAGCCATGTTGGGGGAAGAGGGGGGGGGGCTCACCCTTAGGGAGGGCAGGCTTCTTGCAGCCAGAGGGGAAGAGTCCGCAGAAACCAAAGGGCCAGTGCCTTCCATGGACTCCTCCTCCTCATGATTCTGCTCCTCCTCATGATCGTCCTCCGCATGATCCTCCCCCTCCTCTTGTTCCTCCTCTGCGGACTCTGGCCTTGTTGGGGGGGCCTCATTAGGCTGCTGTCCTGGGGTTGGAGCGGTCAGTCCAGATGGCCCTGCACCCTCCTGCACAGCTGTGGATGACACAAACCATTCACAGGTTGGAGGATCCACACACTTGCCACATATTCCCTTTCACCCCCTCCCCCACACATGCTACACACCTGAGAGAAATAAAAACCTTACCTGGCACCGCGGGGACCGGACTTGTGTCAAAGCCTGGCAGGCCCTCCACTTCATGCCGGTGAAAGGTCAGGGCCACCACACGCTCCGTCTCTGAAAATCTAACCCGGCATGGTGGGCCCCCTCCTGTGCCCCTGGCATGGGCATTTATTGCGGCCAGTTTTTTTTTCACCTCACGCCGGAGGTCATTTATTTTCTTTTCTATCCCAGAGCGGGTCCGTGTCTCCCCCTCCCCCGATGAATTGACCTGCTCTGTGATCATATCCAAGATCTCCCTCCTCCTGGCCGGGGTGGTGGTGGCACTCTGCGGGCCGTGGAGAAAACGCCCATAGTCGGTAATGGCCCGGGCAAGAATTCTTTTTTCCCCCACAGTAAAATTGAGCTTTCTTTTTCTCTCAGTCATACTTCCAAACAAACTCACTAGCAGTCACCAAAAATCTGTCACAAATACAAGCACAACCAATCAGACAAGAACACACACAAAGAGAAAAAGAACAGCCAAAAATCACACTAGCACTCAGCAAGAAACACACACAAAAAAATCAGATGAAAAAATAAAGCAAGAAAACAAACGCTCAGAAATATATCAATCAAACAAACAGTCTCAAACACTTATCAAAATACACTTTCACAAAACTACCAACAAGCACAAGATCACACAGAACACTAATCTCACAACTACAAAACACACTCTAACGAACAACAGAGCAAAAGCACTTGATTCAATGGGAAGGGACACAAAGGGATGTACTTTTGCAATGGAAGGGCGTTTGTGTGTGTCTATTTATGCTGTCTGCGTAGTTCACAACGTTGCCCTAGTCCATTTCCAATTTCAATGATTGCGCCGCTCCCGAGTTGTGAGCATGCGCACAACGGAGCTGACATGGTTTCCTTCACGCGCGCATGCGCGAGTCGGCCGGCCCTTCATTTGCATGGGGTCACGGCTCATTTCAATGTAACACGCCCACGTCCCTCCCAATTTGTATTACTCCTCCTTACGCCTCCGGAAAAAACCTTACGTTTGCGCAAGCTCTTGCGTAAAAGCTACGTGAATCGCCGGATTACGCGGCTAGATTGCGCAAGTCTAACGGAAAAGTGGTGCGCTACGCCGGAATGATAATGCGCCGATCTACGTGAATCTGCCCCCTTATTTCTACTGAGATATGCTCACTTCCTGTTCTTCTGTCTGTAACTACACACAGTAATGTGAGGCTTTTTCCCTGGTGTGGAGTTTTGTATCTGCTGACGTTTAAATGTTGATAATATAAATTCATATTTTAAATTCAGTATTTCAAAATGAACACAAAAAATATTGGTGCAGTATTATGTATAAAGTACATTATAGTGGTATATGCACTAAAAGGAGATATATGCAGTTTAATGTTACCAGGTTGATGGACTAAAAACATATTGCTGTTGATGATGTGATTGTGTAAAATATATTGCTGTGGGTTATGTGATTGTGTAAGAAGCTGTTTATTCAATTTTATGCAACATACTATGTAGCAGCAATGATCCTCATGAAACTAGATACCAGGGGAAAAGAAAACATCAAGTTTAAAGTTACAATGTTGCATAAAGTGTTCTGAGAAAATACATTTCTGGAAACATGTGACCTCAAATAAATCACAGTAGCTGTCATGTATAGTTAGAGAAATATATTTCTTGACTGAATGCACTTGTGGATAATTTACTAAAACTGGAGAGTGCAAAATCTGGTGCAGCTCTTCATAGAAACTAGCGTTTAGATTTTTTTTTTTGTCAAAGCTCAATTGAACAAGCTGAAGTAAAAAGCTGATCAGTGGCGGCTGTTTTTTTTTTTTGGAAAACAACCACCGTCTGTCATCCAGCCCGTGCTTGCCCCATCTAGGTTGCAGGGGGGCAGCGCTCTTACGGGCCACAGGTGGCGGCTTCTATCAGTCTTCTCCTCTGTGTGTCTCCTCCCTCCTCCTCCTAGGTGTCCAATAGGATCTCCTCTCCTTTCAGCCAATCGGGTGATGGGTCTCAGGACCCACTTCCTGATTGGCTAATCATATGCTTTAAAAAAAAAAAAACTCTGGAATACATGTGTATGGCTGGGTGGGGTGGGCGCCTGTGCGCCCCTAATGGATAGGCCGCCACTGAAGCTGATTGGCTACCATGCACAGCTTCATTTTGCTCCAGTTTTAGTGAAGAAACCCATATATATATACAGAATAACATTGATTATCTTGTTACAATAGCATCTGGTATTGGTGGGCTATATTAGACAGCATTAAGTAAACATGTTGGGCCAGATTCAGAAAGACGGCGTCAATACTAAGAATAGCCGGCGTATCTTTTTTTGCTATTCAGAAAAGAAGATACGCCAGCTTTCTCCTAAGTTACTAGCGGCGTAATTTGCTTACACCGTCGTATCTTCAGTTGCATATTTACGCTGGCCACTAGGTGTCGCTTCTCGTAAATTATACAAATGAGCTAGTTACGCAGATTCACGAGCGTACTTGCGACGGCGCGTTGTATTTTTACGTCGTTTGCGTAAGCGTGAGACCGGCGTAAGGTTACCCCTGCTCTAGCAGGTGCAGCCAATGTTAAGTATGGACGTCGGGACCGCGTCGAATTGTACGTCGGTTACGTCGTTTGTGTAAATCGTTCGGAAATGGGGCTTGATGTTAGTTACGTTTACGTCGTTTACATTGAGAAAAAGCGGCGTGATTTCGCACATGCGCACTTGGAACGTCCACGGACTGCGCATGCGCCGTCCAAAAAAAGCGCCAATTACGTGTGGTCATGATTCATTTACATGAATCACGGCCCCACTTCAACAATTTGAATTGCGCGGCCTTACGTCATGCACTTTACGCTACACCGCCGCATATTATGGAGCAAGTGCTTTCTGAATAAGGCACTTGCCCATAATATTTGCGACGGCGTAGTGTAAAGAGGTAACACTACGCCGCCGGAAAGATACATGTTTGTATCTGAATCCAGCCCGTTGTGTCTGAGGTAGATGTGTTGAAAGTAGAAAAAATGGACAGTTTGTTGCGTATGGGGCAGCATAGCCACAGACTGGTCAGGGTGCAAATGCTGACCCCGTGTCCACAGCCAAAAGTGCCTATAGTGGACACATTGGCATCAAAACAGGACCACAAAGTAATGAAAGAAGGTAGCCTGATATGATGAACCACGTTTTCTTTTACATCATTTGGATAGTTGGGTGTGTGTGTGTCACTTACCTGTGGAAGAGGTGGCACCAGGATGCAGATTGGAAAGAAGGCAAGCCGGCGGAGGCAGCAGGATTCTTTGTACTGTTCTAATGGAAACCACAATGAATATGAGGTGTTGATTTGGCCTCCATTATCTTCAGATCTCAATCCAATTGAGCATCTGTAGGATATGCTAAAAAAACAAGTCTGATCCACAGACACCCCACCTTACAACTTACAGGACTTAAAGTATATGCTACTGATGGCTTGGTGCCAGATACCACAGCATACCTTTAGTTATCCATCATGCCATACCATCAGGGAGACTTGTGATTAGCCCCAAATGTATTCTGCAGCAGCACAACAACCCTAAACATACAGCCACTGTCATTTAGAACAAAAAGTCCTGGAAGTGATGCTTTAGCCCCCACAGTGCTTTGGTCTCAACATCATCGAGTCTGTCTGGGATTACATGAAGAGACAGAAGGATTTGAGGCAGCCTACATCCACAGAAGATCTGTGGTTAGTTGGCCAAGATGTTTGGAACAACCTACCTTCCAAATTCCTTAAAAAGCTGTGTGCAAGATATATATATATATATATATATATATATATATATATATATACACACACAGTATTTCACAAAAATGTAAATATTTTATTCTATCTTTTCATGTGACAACACTGAAGAAATGACACTACAATGTCATTTTTCAAACGCCTTAAAAAAAAAAATGGTTTCATGGATTAAAAAATAACAAAACAGTAAAGATAGCCCAATTTGTTTATACATTTGGAAGATTATGTTACACCGAGTAAATTGATATCTAACATATCACACTTTAAAATTGCGCACGCTCATGGAATGGTGCCAAACGTTGAACATTTTTACAGGTTACCAGTTTAGATTTACAGAGGAGGTCTAGTGTGAGAATTGGTGCTGGCACTATAACGCACGCGGTGATACCTCACATATGTGGTTTGAACGGCTTTACATATGTGGCTTTATGTCTGCGTTCGCTTCTGCGCACAAGCTACAAGGGTGTTTTAATTTTTTTTGGTATTTTTTTTATTTATTTATTAATTTTTTACACTGTTTTTTTATTTTTTATTTTTTTAGTACTTTTATTCCTATTACAAGGAATGTAAACATCCCTTGTAATAGGAAATGTGTGTGACAGGCAGGGGTGTATTTAGTTTTTGTGCTGCCCTAGGCCTGACTAAACTAGTGCACCCCCTAATTTAAATATGACCCACCCCTTCCTGTTAAGGCCACACCCCTTGCTGTTTAAGACCCACCCTGAAATTTTTAAGTGGGGACACTATTTCTGATGACCGGGGGGGGGGGGGGGGGGCAATGGATTCCCTTTATTTGCAGAGATTTCCTCTCACTTACTGTATGGCTATGGGGACATGAAGTGAAGGGAAATCTCTGCAATAGGACAGGGATGGTAAAAAAAAATAGAAGCCACACCCTCCCCCACCCCCCTACAGTTGCAGAATGCCAACCACCCACATACTGGAAGCAGTGCGGCCGATTCATGGGGGCACTAAACTAATTTGCCTAACAGTGTAGCGCAAGCCGGCGGGGACACTGTCCGTGCTGCCCCCTTGCAAAGTGCTGCCCTAGGCCTGGGCCTTGTTGGCCTAAGCCAGGATACAGCATTGGTGACAGGTCCTCTTTATGGAGAGATGCGGGGTCGATAAGACCCTGCACTTCTCCTCCAGGCTGGAAAGCATGAGATTGTGAAAAAAAAATTCACCGATCTGATGCTTAGTATTGCTTACTAGTAGGGCTGCACGATTCTGGTCAAAATGAGAATCACGATTCTTTTGCTTAGACTAAAGATCACGATTCTATCACGATTCTCAAAAACTGAATGCCAGAACCCCCCCCCCCAAATAAATAAACCTGCAATTTATCTGAAAATATTAATACATAAAAAACAGACCAGTGATATGTCTATAATGTTAAAGACCATATAACTCCTATGAAAAAAGCAGAATCAAACTTTGATTCTGCTTTTTTCATAGGAGTTATATGGTCTTTAAAGCGGAGGTTCACCCAAAAATCAACTTTCTGCAATTAGATCTGAAGTATGCTGGTCTTTTTTTTTTTTTTTTGCACTTATCGTTTTAGCCGTGTTTCTTTCTGGCTCCGAGCGGGGATTTCTGCTGGGAGTAGGCGTTCCCGAAGGCAAGCGTAGTTGATTGACGGGCTTGGATAGCACGTCACGCCTTCCAAAAATAGCCTAGGTGACACTCGGGTGTTTACGGCGCTATACGGCGCCTGCGCCTGCCGTGTAGAGCTGACTGCGCAGGCGCCATAAATTGCCGAGTGTCACTTCGGCTATTTTCGGAAGCTGTGACGCGCTATCCAAGCCCGTCAATCAACAACGCTTGCCTTCGTGAACGCCTATACCAGGAAGTAATCACCGCTCGGAGCCAGATAAGAAACCCGGCTAAAACGATAAGTACAAAAAAAGAAAAAACAGCATACTGTAGATGTCAGCAGTATGCTGGATCTAATTGCGGAAATTTGATTTTTGGGTGAACCCCCGCTTTAACATTATAGACATATCACTGGTCTGTTTTTTATACATCAGAAGCATTACCGCCGGCAACCATTGGGTGGCGCATGGATACACACAGTTGTACAGAACTGTGAGAAAGATCAGCAGCAGTACCATCGGCAACCACTGGGTGGCGCATGGATACACACTACAGTTGTACAGAACTGTGAGAGAAGCCCAGGCATCCATCCAGCGGCGCAGGCTGCTGACGTCGGTTCCGATATTGGCGCCATTTGCATTCGCTGGTTACGTGGAACGGGCAGTGAGAGAAGAAAATCGCGGGTCATCCCGCAGGGAGATCGTGGGCGGGGAGAATAATCGAGATTGCGATTCTCTTCGCGATTAATCGTGCAGCTCTACTTACTAGCCACAATCACGGCTTTGTTTACTTCCGGGTACCCGGGCGTGATGTCATCACATCGTGCCCAGGCCTCCGACGGTCATAGAGATGACTGGTGACCATCTGGTCTCCAGTCATCTCTAGGCTTCCTAGCCTGTGCCAGACGATTCTTTCTCCAGGCCCGGGATAGCCCAGAGAAGCAACAGATGGTGGGAGGAGAGGGGGATGTGCCCTCCTGCTGCCTATACGAACGATCAAGCAGCGGAACTGCCGCTTTGATGCACAGAATCAACGGCATTAAAGAATGATATCTGAATGATGCCTCTAGCTGCAGGCATCATTCAGATATCACTGCACAACCCCAGGAGGTCATATGAAGTCCACCCAAGGATGGGAGATCCCATCCGTGGACGTCAAATGACTATGGGCCAGTATTTCTGCTTAAAAATCAAATAAAAGAAGATTGAAAGAAAGTCGTATGTGAACCTCTAGAATCTTCACAAAGTATGAGTGCAGCCACACGGTGCATTACAATGCATGCGCTGCTGCATTGTGCAAAAAATTCAGCCTGTATTATTTTTTGTTAATTGAGGTGAGTGCTGCTCATTTATTTTAAGTGGGCTTCCTAATCTTTAAAGCATGAAACACCATGGCAGGAAATGGAATGAAACACCAAGGAACCACACAGCAGTGCGCTGGAAATGAGCGCTTAATAAGTAAAAAAAATAAAAATTGAAAAAGCTGAAAATGTTTAAAAGTGTTAACATGACCAAAACCTAATGCTTTAACTGGTTGCCGACCGCCCTCTGTCATTTTACTGCGGGAAGTCGGGACTGCTGGACGAGAGCCCGTAGCTATACGTCCGCCCTAAAGCGGGCACTAGGGGGTCACGTGTGCGCCGCCGGCAGCGGCACGTGGGCTTCCCCGCTCGCCCCCGAGTCCCACGCACGTGCCCGGCGGGTACGATCGCCGCCGGGCACACGCGATCGCTCGGTACAGAGCAGGGACCGGGAGCTATGTGTGTAAACACACAGCTCCCGGTCCTGTCAGCGGGAGGAAACGCTGATCTTCTGTTCATACAATGTATGAACAGAAGATCAGTGATTTCCCCTAGTGAGTCCACCCCCCCCATACAGTTAGAACACACCCAGGAACACACTTAACCCCTTCCCCGCCCCCTAGTGTTAACCCCTTCACTGCCAATGGCATTTTTATAGTAATACAATGCATTTTTATAGCATTGATCGCTAAAAAAATGCCAATGGTCCCAAAAATGTGTCAAAAGTGTCCGAAGTGCCCGCCATAATGTCACAGTACTGAAAAAAAATGCTGATCGCCGCCGATTACTAGTAACAAAAAAAATATTAATAAAAATGCCATAAAACGAACCCCTATTTTTTAAATGCTATAACTATTGCGCAAAGTGAAAGAAAATATATACAAGTGCATATATAACACCGCGCTACCTAACTAAACACAAATAAAGCTGCCAACACAACAGAATTGGATCAATTCTGTAGGAGAAAACAAATAGAACACAAAAAGTGTAGAGCTAAAAATGTGAGGAATAAGCATATAACACTGTAAAACATCATACAAAACATGAAGTGAAATAACATATGTAGTAAGTGAACCGTCACATAAATTAATCACCAAGTGTTCAAACAGTCATATCAATAGATATGAATATAATGATTGACTCAAAGTGTCCAAACAAACGAAATGATGAGTGAAGGAGATTTTTGACAGCAGATCCACCACCAAAGAGTAAATGGGAGGCTTACCAGAAAGCGTGGACTCAACTAAGTTTACACCTAATGAGTCGCTAGGGCTTAATGTAAATGGTATCCGGACATCAACCTTCCATTGAGAAACAGGGTATGGGTTTTTGAATAGGAACCAGATCTTCATATAATAAATAAGGGACCAAAAAATTGCAGTAGTACCAAGGCTGGTACATAAGACTCTTCAATTCTTTGCAAGGGATCCAAAATGCTCAGATGCCACAGTTATGGGAGGAAAGAAATGGATGCAGACATAGTGTGATAACGTATAAACTTTTTACTAAAATATACAAAATCCAAATGGTTGCACTCACATTTCAGCAGGAAAATCAGAAGCATAAAAACACATCTAGCAGTAAATCAGCAACGGACCCGACGCGTTTCGATCAAGCGATCATCATCTGGGGTGCTGACTGACTGCTATACTAGAACGATATATATAGCTATGCCCCCCTACCTTAATCACGGCTCCAGCTTCAAAAAATCATTGATGACCAATGACTTCCGGGTATGGCAATAGCGTGTAACCGGCGTGCGCTCCAAATCTCGCTCTGAAAGAGCTAGCTGGAGAGCAGCGCTGGACGTACACGCATAGTGACGTCAGGACGCACAGACATAACAGCGTCTATCCGTCCAACATGGGCGGGCGCTGAGCTGGCATCACAGCGCTTCCGCCCTCACAAAGCACACCAATGACTGTATGCGCTCCAAGCCTCGCATACAAACAGAAGGCAATGGAGCGCATCACCAGGTTATCAATCATATGGAGATCACGTGAACCAATGAGGCATACAAACGTGCAAAGCTGGTAAACACGCTGTTAATCCCACAATATGTCAGTCAAGCCAAGAAAGGCTAAGATTACATACGTGGAAAAAGTGGTAAGGGAGTAAAAACAAGGGGGGAGTATATAAATAGCAGTGACAGGCAAAAATTAAGTCACCTATTTAAGGGTGACAGTTAGTACCGGTCACTCGGGAAAAACAGGGAAAAAAAAGAGTATAAACCTGTAAACTAGTTATTATATACAGTCACAGGATTTAACTCCATAGTGAGTGTATGTGTGACAACTAAAATCTAATAAAACCAATATGTCATAAAAAGCCTGTAAAGCTTTGATGACCTCAGTAAAAATAAAAATTAAAAATTAAAAATATGGAGCCGTAATGAGACAGGGGCGCACAACATGTTGCAACATCATGACTTATTAATGAAGGCATTTATGTCCCATTCGACATTAAGGCCATGTGGGACATATGTACGCAATTCATATATCCAGTAGACCTCTAACCGAGACACCCCTCTCGTTTTGGCTCCTCCCCTCCAAGGTGGTACATATTTATCAATGATCAAGAATCGCGTACCCTTAGGGTTACGTTGGTGGCATTCCCTGTAATGGCGTGGGACCGTGTGTTTAGTACTGCCACCCATAATTTTGGCAACATGTTCACCTACCCGTACGGAAAAGGCCCGTATGGTACGACCAACGTACTGTCTTCCGCACGGGCAGGTGATGAGGTATACCACATGGGTGGTTGCACAAGTGCAGAAGGACTTGATGGGATAGCTGCGGCCTGTATTAGTGGACCTGAACTCTAAAGATTTGGATTGTCCACTGATATTAACCAAGCAGACGCTGCATTTCTTACACGGGTAATAACCCTTCATGTCTTGAAAGAACTCGGGGCGACATGGAGGGTCGACAACATTGGGAGCAATACTGTTCCTGAGCGTAGGGGCCCCTCTAAAGATAACCTTAGCTCTTTCTGGTAAAATGGGTCCTAGAACCTTATCGCTCTTAAGTACATCCCAGTGCTTGTTGATAATGGTCTTAATATCCCTGTGCTGGTTGGAGTAAGCAGTAATCATAGAGAACTTGAAGGAATCATCCTGTTCTCGTGGGACTTTATCCATCAAAAGTGAATTGCGTTCTATTAATGCCACTTTCTGTAGTTCTACATCCACTGCCGTGATGTCATAGCCCTTTTCAACAAATCTATTTTTAAGCATAGATGCTTGTGAAAAATAGGCATCATCGTTGGTGCAGTTCCTGCGCAGCCGCAGGAACTGGCTACGCGGGACAGAATTAAGCCAGCTTTTATGATGGCAACTGTCGGTGGGGATAAAACTATTTCGATCAGTGGTCTTAAAATGTGTCTGGAATTTAAGGAGTCTGGATTCAAGTCCAATGTCCAAGTCAAGGAATGTGATCTTCACAGGACTGGAATCAAACGTAAATACAATCCCGCGTTCATTGGTGTTTAAAAATGAAAAATACTCCTCCAGACTTTGACGCGAACCATCCCATAGGAGGAGGACGTCGTCAATGTACCTAGCCCAAAGGACAAGGGACGGATGTTGATCATGGTAGACGACGTCCTCCTCCCATTTGGCCATAAAGAGGTTGGCGAGGCTGGGGGCAAACTTAGCCCCCATAGCCACGCCACGTCTCTGTAGGTAGTACTTCTGGTCAAACCAGAAGTAGTTGTGGGTGGCTGCGAATTCCAGCAATTCAATAATAAACTTTTTCTGCACTTCTACAATAGTATGTTCACGATCTAAGAAATGTTGAACAGCTTCTATTCCGAGGTGATGGGGGATACAGGTATATAAGGATGCTACATCCGCCGTAGCGAGAAGGTAGTCACCTTTTATCTCAACCCCTTCCAGAAGTTTAATAGTTGCCGTCGTATCCTTAAGATAAGAGGGTGTTGCTTTAACTAAGGGTTGCAGATAAAAATCGATATATCGACCTATACGTGATGTTATCGAGTCGATTCCACTTATGATGGGCCTACCAGGTGGATGTGATAAGTCCTTATGGATTTTAGGTAAGTGGTATATCGTCGGAATCCTAGGAGCTGTAGGCACTAAATATGCTTTTTCTTTTTTATTCAAGATACATAAACTGAAACCTTTTGCCACTACATCCACTAATTCTTTTTTGTATTTATTAGTGGGATTATTGGGTAACAACAAATATGTGTCCGAATCGTTAAGAATACGATTCATTTCAATATTATAATTGTCTTTGTCCATAATGACTATGCCGCCGCCTTTGTCGGCAGGGCCCACGACAAGGTCTTTGCGGTTGCATAGAGATTGGAAACCTTCCTTGGGTAGGGGATGTTGATAAAACTTCTTAACATTCAAGGATTCAAGATCCTTGAGAACTAGATCTTTGAAAATGTTGACAGATGACCCCGCTGGAACCGAGGGATTAAACAACGACGGGTTGGAGAGATTTGAATGAACAGTCCCTGAAGTCGCCGCTCTTTCCATAAAGGGGGAAGTATTAGAAATAAAATGTCTCTGGATGTGAATCTTTCGAACAAATTTGTGGACATCTATAAATGTATCAAACTTACTCAGTTTATTAGGGGGAGCAAATTTGAGGCCTTTGTCCAGAACAACAAGTTCATCCGTAGTAAGCACTTTCCCACTGAAATTAAATAATCCCAAGCCTACTACATCTTTCTCTTTTTTCCTCTGATGTCTCCTGCCTCCCCTGTTGCCTCTTTTGGGTCCGAAGGCCTTTTTTGGCCTCTCACACCCCACTGAAAATCCTTATTGGGTTGGCCATCTGAGCCATGATGATCATAGTTTGAATGGGATTGTTGATAGCCCATAGAGCCACCCTGGGCATCTTGTAGGGGTAAGAATCTATTATGTGTGTACATGGACGGATATTGGTATGGATGTGGGCCAGATCCATATGGGACTACATACCCATCAGTCCTCCTAGGTGATTCGTCATAATCACAATGACCTTGGTTATGATGTACAGGTGTCCTATAGTCCGATGTATTCCCCCTAGGACGACCCCTACCTCCCTTCTTAGTGTGGCGATTGGAGTTAGTCCTAACAGGGGAATCAAAACTAGGGTGTCTGATCCTAGGTGGAGGACCCCTTGAAGGGGGTTGGGGTTTGGGATGCACCTGATTGGGTCGGTGTGTGTTACTGGTGTGGCTTTCAGGATAGCTCTCACTGGTAATGGCAACAGATGAAGAATCAGAATTACCTGAAGTGCCTATTGGTTTTTGCCAGTTAAAAACGGTCCTGGTTTTATAGTCCCCAGCGTCCCTAGAGTACTTCTTATGTTTTTTATTCTTTTGTTCCCTATCCTCCTTTTCCAGATGTAACTGGAGACTGGAGGAAAGGGAGCTATATTCGTTTGAATTCAATAATTTGTCCTTTAACTCCTTAATTTCCTTGTCCAGTACTTCAAGCCTGACTTGCTTGCGGGAAATCAGGAAGCCCAAAAAATTGGTACCAGCTGAATTGAAGTAGCGGTACCAGGAATCCAAGTCAAGATCACCTTGTTGGGGTTGAACCTCCCAACAAAGGCTTCTGGGTACCATGTCTTCTGCAATATATTGCTGGAGGAAGGCAACGTCCCACTGCAAATGCAGTTCAGAGACCATATTGTTTTTTAATCTTAAAAACATACCCCCTATTTCTGTGTCATGATCAATTATAGAGAAGACACCCTCAGTGTTCATGACACGTTGGGCTCTGTAGTCAAAAATTTCCATATTAAGATGACCAAAAATAAAGATATGACAAAATAAGGTTTGCTGCAGTGAAGTGATCCAAAAAACAAAGTGAAAGAAAATATATACAAGTGCATATATAACACCGCGCTACCTAACTAAACACAAATAAAGCTGCCAACACAACAGAATTGGATCAATTCTGTAGGAGAAAACAAATAGAACACAAAAAGTGTAGCGCTAAAAATGTGAGGAATAAGCATATAACACTGTAAAACATCATACAAAACATGAAGTGAAATAACATATGTAGTAAGTGAACCGTCACATAAATTAATCACCAAGTGTTCAAACAGTCATATCAATAGATATGAATATAATGATTGACTCAAAGTGTCCAAACAAACGAAATGATGAGTGAAGGAGATTTTTGACAGCAGATCCACCACCAAAGAGTAAATGGGAGGCTTACCAGAAAGCGTGGACTCAACTAAGTTTACACCTAATGAGTCGCTAGGGCTTAATGTAAATGGTATCCGGACATCAACCTTCCATTGAGAAACAGGGATGGGTTTTTGAATAGGAACCAGATCTTCATATAATAAATAAGGGACCAAAAAATTGCAGTAGTACCAAGGCTGGTACATAAGACTCTTCAATTCTTTGCAAGGGATCCAAAATGCTCAGATGCCACAGTTATGGGAGGAAAGAAATAGATGCAGACATAGTGTGACTATTGTATATATATACATACAGTTATACTATATACTATAGTATAACTATTGCGCAAACCAATCAATAAACGCTTATTGGGATTTTTTTTTTTACGAAAAATATGTAGAAGAATACGTATCAGCCTAAACTGAGGAAAAAAAATGTTTTTTTTTATATATTTTTGTGGGATATTTATTATAGCAAAAAGTAAAAAATATTGATTTTTTTTCAGAATTGTCGCTCTATTTTTGTTTATAGCGCAAAAAATAAAAACCGCAGAGGTGATCAAATACCACCAAAAGAAAGCTCTATTTGTGGGAAAAAAAGGACATCAATTTTGTTTGGGAGCCAAGTCGCACGACCGCACAATTGTCAGTTAAAGCGACGCACTGCCGAATCACAAAAAGTGCTCTGGTCATTGGGCAGCAATATGGTCTGGGGGTTAAGTGGTTAAGCCCAGTTCTGGGAAAACTCAAAGTTAAGCAGATGTTTGTCCCCTATGCTATGGCAGTGGCATGTCTCTTGGTGTCCTCACATCCAATGCAAGGCTATGGGCCCTTTATCAGATTTGATGATGTTTATTGGCCCTTAGATTATAGTGCATTGAAGAAGAGGCTGCAGGGACAGGTCTAGCAGCACAAAGAAGCCCACGGCAGCAGAAGACCAAGTGAGTAAATTTGCTGTAAGTCGGTCCTCTTTCAGGGGTGCCAATAGACATACATAAGCATGTCGAGGGCGAGGGTTTGGGCTGGTCACTCCTTGCGCAAAGTGTCACGCCAGCAACAAGTGTTTAGCATGTGTCCACGGGCACTTTGACTAAGGCAAACTAACTGTCACTGCCCATACCTATGGCTGGTCTATACAGTAAGGAGCACTGGAGAGGGCGCACGCATGTCAAAAATAACATGGAATATCCAAGCTCAAACTTACCAAGCAATCAGCAACCAACCAAATTAACCTGTCTAACAGTGCATTTAAAAACAGGGGTTTAGTTGCACACATTTGCAAATAGCATGCGTAAGCTGAAGGGCCCGTCAAGGCTCTCTATGTACTGCAGTCCTAACTCTAAATTTAAAGTCTCCTTAGTGGAAGCACATGAATGCTGATGGATACAGTAGATAAAGGGCAGATGACTGAAGGCACTGTTAAAAAAAAGTAAGTATGTACATTAGTGTTCCAAAGCTACTTTGCAGGAAGCTTCTCTTCATCCTCTTACTATCCTCAGCCTTCCTTCTATTCTCCTCTCCCCACACTCCAACATGCTCACACTAATCTTTGTTATAATGTCCTCTCTCCTCAAACTCTCATTTCTTTACCCCCCCCCTCTTCAGCCTGCAACCTGTCTCCCTCTCTTCTGCCCACTCAATATTACTGCACTTACCACCTCTTGCTCATTCGAAACCCACACAGTATCACGACTTACACTCCACCACTGCATCTGCCCTCCTTCTAAATCCCACTCCCGCCTTACCACCCTCACCCTCCTACTTCTCCTAATGTCTGGGCACATCGCACCAAACCCCGGCCCTGGCACACCCAATTCCCAATGCCAAAATTGGGTGTCTACCCCCTCTAACAGTAGTCGTAACGCCCACCTTCTCATCCCAATTCCCCTGATTCCACAAGTCAGCCCCCCTCTTTCCTGTGCCCTCTGGAATGCCCGCTCAGTCTTCAACAAACTAGCTTCTGTCAATTACCTTTTTCTCTCCAAATCCCTTAATCTATTTGCTATTACTGAAACCTGGCTCCAGGAATTCGACACTACCTCTCCAGCTGCCCTGTCCCACAGTGGCCTCCTCTGGACTCACTCCACCAGACCCAGTGGACGAAAATGAGGTGGTGTCAGACTTCTCCTCTCTCCACAATGCACCTTCCAGGTTCTTCCCACACCTCCCTCTCTTTCCCTGTGCTCTTTCGAAATGCACTGCATTCGTCTTTTCTCTCCAGCTTGACTGAGTGTCACAGTCATTTATCAGCCCCCTGGACCAGTGTCACTTTTTCTGGATGACTTCTCTGCATGGCTACCCTATTTTCTCTCCTCTGAAGTGCCTGCCATCATCCTAGGTGACTTTAACATTTCAATCAATGTTAATACTGCAACCACTTCTCAACTACTCAACCTAACCTCCTCCTTCGACACGAACCACCACCCACACCAACAGCAACACTTTCGACCTTGTATTCTTCCATCGCTGCACTCCCTGCAACCTCTCTAACACACCCTTTCCTCTCTCTGATCACATCCTTATCCATTTCACACTCTCCTTGTCTCCTACCTCCCATACTGCCAACCCAGAAACCACTACCCACATAAACCTTCACATCCTCAACTCTTCCCTTCTTCACTCTGCTACTGACGGCCTTTACGACAAAATCGCACCCCTATCCTGCCCTGACCTAACCACTTACATCTACAACACCACGCTGTCATCCTTCCTAGAAGTTCTTGCTCCTCTTTCTACATGCAGAACCAGGCCCCATCTGCCACAACCCTGGCAAACAGACGACACCAGAAGTCTCAAGAGACGCATCTGTGCTCTTGAGCGAGCATGGCGTAAATCGAAATTCTTGCAAGACTTTACACTCTACAAATCTGCCCTTCTCAAATACAACTCCCCAGACGATGTTCACTGGAACGAAACGCGTCGGGAGAACACGCTGACTTTACTGCCTGTTTTATATTAAGCGCTTCATTTACCCTACTGTCATGTGAGTGTAAATATTTTTTAATAAATCATCATATTTTGTATACAGTATGACGCTATGTGCATTCTATCTTTCTTTGGCACTATTGATACTGCTGTATGAAAACCTATGTGAAGACTGCATCAAGCTGCTCTGCGGGACATACAAGTTTCTGACCATTGGATGTTACATTGATTTGTGATTTCTTTACGCCCGAATGACCTGATGAGTATATACTCAGTTAGGTCTCACCTTCTGGTAAGCTCAATTACATATCTCTGGTGACGGAGCTTCTATCAATCACTGATGTTTTCTTTCACTTGGACAGAAGTTTATTATGGACCTTCACTTTCTCTGGACAGAAGTTTATTATGGACCTTTTCTCTCAATCAATATGTGTTGATTGACTTTTTTCAATCAATATAGATATTCAGTTATTGAGTCTATCATTATTTGCAGCGCCGCACCTTATTTGTTTTTTATTTTATTCTGCAAAATTGATCTAGTTTTGTGGTGCTGGCAGCTACTCTTTGTAATTTTCTAGCAGCGCGTTGTTTATGTACATTTGTGTGTATATAAGGTTTTATCTCAAATACAACTCCTGCCTCCACACTGCTAAACACACCTACTACAACACTCTCATACAAACCCTCTTATCCAAACTTCATTAACTCTTCTACCCTTAATTCCTTACTTAACCCCCTACTGCCCCCACCCACCAACTTGCTTACCGCTCAACAGATTGCCAACCATTTGAAAAGTAAAACCGACACAATTCGCAAGGAGACATCCAGCATTCAAATTCCTCCACTACCCAACACATCAGGTCCAACACCACACTTAATACTCTCCTCCTTTTGTCCCAGTTACCACTGATGAATTTGATAAATTCCTCTCCATTGCCCACCTCACTACCTGTCCCCTGTACCCTCTCAATTACTATCCTGAACTCCATAACCCACATTTTTAACCTCTCCCTCTCTTCTGGCACCTTTCCTTCCCCACTCAAACATGCACTGGTTACCCCATCTTCAAAAAAACCCTCACTAGACCCCACCTATTTGAATAACTTAAGACCCATCTCCCAGTTCCCGTTTGCCTCCAAGCTCATCTAACACGTTGTCCATGACCGAATGAGCCGCTACCTCACAGATGACAACCTTCTTCCTTACAGTCCGGCTTCCACCCACAGCATTCTACTGAAACTACCCAACTAAAATTCACAATGACCTACTAACTGCTAAAACCAATGGCCATTACTCCATACACATACTCTTAGACCTCTCTGCTGCCTTTGACACCATTGAACACCTGCTCCTCCTCAGAAAACGACACTACCTAGGCCTCCGTGATTCTGCTTTATCTTGGTTCTCCTCCTACCTATCTCAGCACACTTTCAGTGTCACTCACAAATCCATCTCCTTCGTTCCTCTTTCTGTTGGGGTACCCCAAGGCTCTGTCCCTGGGCCCCTCCTATTCTCACCCTATACCTCTGTCCTGGACCAGTTGATAACCTCCCATGGCTTCCAATACCACCTCTATGCCGACGACACCCAGATCTATCTCTCCACTGCTAAACTCACCCCCTTTATCTCCACACGGATCTCAAACTTACTGAATGACATATCGGTATGGATGTCACACCACTTCCTCAAACTCAATCTTTCTAAAACTGAGCTTGTTATATTTCCTCCTTCATGGTCCACCCCATGACCATTAATAGCAACAATACAACCATTGGTCCCTTCACATTGGTCCCTTGGTCCCAGGGTGCTGGGTGTAATCCTTGTCTCTGACCTCTCATTCAGCCCCCACATCCAATCGCTGGCTAAATCCTGCTGCCTTAACCTCCACAACATCTCCAGAAGTTCGACCCTACCTGACTAATGACACTACAAAGCAACTTATTCACTCCTTGATTATTTCCCGCCTTGACTAATGCAACTCTCTCCTTAATGGCCTACCCTTACGCAGGCTATCCCCCCTTCAGTCTATTATGAATTCTGCTGCTAGACTAATACACCTCACTAACCGATCTGTGACTGCTGCTCCTCTCTGCCAATCCCTTCACTGGCTTCTCCTACCTCACCGTATAAAATTCAAAATGCTAACCACAACATACAAGGCCATTCACAACATCGGCCCTATCTACATCACCAACCTCATCTGCAGATATCGCCTAAATCGTCCACTCCTCCCAGAACCTCCTGCTCTATAGCTCCCTTGTTACTTCCTCCCATGCTCGCCTTCAGGACTTCTCCAGAGCCTCTCCCATCCTCTGGAACTCCCTGCCTTGGTATGTCTGATCAGCCCTTACCCTGTCCACCGTTAGGAGATCCCTGAAAACTCATTTATTCAGGGAAGCCTATCCCACACCCACCTAACAACTGTCCCCGAGCAACGCCCATCAAATCACTCTCTGCAGCTATTACCTTTGGTACCACCCGTTCTCCATTTAGAATATAAGAATGTAAGCTCTTCCTGTACCTTCTGTATTGAACGGTATTGTAATTGTGCTGTCCCCCCTATACATTGTAAAGCGCTGCATAAACGGTTAGCGCTATATAAATCGTGTATAATAATAATAAGCAGTTGACCCTTGCAATGCAGGCACAGTCACACTGCAAGAAAGGGCATTTCGTTTTTTCAGCTTTTGCTAACAAGCTAGAAATAATGGCACATTATTAAATGTATTTTTAAAAATGAGATGAGATTGTATGAAACACTGTCTGGATGTGATGGAAGATTTTAATTAGCTGTAACAGATTGTAGAGCTGGCCATACAGTTTTTAATCTTATTTTTTTGTTTTTGTTTACAAACGGTTTATTTAAATATAAGTCTCAATACAATTTAACTCTACATTGGTAAGCGGCACATACATAAAGATTGATGCGAAGAATATCAGCCTAATGTATAAGTAGCAGTGATATAAGAGGGAGGAATACAAACATTGGGATGTATATTTGAATCATTGATAAAACATTATAGAGGCATAAAGACCTTATGGATTTGTTTATTAATAAAAAAATTCAACAATATTATATTGTAGTTCAATGAACTAACAGAGATAAATCCCAAGGTTTCCATTTTTTTTATTATATGTGTCCATAGTATCGAATAGTGTGTGATGGATATGTTATGATAGCTTGATGGCTAACATGCGATTCACAATTTGAGACCATGGCACAGTAGATGAACGCCAGTTAAGAGCGATAGCCCAGTGTATTGAGCTGAATATCAGGAATAGGATAGAAAAGGAGGCACATTTTAGATGTCAGTTCAATTCTTCTACCTGTTATTTGTTCTATTTTGTTTTTAGCTTGTCGCCATGTAGTTTTAAGGTGTGTACATTCCCAGAACCCTGTGCTGGGCATCCTCTAAAGCATAGGGGAGAGGTTGTTGGATAGAATGAGTTGATTCTGTCTGGGGTAAGGTACCACCTATACTGAAGTTTGATGGCGGATTCCCTGATGGAGGCTGTCTTGGTGCTTTTTTGAAAATTGTTGATCATAATGTCCCATTGTTCTATAGAGAAGGATTCATTCAAGTCCGATTCCCACTGGGACATCTGACGTGTTTTACCTGGTGTGTTGTGTTCATTTAGGCTTTTATAAATTTTGGATATTAAACCCCTATCAACAATCAAATTTTATTAAACACTTTTTTTCTGCAAAACATTTTCCATTTTGTACCAGTATACCTAAACCATAACCTGGTTAAATAATCCTAGGGAACAAAGAGTATATCTTACATGAAACCTTAGTAGGTAGGGATGAGACGAACACCCCCCCCCCCTTGTTCGGTTCGCATCAGAACCTTCGAATGGACCGACCGTTCGCGCAAACATTTAGAACCCCATTGATGTCTATGAAACTCGAACGTTCAAATTCAAAAGTGCTCATTTTAAAGCCTAATATGCAAGGTATTGTCGTAAAATGTCTTTGAGAGCCCGGGTCTTGCCCCAGGGAACATGTATCAATGGAAAAAAAGTTTTAAAAATGGTCGTTTTTTTCTGGAGCAGTGATTTTAATGATGCATAAATAAAAAAATAAAAAAATGAAAAATTCCTTTAAATATTGCACCTGCTGGGTGTCTATAATATGCCTGTGAAAACGCCTTTGAGAACCCGGGTCTTGCCCCAGGGAATATGTATCAATGGAAAAAAAGTTTTAAAAACAGTATTTTTTTCTGGAGCAGTGATTTTATTGATGCTTAAATAAAAAATAAAAATAAATGAAAAATTCCTTTAAATATCGTACCTGCTGGGTGTCTATAGTTTGCCTGTGAAGTGGCACGTGTTTTGAACTGTCCCTGCACAAAATTAGATTACTATAAGAAAAAAGTAATTTAAAACTGCTTGCGTCTTTAATGTAATGTCTGGTCCCTGCAATATGGATGAAAATCATTGAGAAAAATAGCACAGACATAGACAGTACACACACCACATAGCTTTAGGTGCACACTGCAGAGGACACAGGCAGTACACACCAAGTAGCTTTAGGTGAAAACTACAGAGGAAAAAGGCAGTACACACACCATGTAGCTTTATGGTGCACACTGCAGAGGACACAGGCAATACACCACGTGAGAATACTGCAGCTACCAGTAAATTAGGAATAACTGATCTAGCTAAACTATACAGTGTATATAATTGTGAAATCCTTCGCGCTAAAACAATCAATGTGACAATAATAATGCTCAGATTGCAGCAAAAACTAATAGTGTTTACCATACACAAGTGAAGCATAAATATAAAAGTGAATTTGCGCAAAAAAACACATCAATCAATAAAACATATGTGACAAATATGTAATAAATAATGGGTGAAAAGTAGATAGATAAATTAAAATAGAAATAAAAGTCCATATGTGTTAAAAAAGTCCATATAGTGCAAACGTGCAGTGCACAAAAGTTGCTCTCAGTGAAGCTGTAAAGCTGACAATAAAGTGCTAGTGCTCCTCCGTGCATTCAGCCTCTCAGGCCTCTCACCTTAATGGCATATATAAATGCCGTGATACTGGGTCAAACTAGCCCATGCCACTCCAAACACACAGCCTCACAGGCCTCTCACCTCTCAATAGATCAATAAAAGCCTCCAAACAAATCCTCTGGGTAAATTCAATGATAGTGGGCGACACCAGGAGCTATTCAGTCATCTCTATGTCTTGTGGTACCCCTTTGCTGTATTACTCGGGGAAACATAAGGAAAGATAGGCCTCCAATGGTGTAGTATGTCACAACGTATATATTTATTAAAACAAAGTAATCTCCTTACATCAATAAAGAATAAAAGCAGGCATCAAATAAACAAGGCGGCATCTGCCATATATCTCACGTCACTTCCAGGTGTACGTCTGAATCCCTACGCGTTACGGCTCTCTTGCCTTCATCTGGGGAACCTGATTTAGTGTGGCAGCATTCAATATATATGCCGTTTGGCGGATGTATGCCAATCCGCCATCATTGCGGGGTTCGACGGAAATTGTCGATCCGCCATCTTGTCGAAGTCCGGTGGATTCGAACGTTAAACGGAAGTGTATGTTCCGTCATTCTACACTCCGCCGGGGTATAGTGCGTTCGATCGTTAGGTGGACGTCATTCGCCATTTTGTCGAAATTCAATGTATACGATCATTGACCGGTAGTCCGTACGATCGTTGGACGGACGTTATCCGCCATTTTGTCGAAGTTCAATGCATACGATCATTGACCGGAAATACGTACGATCGTTGGACGGACGTTATTCGCCATTTTGTCGAAGTTCAATGCATACGATCATTGACCGGAAGTACGTACGATCGTTGGACGGACGTTATTCGCCATTTTGTCGAAGTTCAAAACATACGGTCATTGACCGGAAGCAAAACAACCCGTCATCACCGGACCCCCGACCAAGATGCTCCCCCGCCATTTTCTTGGAGTCCTTATTGTGGTCTGCCATCACTCAGAGGGAGGCCCTCTTATCTAAATCGGGCTACCTCTAACAGTGACACAATATGCAGTCATCCACACTCCCATAAGATCAAACGTAGTCTGCATGTATCTCTTGTACATGTAAACTTAATACACTATTATATAAATATATATACAAAAAATAATAATTATATATATAAAAAATAATAAAATTAAATTAAAATTATTATGTAATTTTATATACATTTTATTTAATTTTATTATTTTTTATATATATAATTATTATTTTTTATATATATATTTATATAATAGTGTATTAAGTTTACATGTACAAGAGATACAAAATGGCGAATAACGTCCGTCCAACGATCGTACGTACTTCCGGTCAATGATCGTATGCATTGAACTTCGACAAAATGGCGAATAACGTCCGTCCAACGATCGTACGTATTTCCGGTCAATGATCGTATGCATTGAACTTCGACAAAATGGCGGATAACGTCCGTCCAACGATCGTACGGACTACCGGTCAATGATCGTATACATTGAATTTCGACAAAATGGCGAATGAGTCCACCTAACGATCGAACGCACTATACCCCGGCGGAGTGTAGAATGACGGAACATACACTTCCGTTTAACGTCGAATCCACCGGACTTCGACAAGATGGCGGATCGACAATTTCCGTCGAACCCCACAATGATGGCGGATTGGCATACATCCGCCAAACGGCATATATATTGAATGCTGCCACACTAAATCAGGTTCCCCAGATGAAGGCAAGAGAGCCGTAACGCGTAGGATTCAGACGTACACCTGGAAGTGACGTGAGATATATGGCAGATGCCGCCTTGTTTATTTGATGCCTGCTTTTATTCTTTATTGATGTAAGGAGATTACTTTGTTTTAATAAATATATACGTTGTGACATACTACACCATTGGAGGCCTATCTTTCCTTATGTTTCCCCGAGTAATACAGCAAAGGGGTACCACAAGACATAGAGATGACTGAATAGCTCCTGGTGTCGCCCACTATCATTGAATTTACCCAGAGGATTTGTTTGGAGGCTTTTATTGATCTATTGAGAGGTGAGAGGCCTGTGAGGCTGTGTGTTTGGAGTGGCACGGGCTAGTTTGACCCAGTATCACGGCATTTATATATGCCATTAAGGTGAGAGGCCTGAGAGGCTGAATGCACGGAGGAGCACTAGCACTTTATTGTCAGCTTTACAGCTTCACTGAGAGCAACTTTTGTGCACTGCACGTTTGCACTATATGGACTTTTTTAACACATATGGACTTTTATTTCTATTTTAATTTATCTATCTACTTTTCACCCATTATTTATTACATATTTGTCACATATGTTTTATTGATTGATGTGTTTTTTTGCGCAAATTCACTTTTATATTTATACAGTGTATAAATATATATACAACACCTGGGATGCATATATATCCTCTACACACTGTAACTTTAACTGACTAGCCTGCCTGCCTGCCTTCTCTATCTACCTACTAAAAATTACACTCTCGACAGGCACCCTCCGACACCGGTGCTGCAGGGGGGCAGGGGGACTGTACTGAGTAGATTACTGGGGGAGGTGGGCTTGACAGATGTCTGGAGGGCGAGGTACCCGATAACTAGGCAATTCTCATGTTTTTCTAAGACGCACGGTTCCCTGTCCCGCATAGACCTTTGTGTGGGGTCCTCTCAGGTTCTAAACATGGTCCCCAGGGTGGAGTATTTTCCCAGGGGGTTTTCTGACCACTCCCCATTGGTGGCCCATCTGGTTACCCGTTCGGTTTCTTCCCTGCCTAGAGCTCCATGGAAGCTGAACGCCTTTTGGCTGAAGCTGTTTACTTCCCCAGATCGTATTGTATACCAGATTGACCAAAATTTCCTGGAGAACTGGGGTGGCATAGACCCTGCACTAGGATGGGACTCGTTCAAGGCCTGTTTGAGGGGAACGTTTATTGGGGAGATTGCGTCCATTAAGCACGGCTCATCTGATCTTTTAGAGCGGGTGGAGGATCAGGTGAGGCAGTTGGAACTCGTTTATTCTAGACTCCACAGAGTCCGCGAGGGAGGCATGGATGTCGGGTCAGGACTCCCTGGACCGGCTGAGAACCTCCGCCACGAAACTAAAGCGCTTCTTGACTAAGCAGGCCTACTATGAGGAGGGGGAGAAGACTGGCCGCCTTTTGGCCAGGATTGCCAGGTCACAGCAGGCATCCCCTGCCTTAGGAGCAATCCGAGGCGCCCAGGGGCGATTGGTAAACGACCCAGAGTTGATTATAGCAGAGCTAGCTGCCTTCTATGCTGAGCTGTACAAATTGCGTGATAACTACACGGATGAGGAGCTGCATCACTATGTGCATGCGGTGACTCTCCCGTCCCTGAGTGATGGGGCGAGGACTGAGATGGAGAGGCCGCACACCCCGGAGGAGCTCTTGGAGGCGGCTGCCTCCTTTCCCACATGTAAGGCCCTGGGGGATGATGGGATTCCCATGGAGGTGTACACTCAATATGGGGGAGTCCATGACAAGGACGAACATTATCCTGCTTCTGAAGGAGGGCAAGGATCCCCTGGATCCGGACTCGTATAGGCCGATATCGCTGCTGCAAAGTGATGTCATGATTCTGGCGAAGGTGCTGGCCATACGCGTTAACAAGTTTATCCTGTCCATTGTTCACCCGGACCAGGCAGGGTTTATGCCACGCAACTCTACCGCAACTAATCTTCGACGGTTGTACCTGAAAATGCAGACCCCTTCGGATTCCGTCGGCAACAGGGCACTGTTGTCTCTTGATGCCAACAAGGCGTTTGACAGTGTTGGCTGGAGGTATCTCTGGGCGCTACTGGCCAGGTTTGGCCCTAATCTCCTGAGGTGGGTGAGACTTCTGTATGATGCGTCCCAGGCAGCCATACAATTTTCCAAGTTTATAACACTCATTTTGATTTAATTATTACGGTAAAGTGAAACAGACATAGTATAGTAAATAACCACAATCATTGACTACTATAAAATATTTGGTTAACTGGCCAGAAAACAATGTCTTCTAATTTATTGTGCAGTTACAAGCATTCCTTCAAAATGATACATTTCTGAAAATTGTTTAGAGGCCTGATGCTTGTAAATACCCCTGTACTGCCTGCTAGACCCAATGTCATCCCAGGATACTGTATCTGGGAAGAGATCGTTTCTCATTTTCATGGATTATGATGGATTCCACTGATCAAAAATAATGCACGATGTACCCCAGTGTTCTTCCTTAATGTCTATCATCAACATCCCTTATGTGGCCAAAGAAATACTTATCAGTGCCTCTTCATACACTATAGGTGATTTCTCTTAGGCCATAGACTTGATGTGTATGCAATAACCACACTGTAAAATCTGCAGATGCAGGCTTAGTTATCTTTGCATCTATATGTAAAGTTATTGTTTTTCATACATATAAATTACATATTTTACTTTACAAATGCACATGGTTGTTCCACTTTCGTATCACCTTCTCTAAATAATATACATACAGTACAGTATATCTCTATGTGGCTTTGTTATGTTCCTTGGCTGAGGATATTTCTTCATTGAATGTTATTAATGTTTTCAGACCCGGAGGCTGCCACAGTGTTCTGAAAGAGGCAGTAAGTACTTTAATTGTGTTTTTAATGGTATTTATGGTACACACTTTTGTAAATTGTGATTTTCTATTCCATGATATCATTGATAAAAAAAATCGGCCTGTCTGTTATCATTCTGTGGCTGGTATTGACCGTATACAGGAAATGTGTCACTTTTCTTCATTTGTTTATTTTGTGCCTTAGTACTGTTCTGTAGTTAGCATGCTTTTCATTTTCTGACATGGCGCAGGCCTCTTCCTTATTTCTCTAAGGCACCTTCTAAGTGGACTATGAAGGATGCAGATCTTTTCCATAACTTTTTCCGGTCTGGACTGACTTGGAGGCAATTGGACGTGAAGACATAAAGGTCCATTTGCAAACAGCTGCCTATAGACTAACATGAAGCTTCAGATCAGGTCCACCTGAACAACTGAGAGGTAGATCTGATTGTACTTCTTGTTTGGAAGGGGCCTAAGGAAAGTGAATTGTCTTACTCTAGTGCTAAGTTGACCTGAAGCATTTTCATTTAAAATAATTGTACTGTATGTTGAGAAAAGATAACAGGCAATCTACAGAATAACTTGTAGCACAGCCAAGAGGTGATCACAACATTATACACAACAAATTGCCATCCATTCTACGTCATAGAAGTATAGCAATCACCACAATATCACAACAGGGCAGTGAAAGGAATTAACACTGCTAAATACAAACCCCAATAAACATAAATGCTTGTAACAAAGAAACAGGGCATGCTGATCATTTATTATTCTGTAGCAAAATCTCTAACCTCTTCCAGTTTAATGAGAACCTTTGAGGCCACAGACCGCTGACATCCTTCAATATGTAGTGGGTTGTGAGGCATAGTGGGTGCAAAGGTGGTAAAAGTCATTGGGCGCCAGACACTAGATGTTTTATTTCTTTTAACAGTCCTTTTATATTTTGCAAGGGAAAGAGGGTTGGGGTCAGGACACCCTTAAGTAGTTGCAATTTAAATAGGCAGACTCAGAGGCTTCAATAGGAGGACAGCCGTACAGGGAAAGACCCCAACAACTGCAAAACTACCAAGAAATGGCCATCCACCTAAACTGACAGGTCGGGCAAGGAGAGCATTTATCAGAGAAGCAGCTAACTTTTTGTCACACCGTATTTACTCAGTGGTCTTACAAGCGCATTTTTTTGGAAAAAATGCACTTTTTTAAATAAAAAAATAAGACAACAATAAATCTGGCCCAATTTTTTTACATATTGTGAAAGATAATGTTACGCCGAGTAAAATGATACCCAACATGTCACGCTTAAAAATTGCACCCGCTCGTGGCATTGCGTCTAACTTTTACCCTTAAAAATCTCGATAGCCGACGTTTAAAAAATTCTATAGGTTGCATTTTTTGAGTTACAGAGGAGGTCTAAGGCTAGAATTATTGCTCTCGCTCTAACGATCACGGCAATACCTCACTTGTGTGGTTTGAACACCGTTTTTATATGCGGGCGCTACTCACGTATGCGTTCGCTTCTGCGCGCTAACTCGTCAGGACGGGGCGCTGTTTTCGTATTTATTTTTATTTATTTTACAATTTTTAACACTGAAATAAAATAAAAAATACAAATTATCACTTTTATTCCTATTACAAAGAATGTAAACATCCCTTGTAATATAAAAAAGCATGACAGGTCCTCTTAAATATGAGATCTGGGGTCAAAAAGACCTCACATCTCATATTTAGGCTTAAATGCAAAAAAATTAAATAAAAATTGAAACTTTTTTCAAATGACAGGAAAAAAAAAATGTCTCTTTAAGACGCTGGGCGGGACTGACGTTTTGACGTCACTTCCGCCCAGCAGAGCTATGGGGACGGATGAGGGACATTTTTCCCTCACTCGCATCCCCACACAGCAGACGAGCAGACCCGAGGCCTCTGCCGCTACCGACGGCTACAGTAAGCGGCGGAGGGTGCAAGAGAGTGGCGGGAGCCTCTCCCTCCACCGATAACGGCAATCTCGCGGTGAATCCGCCGCGGAGACTGCCATTATCGTGTACAGGACCTCCCACTGCAAAGATGGATATCTGGGTTGTGGCAGCAGCTGCTGCCGTTACCGAGATGTCTATCTTTAAAGTGAGGACGTATAACGGCGGTGGGCGGTCGGTAACTAGTTTATCATGCTTTTCACAAATCTGGCCTTTATGGAAGAGTGCCAAGAAGAAAGCCACTGTTGAAAGAAAGCCATTAGAAGTCCTGTTTGCAGTTTGCGAGAAGCCATGTGGGGGACACAGCAAACATGTGGAAGAAGGTGCTCTGGTCAGATGAGACCAAAATTTAACTTTTTGACCTAAAAGAAAAACACTATATGAGGTGGAAAACTAACACTGCACATTACCCTAAACACACGATCCCCACCATAAAACATGGTGGTGGCAACATCATGTTGTGAGGATGCTTTTCTTCAGCAGGGACAGGGAAGCTAGTCAGAGTTGATGGGAAGATGAATGGAGCCAAATACAGGGCAATCTTAAAAAAAAAAACTGTTATGCCGTGTACACACGATCGGTTCGTCTGATGAAAACAGTCTGATGGACCGTTTTCATCAGACAAACCGATCGTGTGTGGGCTCCATCGTTTTTTTATCCATCGGTGAAAAAACTAGGAACTTTTAAGTTTTTCGTTTTAAAATTATCTGATGGTTAAAAAAACGATAGAAAAAAACAATCGTCTGTGGGCAAATCCATCGGTTAAAAATCAACGCATGCTCAGAATCAAGTCGACGCATGCTCGGAAGCATCGAACTTTGTTTTTCTCAGCACGTTGTTGTGTTTTACATCACCGCGTTCTGACACGATTGTTTTTTTTAACTGATGGTGTGTAGGCAAGACTGATAAAAGTCAGCTTCATTGGATATCTGATGAAAAAATCCATCAGACCGTTTTCATCGGTTGAACCGATCATGTGTACAGGGCATTACAGTAAAACTAACAATAACATTTCTTAATAGGGGGCCAAATAGGGACCCTAAAACCATACTGGAGAGCTGCACTTAATCACAGGAAGTTGGGAGATCATGTTCTGAGGTAGTAACATATCAAATAGGATATTATTCCACATGTAGGATGAATGAGAGAAGTTCAGATAGAAGAAGAAACTAGCTTTGAAGAACATCACAGCCAGTTTCAAGGAAGGCAGGAGAATTGCGCCATCTATGGGTAAAAAAAGTGAAAAAAGAAGTACAGGTGTATTGGGCTAAAAGAGGTAGTCAAGTACCAAGTATACTATCCCATTTGTGGTGAAGAGGTATACAAAATTGTGCACAGAATAAATAATATAGGGGTCTGGGGTGTATGCAGCAAACTGAATCAGGACTGGATCATGAATACGTATGTATAGTAAATTAGACAATACTGTCAGTGTACCCAGCTGTAATGTAGTAAAGTAGACAAGAGTGCTTTTTTTCAGATCCTTGAGAAAGATGGAATGCAGGATAGAAATAAATACAGAAAAAGAGGGATATCCTTCAGCACACAATATGTAGGCAAAGAACATGTCCCTGCCATGGCCCTGGCCAGCAAAGTTCTAATATGCAGAAAATGATTGGCTCGTCAGCTTTTTTACCTCTATTTTTCCCTTACAGTATATTGGTTTCTCAAAATAACAGATGTGGCAATATAGAGGCTGGATATATTATTAGTGCAGCATAACACTTTTGTAGAAAAAATTACAATTTTGTTAGATATGACATCAGACCAAAAACAGGGACAACTGAAGCTGTAGGAGGCAAAAGGGGATTTGGTCTCAAAAGAGGGACAGTTCCCCCAAGTGAGGGACAGTTAGGACTTTGTTAGTTTTTGTATCCACATAAAAAAATCAGTATGAATGTAGGAATATCTGATTTCTTCTGTATGTTGGTGTTGTATTATTGCTGCATATCTCCGGGACATGTAAGTTGTGTCGATCTACTAACAGGAAGCTTGAGCTCCCCTTAGGGACAAAGTCTTGTGGAGCAGTCTGATGTGGTCCACGACCTCAAACCTATGGCAACCTTCACAGCCTCCATCGGGTGCAGGCTGCTTTACTGAATGATTGCTGGTCCTCCATAATCCTAGCGGCTGTCATACACAAGATGCTTTTTTGGCCAGCTTCTCGCTCTTCCTTTTCTTTTTTAACACACAGACACAGGGAGCTGAGCCGCGTGGATTTCATATAGTGCAATCCATACAGGGGTTATAAAAGTGGATCCTCATGTTGTGTGATGAGCTTGGTGTCATTCTGGGAGTGTGTGAGTGTGAGTATTTTTGCGTAATAAAGATGGTAAAATAAACGGTGAGTAAACATCAGGGAATTGTCCCATGTACAATGATGATCCTGATCATTATTTAAAATCTTCAATATGCTATTGTAAAATAAAAAAAAAAATCTAAATTCTGAACCATTTCATTTAATAATATCTCGCAATCTGTTACCAAATCACTTAATTGGCTCTTGCTCTTCATTGCCAGTGATTTTCAGAAGGAGGAATGCGATGTTCCCAGGTCCCTAGTAAATTCTGGATGACAGCAACAATATATAAATTACATTCTCGGTTATATGTATATATATATATATATATATATATATATATATGTTTATCTATATGTATACAGTACAGACCAAAAGTTTGGACACACATTCTCATTCCAAGAGTTTTCTTTATTTTCATGACTATGAAAATTGTAGAGTCACACTAAAGGCATCAAAGCTATGAATTAACACATGTGGAATTATATACATAATAAAGTGTGAAACAACTGAAAATATGTCATATTCTAGGTTCTTCAAAGTAGCCACCTTTTGCAGCAGACACATCTCTAGAACAACTGTTAAGAGGAGACTGTGTGAATCAGGCCTTCATGGTAGAATATCTGCTAGGAAACCACTGCTAAAGAAAGGCAACAAGCAGAAGAGACTTGTTTGGGCTAAAGAACACAAGGAATGGACATTAGACCAGTGGAAATCTGTGCTTTGGTCTGATCAGTCCAAATTTGAGATCTTTGGTTCCAACCACCATGTCTTTGTGCGACGCAGAAAAGGTGAACGGATGGACTCTACATGCCTGGTTCCCACCGGGAAGCATGGAGGAGGAGGTGTGATGGTGTGGGGGTGCTTTGCTGGTGACACTGTTGGGGATTTATTCAAAATTGAAGGCATACTGAACCAGCATGGCTACCACAGCATCTTGCAGCGGCATGCTATTCCATCCGGTTTGCGTTTAGTTGGACCATCATTTATTTTTCAACAGGACAATGACCCCAAACACACCTCCAGGCTGTGTAAGGGCTATTTGACCAAGAAGGAGAGTGATGGGGTGCTGCGCCAGATGACCTGGCCTCCACAGTCACCGGACCTGAACCCAATCAAGATGGTTTGGGGTGAGCTGGACCGCAGAGTGAAGGAAAAAGGGCCAACAAGTGCTAAGCATCTCTGGGAACTCCTTCAAGACTGTTGGAAGACCATTTTAGGTGACTACCTCTTGAAGCTCATCAAGAGAATGCCAAGAGTGTGCAAAGCAGTAATAAAAGCAAAAGGTGGCTACTTTGAAGAACCTAGAATATTACATATATTTTCAGTTGTTTCACACGTTTGTGTTATGTATATAATTCTACATGTGTTAATGCATAGTTTTGATGCCTTCAGTGTGAATCTACAATTTTCATAGTCATGAAAATAAAGAAAACTCTTGGAATGAGAAGGTGTGTCCAAACTTTTGGTCTGTATTCTGTATATATATATATATATATATATATATATATATATATATATATATATATATATATATATATATATATATATATATATATATTTATATATATATATATATATATATATATATATATATATATTTATATATTCACACAGTAAAAACAGAAACTATAAAGGCCAATCGTGTTTCACTGTTCATGAATATCAGAGGCAGCTGCAGCTAAAATTTGTAAAAAAGATTATATGAGATGAATAAAACAAATGTAAACCCTAAGTTTGTTGTAAATGAAATTTGGTTCGGGAAAAGTGCTGTCTGTTATAGACAATTGCCTATTGCCAATAGCCTATTGCTAATAAAATAATGTTTTTACCTTTTTCATCTTTTGTTGCATCCCGTTTCTGTAGATTTCCTGCAGTTCCTTTTTGTAGCCATGTCTTTATCTACATGCATGCGCTCCAGCAATGGTCTGCATGGCATTTTTCACACTTGCCTCCCTGATGATAAAAATACTGGACCATGCCTACATAATGTGTATTGAAATAGCCATTGGTAGTCTCCAACAGAAGCCAGTGTGACAAAATTACTATACATATTAGATTTGGAAGACAGGACATGGTCTCTAAATATTTGGAAGTCCCTGAGCAAAAGCGTTCATGGCAGGATCACCTGGTATTATTTTAATGAAAGCTGTAGATTTAAAAAGATTGCACATAGCTTGAAATTACATTAACATGTTAAAGCTTATAGCAGATTTTAGTGATTGGTTTTACATCTACTTTTATGATGGGAAAATGTGTAATTCATAACTTAACAGGAAAAGTCTCCTCTTCTGTTTCCGTAGGCACTGACCTTCTTTGTCTAAAGGTAAAGTCGACAAAGCATACATCTACCAGCAAACTTAATATTGTGTAAAGTCCTCTTGTCTTGAGACATATTTAGTGCTTTAGATAAACCATATACATTCTACATAGTACAGTAGATGAATTTAATGAAAACCCTCTTTGTGTTCAGCTAGCACAATAAGACACATCTAAACTGAACCTATACTTCTGTAGGAGTTTTGCATAGAAAGCAGTGCAGTGTGACAAAGCTTTTAGCCTGAGTTACTAGTTCTACTTCACAAATACACAACAACGCTGATCTGACAGTATATCAGTTTTTAGGGTGCTGGCAGTTTCTTGCTGCTGTATGAAATATTCAGCAGAAAATACACCAAGTTTTCTATGGGTGATTTACAAAGACATGAAAGGGGAACAGTTAGCAAAGGATTTTATATGTTCTCATTTTGTTTTTCGATTCGGAACCTCATCAAACCTTTCTCCTTTTTTACCTACAAGTCTGACCACATATATTACTCTTATTCCTATCTCTCTCTAAGGCCTCAAAATATCATTTTGTGATAAACCATTTTCTTTATGTAACAGGAGAACAAATAATTCACACAGTGTGGATCAGGTCTATATTTTAAAAGAAAAACAGCATAAACCTATGGTATTATAATGAATATACTGTAGAAATATCTGCAGAACAGGTATATTTTACCAATGGCTTGGCATAGATCATAGGAGTTACCTACTAAAGTAAAATTGCAATAATGTATCCTACAATGCTCATATTTGTTATGTTTCATTTTATGGCACATTATGTTTAAAGCCCAGCTTACCAAAGTACCCCATCAGCCTCCATTGACTACCAATGCACCCCTCTGGCCCCCACTGACCACCAATGTACCTTTCCTACCCCCACTGACCACAAATGTACCCCTCTATCCCCTACTGAACCTCTTCAGCCTGAACTGACTTCCACTGTATCCCTACAGCCTCTACTGATCACAATGGTACTTTTTAGCCCTCACTGATGCCCACCCCAATGTCCCTTATGTTCTTCTAACTCTTTGGCCTCCACTGACCACCATGGTGTGCCCTGGAACCCCACTGACCTCCAATGTACTCCTCTAGCCCCCACTGCTACCCATGTTTTTTTCTCCATTGGCCCCTTTGGTATTCTTCCTCCTGTCAGCCTACAACAGGAGGTTTGTTACTGAAAGAGTCACCAGGTGAAACTAAAACTAAAACCTTTTCATGAAACTTTGTGGTGACACCATTTATTGGAAGGCAGATTAAGGAACATATGCACGAACGTACCCTTACACCAGAGTGGAGTGCGTGACTGTGACTAAGCATTTTTATTAGTGTAGATGTAGCACCCAAACATGTGCATATGTGATTATGTTTTAAAAAAAAAATGATACTACACTATTGGACTTTATTGTATTGTATTAAGCAATATATTTTGAAGATTGGAGGCATTGTCCAAAGAGAATATGAGATCCTGAGGCATGTATCAGTGAGTAAGAATGGCCTTTTATAATGAATTTATAACTGGGTCACTTTGACCCAGTTTGCAGGCTGGAACATGTATTGCAATATATATGGTCTAAGATTCCCCCTTTTTATAAGCTCTATTTGCTCTATATAAGAGTTAATAAAAGGTTACACCTCTTTAGTATGTCATGTGCTGTATATATGGAAGCTATTTAGGACCTGAATGCTTCCATTTCCATTGCAGGTCAGTAATTTAAAAGGGAATCCTGTAAGGAAAACTGCGGGGAGAGCTTTTGGCCGGGAAAACCGGCCGTGTGTATGCTTCCTTGCTGTTTTCCAGACAGGAAAACTGCCGGGAATCCTGGCGGGAAAATAGAGAATCTGCTCTCTATTTTCCCGCCGGTATTCCCGGCCAAAGCTCTCCCCGCAATTTTCCAGACGGGGAAACCTCTCGTGTGTACACAGAGAAACTTACCGAGCAGGTTCTAGGGTTTCCCGTCAGGATTTCCCGGCGGACATTATACCCGATCGTGTGTACAGGGCTTAACAATCAGTTGCTAGAAAATTAGTTAATTAGTCAAAACACACTTATACACAGTATAAAAGATGATGTTACGCTGAGTAAATAGATACCAAACATGTCACGCTTTAAAATTGCACACGCCCATGCAATGGTGACAAACAATGTAAATTTTACTATCCATGGTGACCCTTTAAAAGCCTTTACAAGTTACCACTTTATATTTTTACAGAGTAGTTCTGGTGCTAGTTTTACTGCCCATGATCTGCCGTTCTTGAGCATACCTCACATGTGTGGGATGATCACTGTTTGCGTGCGTGCAGGACTGACACAGGCATTCGCCTTTGCATGGGAGGACTTTCAATTTTATATCTTTTACACTGTTTAAAACAACAGGCATGTGACAGGTACTCTTTTTGGAGCGATCTGGGGCCTATACGACCCAAAATACCCCCTCTGCACTTAAAAGCATTCAAAACACCAAGATTGATGTTTTTAAATGCTTTAGATTTTTTTAAATTGGTGCCGTTTGTTTCCAAGTAAACTGGAATTGATGTCATTGCTTCTGATTTACTGTTGCAAAGAGCCAACCAAAGCCAATCCCAGCTTTACTTGGCTGTCCAGCCAGTTGGCGGACGCGCTGGCTGGACGCTCGGGTTTCTCAGTGGGACGGGAGAGCCCGAGAGAGGTGCAGAAGATGGCGGGAGGAGGTGATGGCATCTTCTCCCGCTGCTTGTAATAGCAATCGAGTGGCTAGTAAGCCGCTCCGATTGTTATTACAAGAGAGACGATTGTCGGCTCTAGAAAACATCACCGGGGTGCAGGTATCATCCCATTAAAACCACCGAAAGTCCAACAACGTATGGGAAGTGGTTAAATCAAGACATCTGCTCATACAGTATTACTTATGACCAAAACAGATATAATGTTGTTTTACCTGTTTGACATTAGGTCCAAGAAAAAAACACACCCATGAAAACAAATCTTAACCACATCCTTTCTTTTATTGAAAAACATGTGTTACATAAAGCCCTGAAATGGCTACATCATTACTCATTTCTAAACACACAACCTAAAAGTGCATGGTGAACTCAGTAACTTATTTAAAGCCATTTTCCTGTAAAATAATCCTGTATTTACACAGAGATTCCATAAAGCAGTGTACAGCTTGCCACAGTCATTTGCTTCCACATACACTGAGCAATATAATACAAATGGCACAGGCTGCACTGTGGAATAACTGCATATGTACATCACATGTAGGAAATTGACACGAACAACAGTTAGAAATTATTGTCAGGGGATGCCTTTAAGACATCCTTATTTTCCCTTTTCCGCAAAAACTATTGATCATTATACCATGTATAAATATATCCTAATAATAGTCTTTGAAATCGTATTGCAAACACTGTTCCAGACAGCAGTAGCAGCAAAGGTTCTCCTCCTCTATGGCCTGGAGAACAAAATACGGACACCTTAAATCAGTATTTTATATTCAAAGTCTCAATACACGCTGAAAGGTCAATGGCTCACTGAACATGCTGCCACATTAATCACCCACACACAACAGTTTTCTCTCTTAAATCCTTTTTGCTGACATTTTATTGAGTTGCTATCAAGATTTTATCACAAAAGTACGATTGTAACAGTAACATGTATATAGAATAAAGTCCACATTTTTTTTTCTTTGTTTCAGTAGATGGAAAAAACATTTTTATTTTTCAATTTTTGTAAGCTATTTGTTAAATATTTCTAAATCTATTTCAAAGGGCCAGATTTACATACCTGGAGCTTGTAGGTCCACAGCCATTAAAGTAGTAACGGCCTATCTATCACATGTCCAACCCTCTACACAGCAAAATGTTTTTGGATATCCCTTTAGCATTGTATTTAAATTCTTGATAACTGTGCCTGCCCTATTGAAACAATGTTACCATGGTGTACGCAGAAAAAGTAAAATGCCTCGTGGACTTATAGATTTCCCAAGGCACAAGTCTACTGTGTTTAATGCTAAATCCAGCTTTGAACCCAAGGGGTGTTCAAGTAGCTAGGGGTTTTATCAATATGCAAATCACCATCTGAAAGAGAAATCCTAAATAGGCTTTTCATAAAAAACATGTCATGGCAAATAAACAAAAAAAACTTTCCGCTATTCTTGTATGCTGGTTTTCCAAACAACGGCTGTAATATTCAGCCTTTAAGCTTTTTAAATTGTAATTGATGTTGCTACAGTTTGGGTATTTGGTGATAAGATTTGTGTTTGTAAATTGTGGCATGTATTTAATCCTAACTAAAAATATATGGATAACTTTCTTGGGAAAAAATAAAAAAATATATGGATAATAATATGAAGTTTTCCAATATAGGGATTGAATACATGATTCCATTAATATACAGACATACAATGTTATACAAAGCCGCTTTAAAGTGTACCTAAACCCAAACACCAATGCCAAGTATGTTGCTCCTGTAATGATAAAAAAGTTTAACCTTTGCTGCCTCAGTTATTTATACCGGCGATCCTATGAGTAAGGTGTTTCACAAGGTTTTATTCTCTTTGCATGAGAAATCAGTTCTGCTGTGGCATTGTCATCATGTCTTGTGTGCTCCTGATTTGGACTACAGGAAACAGTACCAATGCACATTGTGCTGACATATTTAGCTGTAGTCACTGCACCGCAGTCAAATAGTGATGTTTAGCCACTGTTGGTGTGTGCACACATCCAGGGGAAGGTCATACAACGACTCTACAGGATGTGTACAGTGAAGGGAGAGAAAAAAATAACAATAGGCATGTAGAAATAAAGCCTAACTGAATGATATGAGTTTTCTAGAACATTCTGCATCATAAATAAGGGCAGTTTTAATCCTTATTTTCTCATCCTTTGTTGCACCCTAGTGCAGCTGATTTTCTGCATCTTCCTTTTCTACATACATGCATTCCAGCAATGTCTGAGTGGTATTTATCAGAGTGGGTTTCTCGATGAAGACAACAATGGACCATGCTTGAATAATATGTGTTGAAACGCCCAATTGTAGTCTCAATAGAAAGCCCATGTAATGGGTGGCAACACAGAAGCACAACTGGAAGACAGGGACAGAGTATTTCTACCATAAGTTGCAAAATGTATTTAAATATATTCCTCCATAGCCACATACTATATATAGTCCCCCTAAAAAGTGTTCATACCCCTTGAAATGTTCCACATTTTATCATGTTACTAAAAAAAAAAATAACAAAAACTAAGTCAACAAAGTCAAATGATAAATGGTTTTCCAAACTTTTTACAAATAAAAATCTGAAACATGTGGTGTGCATTTGTATTTATCACCTTTTACTCTGATACCCCTAACTAAAATCTAGTAAAACCAATTGCCTTCAGAAGTTACCTAATTAGTAAATAGAGTCCACCTGTGTGTAATTTAATCTCGGTATAATTACAGCTGTTCTGTGAAGCCCTCAGATGTTTGTGTAGCACCCTGGGTTATAGTCAGGGCACTCCTCACCAAATCTCTTGTCAGGGGTAGCTACTTTAGATAGTTGTTAGAGATCCATTGATGTCTCCCTAAATTTGGCCTTTTTGTACTTTACTCTTCTGCCACTAGGTGGCCGGGCACTTGGTGGCATTAGATGTGAGAAGGAAATTTCAAGGGCAAGTTATGGGTAATTAAATCTCAGTATAAATACAAGTGTTCTGTGAAGCCCTGAGAGGTCAGGGATAAAATTGTGGGGAAAGCAGGGTTAGGTTATAAAAAAATCCTAAGCTTTGAACATTTCACAGAGCACTGTTGAATCCATCATCCCAAAATGGAAAGAGCATGACACAACTGCAAACCTACCAAAACATGGCCGTCCACATAAACTGACAGGCCGGACAAGGAGAGCATTCATCAGAGAATCAGCCAAGAGGCCCATGGTAACTCTGGAGAAGCTGCAGAGATCCACGGGTCAGGTGGGAGAATCTGGCCTTTATGGAAGAATGGAAAGAAGAGAGCCATTGTTGAAAGAAAGACATACGAGTCCCCATTTGCAGTTTGCCAGAAGCCATGTGGGGGACACAGCAAACATGTGAAAGAAGGTGCTCTGGTCAGATGAGACCAAAATTTAGGGAAATGAGGCGGAAATCTAACACTGCACATCACCCTGAACACACCATTCCCGCTGTAAAACATGGTGGTGGTGGCATCATGTTGTGGGGATGCTTTTGTTCAGCAGGGACAGGGAAGCTGGTTAGAGTTGATGGGAAGTTAGATGGAGCCAAATACAGGGCATTCTTGGAAGAAAGCCTGTTAGAGTCTGCAAAAGACTTGAGCTGGGGTGGAGGTTCACCTTCTAGCAGGAAAATGATCGTAAACATACAGCCAGAGCTACAATGGAATGGTTTAGATCAAAGCATATTCATGTGTTAAAATGGTCCAGTCAAAATCCAGACCTAAATCCAATTGAGAATCTGTAACAAGATTCAAAAAATGCTGTTCACAGACGCTTTCCATCCAATCTGATAGAGCTTGAGCTATTTTGCAAAGAAGAATGGGCAAAAAGTTCACCCTATAGATGTGCAAAGCCTACCCCAAAATATTTACAGCTGTAATTGCAGTAAAGGGTGGTTCTACAAAGTATTGACTGGGGGGGGGGGGGGGCTGAATACAAATGCATGCCACACTTTTCACATATTTATTTGTAAAACATTTTGAAAACCATTTATCATTTATCTTCCACTTCACAATTACGTGACCTTTATGTTGGACGGTCAAATAAAATCTCAATAAAATATATTTATGTTTTTTGTTGTAACATAACAAAATGTGGAAAATGTCAAGGGGTATGAATACTTTTGTATAATTTACTTTGTGCGCACCACAAGCCTTTGCACATGCAGATATCTTGTAAAAGTAACAGCATCATCACTGCGCAGAGAGCCAGCAGGTCCTCTCACTAGCTGATGCTTGCAAAACTTCAAGGAAGAGGATAGTGAAAGTCCACACAAAGAGAAATTAGATGGTCTTAGTATTGCATTTAGACAATATTTGATTACTCTGTTCAGCTCTTGCAATAAAATAAACCTATCCCCATGCTTGAAAATAAAACAAACAGGGATTATCCATAGGACTCCCCTACTTAGGAAGACAAATAATTGATACAGTCCACTATACCACCAGTATGGTGTTGATTATCATACCTGAACACAAAACTATAAAAATATACACTGCTTTCAGTCTTTCCTAGAATGTATACTAAGCTGCTCATGTGCTGCTAAGTATACAGTAGATTGTCCCGGAATGACACAAAGGTACTCCTGCATGTGCAGGAGTTACATCATTTTGTGTCAGCCAATAAAGATGGCCAAAGACAGCATCTGATAGAAGCTAGAGAAAACATTCCAGTACCGGTGAGGGACTTTGTAGGCCTTGGACCTTTGAAATTAAAATAAGTATCTCAGACTCACATCGCTAGAAATATAAATTCTGTCCTTTATAAACAGGATACCCATACACCACTCAGTGTTTCCAAGCAAAGGGCAAAATCAGAATTGCATCATGGAAGGAATAGACCATGTAGGGGTTATTTGGGTATCATAACATATACGTGTGTTGCTAACAAAATTAGCATTTGAAGAATAAGTACTAGATATACGGTACATTCATACGCATTCTATGATGTATGATAATAGTACAAACTAACCACTGTAGGCATGGATTGTAATAATCTGATGTAACCCTTGGTAATCAATTTTTACCTTCATTAGTTTTAGTGTATATAAATTATTAGCTGGTCTATAATCACTATACACCATTACTGTTTACAACAGTATGCTGAACTCAAATTTCCTGGCCTTAGTCCAGTTTACTTACACACCTGTCAGTCTAAGCAGCAGGCATCTTGAGGTTCCTGCACATATCTCACCAGACACCAGCATTCATTTACTCAACCATCCAGTGCTGAGTGCACTTAAAAATTCCACAGGTCTAAGTACGCCGGTTACCCCCATGTACCAGTTTTGGATGTGTTAATTGGTTGTTTACCCAGCGAGTTCTGGATTACAGGGGCCAGGTGGAGTACTATGTGTATCTCAATGCCTAGAAGTACTGTGTGCCTTCTAAAGACTTGTCAGGTAATGAAATAAACCTGTACAGTATGCTGGGTGCTTTTGAAGTGGCATGGGGGCGTTCCCAGTTTTCTGAATATTTGTTGTCAAAACCATACATTTTTCTGTAATAAATTATAATTAAATCTTTATTAGAAATGTCATTAAAATATCTAAATAGAACATAGAATCATTACCATTTATTTATTATTATATAAATTAGTGTGGACTATAAATTGCTACATTAAACTGTTGCGCATTGTAGCAGTAGCATAGCTCTGCCTTGCAATAATAATACTAAAGCAGTATTACTCAAAAGTACTAACAAATCACTTTCTTCAGTCTTCCATGTCAATAACATAATCACACAAATTATTTCTCCTTCAAACTACTGTATGTGCAAGAGTTGTTATCGGTTTACCTGTATACCGTACATGTTACTTATATCACCTGTATGTAACAATTCTGACACCTGCCAAATTGCTTGAACTGAATTATTGCTTATTTCTCACTCCCTTTCCTTAAATTCATTCATTCAGCACAGATGCATTCTTAAAAACATTCTTGATTGCTTAAAAGCATTGGTCTGGGAAGGGAAAAGTTTGAACGTTTGCACCTTTGGCTTTAAATGAGAGGAGAAGGAATAAGGGAAGAACTAGGCACAGGAGAATGTGCTACATCTAGAAATGGGGGGCTGGCACAGGGGTGGATGTGTAGTGGGGTTCTACACTGCCTCTTAGGCTGCGTACACACGATCAGTTCCTCCGATGAGAACAGTCCTAAGGACCGTTTTTATCGGTTAACTGATGAAGCTGACTGATGGTCTGATGTGCCTACACACCATCGGTTAAAAAAATGATCGGTGATGTTTACGTGTTTTAACACAATGACGTGCAAAAAAAAAACGAAGTTCAATGCTTCCAAGCATGCGTCGACTTGATTCTGAGTATGCGCGGCCTTTTAACCAATGCTTTTGCATACTAACGATCGGTTTTGACCCATCGGTCAGGCGTCCATCGGTCAAATTTTATAGCAAGTTCTCTTTTTTTTGACCGAAGGATAACTGACCGATGGGGCCCACACACGATCGGTTTGGACCGATGAAACTGTCCTTTAGTCCGTTTTCATCGGTTTTGACCGATCGCGTGTACGCGGCCTTAATATGGCCAGTTACCCCTGCGGTAGACTTGAAGGATTGCGTCAAGTCTCCATATAAGATAAAAAAAAGGTATTTAATTAATAATGCTGGATAAAAATTAGGTGGCATAGATATGTTAACTGTTATTAGATAAGGTGCCAGTTTGTTTATGTATTTATGTATTACATTGTGCCTGGGTAAGCACATTAGGCTCTGTTTTGTATTTAAAATATTCTTTGAAATTGAATAAAATGATTAAAGATTAAAAAAAAAGCATTGGTCTGGAAGTATAAAAATAATTACACTCCTAAATGGACTTTTCTACAAATTATACTCGTGTAAGAATTTTCACATCTTTTATGTCCACACAATGGACATAAACATCTCAGCTTTTAGAATGAGTGGAAGTTGCTCTATATTATCCCAGAACGGTGGTACGATTTAGCCTCACTTCAAACATATGTGGTGTATTGTATTGCATTGTCATTAATTTTGAATGGCACCCTGACATGCTAAAGCAATGTACATTCATGGTAAGGCACTACGGTGCATTGTGATGCACTGCATTGCAAAAAAAAGTGCAGGTTCAATTTTGGGACCACTGTGGTGTGTTGGCATCCCATTCAAATGAACAGGCTGCCCTAAAGCAACACACGTTAATGTGTGACAAACGGTACTGCATCGGACTGAAGAGGCCCTCAAAGAACACCTCATATAAGTACTACCTACCTTCAGTATGATAACGCAGTGCAGCCTAATACATTTTGGAAAACTGCCATCTTACAGTAATTAAAACTTGCTTTTTATGGCCTCCAATTAACATGTATGCTCATGTTGTAGCTGGGTCAACGCAAGGGGGTTGATTTACTAAAGACAAATAAGCTATTTATTTTGCAAGGATGTTTTCCCTTAACTTAGTATTAAAAAAAAATCACTTTGCAATGAATAAAGAAAATCACATGCTAGGAAAAATATTTTTGCTAGTATATGATTGGATGATGGAAGTCAGCAAAGCTTCACCTCATTCACTGAGCTAAGGGAAGATTCCCTTGTGAAGTGAACAGCATATTTGCCTTTAGTAAATCATCAACTCCATGCACTGTAAATCTTTGATACTCTGCTCTTGAATGGACTGTGACATCAGTTATCATGATATAGCAGAAATGGCCAGCATGAATTCAAATAAGCTAATTTATTTAGAAAGGTCCACAAAACAGTTATGTGCAAAGAGCAGTACTATAACCTACTGGATTCAAACTATAATTTACAGTTCTACAAATTTTAGTAGCCACGTAAACTTGTCTTATTTATTGTTATGGGTTACCATACCTTTAATGCAAAATACTCTTTTGTTTTTTTAGATCAGCAGCATATTTCTATGAATATCATGTACTACATACAACAATAAAATCCTGTAATTGCTTTGTCACCATCTTTTGCGGCAAGGCCATGCCAATGTTTAGCGAGGCAGTCTGGACCAGGTTTTGGAGAAAACAGGCCCAGTAATGGCACAGGTGTGTGCTGTTTTTTTTTTTTAGGAAAGGCAGGCTAGAGGTCAGTGCTCCATCCTCCCAAAGGGGTCAGTGTTTGTAAGAGAGACAAGAGGTACACGTCTCCACTATGCTGTCCTGGATGGGAAAGGCCGAAAAACTGAGAGACATGGTCTCACCCAGGGGTCGGAGTTACCCCAAACCAGAGGCCCAAGTCTTAGGCCCTATACACACGATCAGACCGGTTCGATGAGAATGGTCTGACGGACCGCTTTCATCGGGTCACCGCTGAAGTGGCCTGATGGTCTGATTTGCGTACACACCATCAGTCCAAAATCTGATCCGGTCAGAACACGGTGACGTAGAACACAACGACGTGCTTAAAAAATGAAGTTCAATGCTTCCAAGCATGCGTCGACTTGATTCTGAGCATGCGCGGGTTTTTGTTCCGATGCTTTTGCGTACTAACCATCGTTTTGGTCCGATGGTCAGGCGTCCATCGGACCGATTTTAAAGCACACACGATCATACACACGATCAATTTGGTCCGATGAAACTGGCCTTAAGGCCAGTTTCATCAGACCGGTCTGATCGTGTGTACGTGGCCTTAGAGAAAAAAGACAGGGTCTCACTGGGGGGTAGGGGGGGGGGGGAGAAGTGCCCCAAACCAAAGTCCTGAGTCTGAGAGGAAGAAGGCAAGAGACAGGGACTCACCCGGGGGTAAGAGGTACCACAAACCAGAGGCCCAGGTCTAAGAGAAAGTCTATGGTAGACGAAACAGCTGGAAGCTGTAAAGGAAAGACACAGGCCTGTAATAGGTACAGTGTTTGTGTATTAGCACTGGGGATGGGTGCTAGATGGTCTGGAAGGCCAGGGCATGAGGCCTGAGCCACAGGGCTGTTAAAGAGAGCCAGGAGGCTGGAATATTGTTTTGCCAAATTGATGGTGAGAACCCCCTGCGTGGGTAGATATGTATTTGTGAACCTTTTGCAGGAAAAGCCCTAAAATGGCATGGAGTAAACTCACTGTATAACCGCATCTACCACGAGAGCTAACAACCCGTACCACAGTTCTTATTGGGACAATTTTCAGCTGTCCATTGATCCCTAAATATTTAGTTTATGAAAAAGAATTATAAACACCACTTTAACCAATATTACTACAAATTATAATAGGAACAATATTAGTAATGTCTTCATAAAAAATAAGTACATTTTAACGTATTTAACTGTTTTTTAATCTAAATTTTAAATATTCTCATGAATAATTTTGAAACTTGCTCTTGATATCAGCATTGTGGTTCCATTATGGTTGTTACTGCACTGAATTTGTAGTAAATCAGTTTTTTGGCTACATGGTTGTTGAGAATATCTTGGCTCTCCAACAGAGTTTGGGGAGGGGGACTACGCTCGGTACGGGAACTGAAGAAGAATTTTACATATATGTACATCCTGATGGGGGAGGGTGGAAAGTCACAGACACACAAGGCAAAGCACGCTGGTAAGTAAGGCCAGTAGTAACACATGTCTGATAGAGACAACCCAAGGTCATTTTCACTGTTGGGTGACCTTCCAACCTTGGGTAACACTTGCTTACAGATACCCATCTCAAGACTAGAGACTACCATGAAGCCTTAAAGGGGTTGTAAAGTCTCAAGGTTTTTCATTCTATGCATTAAGGTGAAAAACCTACTGTGCTGCAGCTGTCCCCCAGAGACCCCCTTTTTTTTACCTGAACCCGTTTGTTCCAGCGATGAGCACGAGCCCAGCAGCTCCAGTCGCTTTCTCTGTCCTCATTCTATAGATTAATAGCAGCAGCAGCAGCCATTGGCTCCCACTGCTGTCAATAAAATCTTGTGACACGAGAGCAGGGGGCAGGGCCAAATCCTGCTGTCTGTGTCAATGGATGATGCAGCGTGACTCTTGAGCATGCCTGATTGGGTGCCCCCATGGAAAGTGGCTCTACGTGAGAGCACCTGATAAAGAGGAGGGGCCACCCTAGAAGAGAAGAATCGGTGTTGCTCTGTGCAAAACGCTCGCACAGAGCAGGTAAGTATAACATGTTTGTAATTTAAAAAAAAAATCTTTACAAACACTTTATAGAGACCTCAGAAAATTAAAGGATAATTTATCCTTTTGGGAAAATATAATAAATGCATATATTTATAAGGAACCTGGAACCTGATCAATGGATCAGGGGTACAATACCAGACTCCTGCAGACAAGCCCTGTAACTATCAGCCTGTATCTGCATATGGGCTGATTGTTTACCAGCTACATGGCTTGTGAATAAACTATGAGGCTGGTCATCAGGGACCTCGCAGTCCTAACAGAACTATAAGCTGTCAGCCATGGCTGATGGTAGTTTGTGCATTCACAGGAAATTGAATGAATGATGCGACCGTGTGGGCAGAGCCCTGCACAGGCACATCATTTTCAAATAGTGAGAGCAGGCACAGAAAGAAGATCCCCTTTCACTGCTACAGGGAGAATGGAAAAGGCTGCAGCTACTGGAATACCTAAATACAGGTTCCAAACTGTGAATTTATCCTTTAACTGACCCCAACTGATCCTCCAAAATTTTATTAACCACTTTTTGAACCCCAGACATTTCCTAACCCCCAGTCCTTTATTGACTATTGAATAGTCCCATTGATCCTTGAGGCCGCGTACACACGATCGAATTTGTCCGCTGAAACTGGTCCGACGGACCAGTTCAGCAGACAAATCCGATCGTGTGTATGGGCTAGCGGACATGTCTGACCGGCGGACAAATTTTAAAGCATGCTTTAAAATTTGTCCGCCGGAGACATGTCCATCGGATATGTCCACTGGTTAGTACACTAACCAGTGGACATATCTGCCCGCACAAGCGTTGAATGGATGCGACGCATGCGTGGAAGTTTTTTACTTCCTGGTGCTGTGACGTGCGGTGATGTGGCGGCGTCAACGTCACCGCCACGTCACCGCGCTGTCTGCCGGCGGGGATTTTGATCCGATGGTGTGTACACAGTTTCAGCGGACATGTCCCTCCGTGTGTACGCGGCCTGAGAGTCAATATTGAGCACTTTGGCAAACCTTGGTATAATATGAGGGGACGTCTTTTCATTGGTGTCTCGGGCAACAGAAAAAACCTGACAGATGTTCTAATTATTTTTTTTTTTTAACTCTATGAGACACTAAAACAACTACACAAATTATTTTAACTGCACACAAAGAAATGACCAAAATTACATTCAATTCCTCAGTGGTTAGGATATAAAAATCATGAATGTAGTTGAGCCCTAAATGATTCTAATGCCGCGTACACACGATCATTTTTCGGCAAGGAAAAAAACAACGTTTTTAAAAACGCCATTTAAAATGATTGTGTGTGGGCTTCATAACGTTTTTCATCTTCTGAAAAACATCAAAAAAAATATTCGAGCATGTTGCATTTTTTCACGTCGTTTTAAAAAAATCATTTTTTTGGGTTGCAAAAAATGATCGTGTGTGGGCTAAAACGACGTTTTAAACCCGCGCATGCTCAGAAGCAAGTTATGAGACGTGAGCGCTCGGTCTGATAAAACTACCATTCGTAATGGAGTAAGTACATTCGTCACGCTGTAACAGACAAAAAAGCGCAAATCGTCTTTTACTAACAAGGAATCAGCTAAAAGCAGCCCAAAGGCGAATAGAACTTCCCCTTTAGAGTGCCGTCGTACGTGTTGTACGTCACCGCGCTTTGTTCATCATTTTTCAAAAACGATAGTGTGTGGTGTGGGCAACATCGTTTTTAATGATGAAGTTGGAAAAACGTTGTTTTTTGGACATGCTGAAAAACGAAGTTTTTTTTAATGCCGAAAAATGATCGTGTGTACGCGGCATAAGGCATGGTGTAAAAATTATGCATCCATCTCAGCCTAAAAAGATTTCTTATCAAAGAAATACAAAAACACACTTCTGGCACTATGCAATTACATAATAGCATTATTTGATGTAAGGGACTAGGAAATCTGATTACTCTATAATTGTGTGTTTATGATAATGTATTAAATCTTTTGAACAGGGCAGTTTCAACATCAAAACATATTTTACAGATTGTGGATTCACCCCAAGGACAAATGAGGTAAATGTACAAACTTGGGTTCTTGTTTATATCCTTTCCTTATCTTAATTATTAGTAACATTATGTGGCTTAAACAATTTCTAGGTCTTACTGTCTGCATTCAAGAGGGAGTTAAATCTATTTATTGTTTTCTATCACGGAAACCTGTGCTGTTAGCGTGAATAGAAAACCGCTATGTTCACTGTGTTGAGGCTTTTAAAAAAGTTAATGTTCTTTTTTTATAAAAATTGGTTATTTTGGTCAGTTTTCTTACTTTTTCTTTCCTATGGATTAGTCCACATCCATTTAACTATATTGTGGTTTATTTCAAAAGCCATGATTTTTTTTTAAGTTCTTCTGGTGTATTACCATGATTTTTTTTTTTAAATGCAATGATCTAGATAAATTATTAAATCAGGCTTATATTGGGAGTGCCTGTGCTGTGAACTGATGAGAAAGAGTGGATGCTATTTAGGTGGACATACAGGGTAGGGAAATGTTGAGGGAGGCATTAGTGGCATGGTAGTCCAAAGAACATCCTGCTTATGCTATGCAGGGTTGAAGCACAGCAAGAGTCAGTGGATGACAATTTGCAGTGCCTTATTGACCCCTGTTCTATTTATCCAGAGAAAAAAATAAAGAGTGACTTTAATTGGACACCATAGACAGCAACATTCTTGTTCCTGTTTGCTCTAGCCAATTATAAGTGGTCCCTATAATCTTCTGTTTCTTGCCTATTTATGTAAGCTGCCCATTTATTAAAATTCTATGACATTTGTTTCCAATGACCATGATAAGATTAGTTCTTCAAACTTGCAGGCTGTACAAGCCAGCCTCTACTACATGTGTCATGGAGTGTTTTGGAGTAAGGAACTTGAAACTGGTAGTGTAATGTTTCACTATTTTCATGAACACTCCACTAAATATATTAGGAATATCCATGTTTTACAGGTGTCAACACTATGTTAAATGTCAGAAAAGTGCTTCACACAAAATGTTTTTTAAAGGTCAACTAAGTCAGTAGAGGCCAATGGGCCACAAATGTTTTATTGTAAAAATACGGCAGTTAGTAGACAATGTTAAAAAAAATTATTGCCATTTTGGCCCAGATTAAAGCAAATTTGTATTAGTTAATATTAGTTATTCACTACAACATTTTCCGTTTGCAGATTGGCCCAAAAGGTTTCATTTTGAGCCTGTAGTTCGCTGTCAAGTCTTCACTTATTACAGAATAATAAATGTCTTTTTTAGACTGGTCTAAAGATTAACCATACTGTCAATGTTGTTAGTTATTTGCTTTTCAGAAAAGAACTGTGATGGCAGTTGTTGGAGTCATACTGTATGTTAAGCCTTAAAGATATTGGATATGCTGTATAACTTAGGGCTATCAACAACCACAGACAGCTTTATAGAAAAGCTAATCATAACAAAACATTAGGTTGCCAAAATGTATAGGTAAAAAGAAAAGAATGGTTTTGAAAAGTAAATTTTTTTCAAAAGGCATATTATGCCATATTTTGTAGCCAGCTCATTATGAAATGTGTTTCATAGTAATTTTGTCAGGTAAATCATTATTTACTGGCTGGAAATGCAAATGCCCAATAGACTATTGAATTACATAATGGGGCTGATTTTGTATATGAGAGGGCAATTAATTGCAATGTTTGAAAATAAATTGCCAGTTTCGGGAGAAACTTCAGGCATACAGAACTACTAATGGCAAAATTCAAGCTAATTGTAAATGTCAAAGCCTATGTATTTTCACCTGTTCAGCAATAGTACGCACCACACATTTTGAAGTGTTTTACTAGTACAGATGCGTGGATTACCTCCAGTTGTTCTGAAATGGTGCCTTAAATATTTGTAAGAAGAAGTGTTTTTACCACATGCCTGGTTACTGGTTGACATTACTTCCACAACTTCTCTCTCATTGGCATAATATAACACACATTGGTGAACAGTTTGTCAAATTACTTTTAACAGGTCATATGATTGGGCTTTCCTATAACTAAAGATTAGACTACCTAATGCATCCATTTTAATTTTGCCAAACTTAAACCACATTGAAATTTAGACCAAATATGGTCAATGACGTCAGGTCACCCAGGGTGTCCCATACTGTCTTTACATTATCGCAGTGCAGGGAACCTGAGATTATGCAGTGGGAGTGCACTGAACATTGAAGATTAGCAGGTGTCAGGTGGATGCTGACAATGATTAAATCGCTGAACGATGTGATTAAAATGGGGGACAATATTTAAAATATTTTGGCTTGGTGTGTGCGTTTTATTACAATTAAAGTAATTTGTGAAGGGGTCTGAGAATAAATGTAACCCTTCGTGACAATGAGTAATAAAAGGTTCCCCATAATAATTATCTTGAAGGAAGGGGGTAGATATCTGCTTCCCCCTTATCATAAAGAGGGTTTGCAGATTCTGATAAGTACCATTCCCCCTGAAAACTCTGACATCCCTTTTGGGGGACAGGATGCAGGGTTGAAACCTTTATCTCCTCGACAGGTGGTTAAAGTGCCTTGAAGGACGAGGGGCTTAGCCCCCCTTTTGATGCAAGCCTGAATAAAGTCTGTTTTAAGTTGTTAGAGGAACCCTACATTGTTTTTTCCTATTAATTTAATGTCACTATAAAAGGGCTATGTCTAATAGCATTTACATTCGTAACAGCATTTGGAGCTTTTGAGGGGATCTCCCAAGCATGTTGTTTAAATGGTTGGTGTTTTTACCAAATATTGGCTTTGAACCTACCTCAAAAAACCCTCTCCTCACTGAATGACCTTTGACATGTACATAAAAAAAGTGCCCCATGAAAGTGCCCAGCTCATAATGCGCTTTTTGTCAAGAGACATTATTTGCTTCCCAACCAAATATGGGTACAGCAAAATGCAGTGTGAAGTTCAGTGAGCCTCAAAGCGCTTTATGTTTTGGTTCTGAGAACTTGAACTTGGACTTTGGTTTTGGGCATAATTGCTCATTCTCATTTATTGATAATAAGAAAAGCAAGGGAAAATAACACATCAAATATAACAGTTATAGTGACATAAAAGAAACAAGCTTTGAAATTAAATTAAAGTTTACTGTAAGCCAACAAACAGGTTTAACTGGCTCTTAATGCTGGTCAACAATTGTTCTACCTAGACACATTTGAATACCAAAGAGAATTTCGATATCCATAGCATATGGTCACATAGAGTAAGTGGATGGTGAGGTTACTGCTCTTCTTCTAATTTATCAATAGTATGGCACTTGGGTTTATGCAAACCTTTGACACCATTTGTCCCTTTGGACCCCCAATACATCCACTTCCTGTAAATATATATTCCAAAGTCCCCCCCCACCCTTCCTTTGCAACGTTTACAGTCTCCACTGTTCTATAGGGAGGCTCACCACAAGATTTGGTTGTGGGAATCGGTGCCCATTCAGCCTTACACTAACTAAAGTTGAACAAGAAGATCTGGTTTGCAACCAGTGTTTCTGATTCATCCCACAATTGTTTAATAAGGTTGAGGTGAGAGCTCTGTGCAGGAAATGTGCTCCACACCAAACTCATCAATCCATATCTTTATGAACCTGGCTTTGGGCATGTCATAGTCACTGAACACTAAAAACACTTGAAATTAAAAATGTATGTGGATACATTGGCCCATATAATGTTTGTAAGATTGTCAGGTTTCCACAAACTTTTGACTGCATGGTGCAATTAAAATGCAACGGAGGCATTATTTTTTTTGGAGGCATTAATTAGCCATTCATCTTGAACTTGGACGACCGTCAGTTTAAATTCTGTAACAGGTAGTAAAATAAATAAACCAATAAAGCAGACTAATGCACCTTGCTATGTTTGATGAAATCATCATAACATGATTGACGACATGTGAGACTATGGCCTAGGTATTGTATCATTTTTGACTAGCCAGTAATTGTTGTCAAGTTTTTTTAATTCCATTGCTGTGCTCTTAAAAAAATTCTACACCCCAATTTCCACATCCATAATCTTTCCAATTGGACTTTCTCAAAATTTAAGGCATAAGAAGAATCCTGAATGTGGGACCTCAGAGTTAGTGTATATGGGCCTTAAATAAAATAAAATGGAGATACATGGCTTGAATTTGACATCAGTTTGAGTTTAGGTCAAGGTCAGTTTAAAATCAGTTTTGTATGTGTTTGAGTTGTACTTACATTGTGACTTGTATGGCGAATTATACGTAAACCAATATGATGCATGGTGAAAGCATGGTAAATTCAAACACTATATTCCACATTAATAATATTTCACTGATGTCAGGATCAAAACTTAAATGCACACTATGCCATCCATTTCTAGCAGTCTATATTGCCATCCTCAGATGTTAAAAATGTATAAAGCCAAGCTCTGACCAAAAATCACATAGCATAGAAGCCTTAGGCATACAGATACCAACCTCATGCATCACAACTACATAACTGTAGCCTTTGGTGTCTGTAAAAGCTTTTAAGGCAATCTAAACCAAAAATATCACCATAACTAATCCTATAATACACAAAAATCATGGATTTAATATTTCTTTCTGGCAATATTGTGTGCCATAATACCCGGTCACACAGGTGACATAGTCACCTGACAAGTCGCATTCCATTCTGTACATTGGAACCGTTCTAATAGGAGTGACTCAAGTCACTTTCCGACTTAGAAAAAGGTTCCTGTACTGCTTTGGGGTGACTTCAGAGCGGCTTGCATTGACTTTTATAAAGAAGTTGTTTTGTTAGTCGCGCTGTACGGGGTGTTTGCAGAGTCAGAGTCAACTTTGATGCCGCCCCTGTGTGAACCGGCACTTAAAGATCCCTTGCTTACTTACTTCAGATTACATAAGAACATACAAACAAGAACGTGCTTAGTACATTCTTGTAACTACTGTATGGTAACTATAAGCTTTACTTTTTTTATTCAGTCATAATAGACTACCATGTGTCCAGATATAAGTGGTCTGTGACCTTTCTTCATCTGTACTGTACTGTGCAAATGATAGGAAACAGGGATTGCTTCACTATTATTATAACCCGTAGTTCCTCAGAATGAAGTGCATAACACTTGACTGTTCAACTTCTCCAAAAACTACCAACATTGCTCAGGCAATCTTTACATAATCAATAAACCTAGACAACACCAGTCCTCACAAAGAAAAGCTTTTACTAACTGCATAGGTGTGCTAAGCCAATTGCATTAGTGCAAGTTTAAACACACATGGGTGCATGTGGGTGCGTTTGTGTAAATGGTTATATATATATATATATATATATATATATATATATATATATATATATATATATATATATATATATATATATATATATATATATATATATATATTTATATATTCACACACACTGTTTTATATATATATATACACATATACACAAACATTTTAAAATGTACACTTTTTTTAAATAGACACTTATTTGTTTTTCCTAACTTAACAAAAATGCGATGAGAACAGCCAGTCAGTGAGCAGTGTGCAGTGTGGATAGCCAGTCAGTGGGCAGTATTTAGTGGGAGGACTGGGAGAAGTTCTCCATTTCTTTATGTGTCATGTAAGGCTTGGAGAAGCACAGAAGGAGCATAGAGGAAATTCCTGCAGTGATAAAGGTAGATCTCCCCTCTTCAGACTGGAAGTAGAAGACTCCAAGGCTGCCATCTCTGCTCTGCCTCCTATCCGGTTTCAGCTGCTCAGCCAGAGCACATTTTAGGTTCACACCTATGCAGGTACATCGGACAGCCAAATTGCAAATGGCCCTCCCACGCATCTCAGCACTCAACGTGTCTGCTGGTGTGGGAACTGCATGGTAATTTCATGGTCTTTTTGATTTCCTTGCGGCCGCATTTTTGAAAAAGTTCATGCACTTTTTTTGCAGAAATGCCGGCACAGCAGCCCATTTATTTAAAGTGTGAACATAGGGTGAGTGTATAGGAGGGAGAGTTTGGCGACACCCCCACCCAGTTTACCACCTCCTCAGCCTTAGCATCCCTACTGGCTGCAAGCCTCAGCATGCTAAGTGTGAGGCACTACAGGAACACGGCAGCTGGGGTAGAAAGTCAAAGACAGACCTTCCTTACCTGGTGTCATAGATGGTTGCAGAGATGAGGGTAAACCAAAGCACCCCCCCTCCCTGGATTAGGATGTGCCCATGCACACACATTACACACATTGCGCACACCTATGACTAACTGCCTTCTATAGATAGACAGAATATATTTTTCTATATAATGTATTAGAAGGAAATGGCACACAGTGTGAATTAGTGGAGGGTAGTGGGGGGCGGTATGGTAGGTAAATAACACTCACTCGTATGCCCCATTCAACCTGTTTAAACTAGTGCACCAAACACTGTCTAGTTCTAGTAGCCCTGTCTGCCTTACATTTGAATATGACCCCTAGGCATCTATAAGAAATATGTGATACCCAACTAATTACATTCTATCCATCACTTTTGTAATAAGAGCAACTTTGTAAGGTCTAAGTGAGGAAACTAAAGCTTAAATTGAGACATATTTACTTGTTCTGGTAGTTTGCATTGCCATAAATATATTACAAAATTGTTATTCACATGCACACAATAAATTACCATTCCATGGTAAATGTCCAAGCCACTAACCTTCACTTTGATTTAGAATCAAAGTATGTATATATAGTATGCACACGGTAGATACAAATAAATAGTCAACTGCATTGCCGTCCCTGGTAGATAAATGGATATAAATTCCCAATTAAGGGATGGGGCGTGGGACTTTACGATTACAGATTGAGTTGATGTAGTGCTGTATAAGATAGCTCTGAAGTCACAGAGATCACTCGAGAAAACAAAATGTATAAAATTATATATATAGTTTTAATGATAATTACATAGTACAAAAATGTAAAAACATGATCACAGGTAGAGTATACAGGGGAGCATGAGATAACTTGTATATACATATCATATAGGAATGGTCCTACATGTTTCGCCCATTAGGGCTTCTTCAGGGTCACGTGAGTATATCAAGTATTCTAAAATAGATAAATAGATAGATAGGAATGTTATCAATACATGGAGCATTTGACAAGCACACATATGAATAAACAAAGAGAAACTATTATTTCATTAATTGGTTCAATGATCATGTGTTTATACAAAACACTGAAAAAAAAATCAAAAAGATGAACATTACATAATTAATTTTTCAGTTTGTATTGTTGTTGTACATCAATGTCTACCTTGCAACAAATAGTGGCACATAGATACCTCAGGGATGATCATGGAAAGCAGACCGCAAGCTGGTACAGCGTCAAGTGCTGTATTAAGTACAACAGTGTATCGCAGTGGTACAGCTCAAAAAGGCTCTAGGTCAGCCCTGAAAAAAATACATAGAGAACGATGCCTGGCTTAGGGGAGAATTTTACATGTCAGTTGTAATAATAAAAATCAATTTTTATTTAATTTAAAAGCAGACCAAACATGTAGCACTATGGCTGCAGTTGCTTTTATATATGAAAAAATATATATATACACATAGAAGCGTGTTTTATATAATAGCTTTAAATAATTATTTGCGTATTTGCATCTTAAACTTGGATAACGCATCGATTTTGTAGTGAAACATGACTTACATAGGGTATGACTGGTAAACGCTTAAACCAGGGGAGACTTGGGAGATGTAATGCCTGTATTATGCACTAGACAATCTGTATAGGAATCACGTGATAACATTCCCATGGGAGATGTGTAACCAAACACTCTAATCCTCACAACGGAAGAAAAGACAAACGTCTAAAAAGAAAGGAGAATAAAGAAAGAAAGAAAATAGGTATGGGTATGTTGTATAAGTGCGCTTAAGTGCACAGGGTGCACAGACTGGCACACAAACAAAGCTCAAGCGTGGTTTGCGGTTACCTTGTCAAAAGTTAATCCTTACCTGTGATTCCTATACAGATTGTCTAGTGCATAATACAGGCATTACATCTCCCAAGTCTCCCCTGGTTTAAGCGTTTACCAGTTATACCCTACGTAAGTCATGTTTCACTACAAAATCAATCTCAACTTATTATGCGTTATCCAAGTTTAAGATGCAAATACGCAAATAATTATTTAAAGTTATTATATAAAACACGCTTCTATGTGTATATATATATACATATATATATATATATTCATATATAAAAGCAACTGCAGCCATAGTGCTACATGTTTGGTCTGCTTTTAAATTAAATAAAAATTGATTTTTATTATTACAACTGACATGTAAACTTCTCCCCTAAGCCAGGCATCGTTCTCTATGTACTCTTTTCAGGGCCAGCCTAGAGGCTGTTTGAGCTGTACCACTGCGATACACTGTTGCACTTAATACAGCGCTGTACCAGCTTGCGGTCTGCTTTCCATGATCATCCCTGAGGTATCTATGTGCCACTATTTTTGCAAGGTAGACATTGATGTACAACAACAATACAAACTGCCAAACTGTCAAATGCTCCATGTATTGATAACATTCCTATCTATCTATTTATCTATTTTAGAATACTTGATATACTCACGTGACCCTGAAGAAACCCTAATGGGCGAAACATGTAGGACCATTCCTATATGATATGTATATACAAGTTATCTCATGCTCCCCTGTATACTCTACCTGTGATCATGTTTTTACATTTTTGTACTATGTAATGATCATTAAAACTATATATATAATTTTATAAATGTTGTTTTCTCGAGTGATCTCTGTGACTTTAGAGCTATCTTATACAGCACTACATCAACTCAATCTGCATTCGTAAAGTCCCACGCCCCATCCCTTAATTGGAATTTATATCCATTCACTTTGATTTAATTTTGGGTACCTTTTCTATAATATAAATGCGTGCACTGACAAACTTCCACCTAGTTTGTAGTACAGTTAGAGTAATTTTTAGCAATAGGTTTGTTAGTAAGCTCGTCCCCTAGTAAGGTTTGTCACTATTTACATATGTTCTACCTTGTGAGTGAAAAAGAAAACTTTGAGAACACTGTCAGTCATTTTCACCTAAGGGTAAAGGATGGGCTTAAGGTGTGTGCCTACAAGCTCTGCCTATGTAAATCAGGCCCCGAGTACAGTAAACAAAATACTTTTATGTATTTTAAAAAAGTAAACACATTTTTCAATATTTTTTTTTTTTATGTAATGAATCTGAAGGTTTAAAGGTTAACTACTCTGGCAGTGATCGTAGAACATGAAATTTAGATTAAAAAAAAAAAAAAAAAAATCACAGAAACGAAACAGTGAGGTTAAGCATATCACACTCCTCTCACAAACATGTATCGTCATAATATCACCACTGCTTTTAAAGCATGCGTTTACTTAGGCAACTGTATTGACAACACATGGTAAAAAAATAAATATATTACATTAAGCCATGAAATTACATTCATCCTGAGCTTGCTTGACTGTGCTAGAATGCCCATTAAAGACAGTTTATTGAATATATACATATGTAAGATAAAACTTTATGCTGTTAACAATACAAAAGGCATTTTTTGTTTTTTTGTTTTTTTGTTTTGGAAAAAATTGAATAGTTGTGTGGCACTGGAAGCTAATACAGAACAGGCAGGCCATTAATCATGCTACAATTATGTTGTCATGTTTGCTCTTCTGACATGAAAGACTGAAGTGTTGTTGGCAGGACAGGATTCAGACCTGAGATCTCCTGTTGTGGAATACACTTAACAGGACAATAGAGGCTTTTTAACAGAGAGCAAACACAGGGGATATCAAGTACATTATATATGTGCTTCAATGCTAAAGTCCTTCTGTGCTGTGCAAATTTCTTAACTTACTCCAAGAATCAAGGTAGATATACCGTTTTGTGAAATTGAGATACGTAATAAAAACCCTTGGAAAAGAGGCTTAAATGTTTGTACAATTTAAAATGCACGTGAATCACATTATATTGCAGACTTGACCATTACAGTATGTATTGAAAATTATACTAAATATAGTTTTTGGACAGGAAAAGTAAAGTGATTGCTTGGCATGTGGCAGTGGTGGGTTTTTCACTTAATGATTCACACGGTGAGGTCACTGTATGGTGATAGAAAATAGTGTGGGTAGGCAACGCTTACATTTTTTTCCCTTTTCAATTAGTACAAAATAGTTTTAGAACTTATGTTTGCTTTCAAAACTACGAAAGGCTGCCGTTCTTGAAAGTCGACGCATAGATAAAGAGTCTCCTCTGCTTTCAGGTCTGGATGACTTACTCCTTTGGAATGGATTTCTAAGGCTTGAAGAAGTACGCGGTGCGTCTAGTTTATCACTTATTGAATAGCTCTTCTTTGTGTGCCCATACGCTGTACTAGGTTCCTCTGCAGAGTAACTGTTTGCCCTTTCAATCTTTGGAAAAGATAAATTATTGAAAATCGTTCTTGATGATGAACTTTCTTGGGAAGGTGTGCATTTGTTTTTCCCATCTGCCTCAGGATCCTCATTCTCTGAGCTGGGATGACTAAGCTCAGCTTCTCTCTCCGGATGGCAGCAGCTAAGGTCTTCCACCTTTTCTCGAACACATCCTGGAGATGTGGACCTTTCAGCAGTTGCTTGGGGTGTATTGCCAACACACCTGGTATCTATACAGTCTGTGATACTTGTATATTCTGCAGTCTTTACTGGTACACCAAGATTGTTATAATAACTTCTAGAGGGTGAAAATATAAAACTCTGAGATTTTACTAAAGGCGTTTCTTCTAGGATGAAAGGAGATGTAGCTAGAAAACGACTGCTTTTAGAGCGTTCTATTGTATGATACATTGGAGGGTCTGTTTCCCAGGGATTTTGGCCACATGGCAAGCTTGTTGTTTCTGAAATGTTTCCAAGGGTGTCCGTTGTTGTACCTTCCTCATAGCTAGGATTTCTGCTGCATCTTCTCTCCCCACAATGACCAGAAGAACTACAGCCCCGACTAATAAAGGCTGAATCTGCAAAGTGATCACTGCAACCTACATTCATTGAGCTTTCTCCACAGTCTATGCCAAACTGTGCCTCATCCATTGCTGAAACATATATGTCTATGCAAGAAGAAGGCCTCCTTGACTCTGGAGCTACGGACAAAGAGTTTAATGGGGACGGCGGAGGTTTTATATCCTTAGATATAGAGTGGGAGCTTATAGCACGGTGTAGGCTTAAAGTTCTTTCCTTAAAGAAACCATCAAATTTTTCTAACCCAGTTTTGTCCTTTATATTTGTCGCATAAAAAGACTGACTCCTCATTCGAGGTACAAGGGTGGGTGATGTAGGGGACAATGGTTCTTCACCAACAGGGTCTATAATTTCATGCAATTTATAGGCATTCCCTTCTTGACTATTAAAGCTGCTCTGTCTAACCATATAAGCAGCATCAGTACAATCTGAGGAAGTTCTAGACCTTGGTTTATTGTTCTCTACTCTTTCTACTCCTGTAAATTTTTCTAGTGCAGTAGTCATTCTTCCCAGCAGCTCCTCAAGCTGAGCAAGTCTTATATCTACTGTTTGGAGAGATGCCTTCATAAAATGTTCCCTTTCATTGACCTCTTCGAGGCGCATAGCCATATTTTCCACTCTGAAAAAAAAAATATATGTATAACTCTTTTTTTGTTGTACAAAACACTATTTCCTTTTTTCTTTTTTTTTAATGCATATTCTGCTTTTATGCTTTCATACATGAACTAGCTTTCTAGATATTTACATATGTGGATTTGGATTTAGACAAGATAGTCTAGTATTTAGCATTAACATCTAACTGTAACTGGGTTAGGGCAGGTCCTATGTCAGCCATAAGACAGAGAGTATAAGGATAATGCAGTATTCACAAGGAACCAATGATGAGTTTTCTGCACTCGCTACCTGTAGTCAAATGATTAAAATTTGCTAAAAAAAAACCCATAGTCTATGAAAAAAGATATATTCAGCGCCTGAAAAATCATAAGATGAGCCGTTTCATAAGACAGCCAAAGATTAGATCAAGAGCCAATTAGACATACTTTTATGCAAACAGAGTAATGACAGGTTGCGTCCATAATGAGAAAGGGAACAGGAAATTCAGATAAAAATACAGATACACAATTTACTGTATATTTGGCACTTTGCAACATTGCAAAAATGCCTAAACTTGCTGTGCATATACATTTTAGCAGATGGTTTAGGTGTGCACCCTATGGCCCCTTTCACACAGGAAAAATCGGATCAGCGGACTCCACCAGATCAGCAGGAGATTGCTCCATTGATCTCCACTGAGCCGGCGAATGACAGGTCCGTCTCTGCTCACTGAGCAGGGTGGGACCTGTTAGAGCCCCACTGATTCTACGGGGAGATCGGAATAAATAAACAGCATGTCCATTTTCATCAGCTCTCATCCGATCCATGAGACGGATGGTGAACGTATCGCCATATGTCTGAGTGGATCGGATGGCAGACGGATGTCAGCAGACACATCTCTGTTGACAACTGCCTGCCCATAGGAGTCAATGGGTGGCTGCTCGGATCTGCCTGAAAAATGTACATGCGGATCCAAGCAGGCTTATCATGTGAAAGGGGCCTAAGACCAGCTCAAATTTCTACTACAGACATGCTAGCAATAGAGATAAAAATACCAACAACTGTGATGTGGTTTTATCCCTTTTCAGACAGCCTGAGACAGATTATTTTCAATAACCTGAAGAAGGTCAATGAAAGTCTCTGATTTATGTAGTTTGATATAGCACATCTACTCATAGTTACTCATTCCTGCTATAAGGTATATACCAGAAAGAAATGTCGAATCATACATCGTAAATCTATCTATTAAACTAGCCAAAACAAAATAATTTAAAACAGCTAGACATTTATAAAGTGAAAGAAAAAAAGATATATTAGTAATATTTTTCCTCCCAGTAGATTACTTTTTCTAATCTTCACCCAATTGGAAGGCTATGGCCATTAGACATGTGCAATTTGTTTTGTTACAAATCAAAATTCAAATGAAACAGATGTATTTCCAAATAACAATAGTAATGAATTTCAAAAAATCCGAAAAAAAAATATAATGAAATTAATTATCCAAATTCTAATATAATTTTGAATGGAAACATTGAAATAAATACAGTATAAACAAGGTATACAAGTTAAATAAGAGATGATTCCTACTTAGGTTGCTTTACAGAGTAGACTAGAATATAATATACAAGAATAGAATAGAATTAAACAGAATAGAATAATATATAAAGGAAAATAAAATAATATAATATGATAGAGTGGCAAAGAATGTATGGAATAAAACATAAAAAAAATGTAATGGAAAAGAATAGAATAGGAAAAAAAATAGATTAGAATATAATAAAATAGAAAGAATATAGCCTTCTTCCAAAATTCGAATTTCAATATTTTTTATTTGGAATGGAGTAGAACAGAATCAAATAAAAAGAATATAGCCATCCTCCGACATTCTAATTTTAAATGTAATAGCATAGAGTAAAGTAGAAAGAATATAGCCATCTTTCGAAATTCGAATCGTGAATAGAACTAGCTATTCTTCACAATACATTTAGATCAATTCAATTTTTTCAACTCAAATTAAATTAGAATAATTGGAATCCATTGGAGAAATTTTAATCTGGTCAAAAACGAATAAACCAAACAAAACAAATTTAGTTACGAATGCAACACAACAAAATTAGTAACCTAAATAATCGATCCGAAATTAAACACAATTTTTTGTTCTGCACATGTCTAATGGTCACTGGTATTTGATATGTTCGTGTCTGATCAAAATAATTTTTTTCCCTAGCAACAGTGTTGTTTTATGAATTTTTGTAATAAAAACTACTGTTAACATATGATAGAAAACCAACATACTCACCGTTCTGCTGTGACTCTTATTCGTTCATCATTAGAAGAGTTAAACCGGTCATCTTTTTCTCGGAAATACTCTTCAATACACTGTTCTTCAAAATCATGTACTTTTTTTAGTTCATCTTCTGTTATAAATAACTCTGTTGGGGGGAAAAAGCACACGAGTATTATGTTGGTCTAGAGAAATCTTCTGCTATACTGATATTGTCCATTTCATGCTGAACATGTTTCAGATTATACAATAAAGTAAATGTGCCAGTGGCTCATCTTTTGTTTGTTTGTGATGTCATTTACCAGAGTGTATACACCCACATGTGTGACCCTACAATCACATGGGCTGCTCAGATTTGATAAGTTAGAAATGCTCAGAATAGAAATACACTGAAAACTAAGCATGTGCACTAGCAGGATCAACCAGGTTTTTTTTTTTAGAATACAGAAAATGAGTCTGTAGTGACTGAGTTAGTATGAAAAGCATGTAATACGGTATTTATTGTTAGGTTTTACCGATGCGGGTTTAATGACACTTTAACGCTGCTTTAATAGTCAACACAGATGAAAAATAGAATAGACCACCCTAAATGTATACATTGACCTCAAATATAAAGTAATCCCAGGGATTAAATCAGATCTCTGGGATTCTTCATGGTCCCACTCATAGATGACATGTCCACCAGCGAAGTCTAAGAGAAGTCACCAGCACAAGTGAGAAGAGTGGAGGCCAAGGTCTAAAATAAGTATATTTTTTTACCTGGGGGGGGGGGGGGGCAAGGTCTGCTTTAAGGCATGTTACTTTAAAAAAAAAATGTAAACACAGTGTATATAATTAGGTCGCCGATTAACAAAAATTACTATTGTTCTGGACCCTTGCATGTGTGGGATGAGTACTCTTTACCTCTGCTTTAATAATCAATTTAAATAAAAAATAGACCACCCTAAGGCTTCTTGTACACAGGACATTTTTACAACCACTCCTGAACGATTTAACTTGACAGATAGTAACCCACGATAAAAACTTCCATTTTGCCGCATTTACATACCGCGTTTTGCCACGTTTTGCCACGTTTGCGTTTAGAATTTTTTTTTAAATGGTCAACAACGAATGACGCCTATAAACCAAAATGTTGCTAAGCACGGGTTACCGCGTTTAGCCACATTTAGAAGTATCTGGCGTCTGAGGCTCCGTACACACGAGGAGACATGTCCGATGAAAACGGTCACCAAACCAGGAAATAAAATGCTTCCACGCATGCGTCGAATCCATTCGACGCATGCGGGGGATTTCTGTCCGCTGGTTAGTCGTACTAACCAGCGGACATGTCCGACGGACATGTTTCCAGCGGACAAGTTTTAAAGCATGTTTTAAAACTTTTGTCCGCTGGAAACCTGTCCGCTAGGCCGTACACACGATCGGATATGTCCACGGAAACTGGTCTGCGGACCAGTCTCAGCAGATATGTTCGATCGTGTTTATGCGGCCTGAAACGTCGGAAACTTTGGCGTCAGAACTCATGTTTTTGCCTTCAAAAAATGGTCTATAAACGCAGCTGCCTAAAAACAAAAGTAAATGAACCTGTGTACATGTACACATAAGATAACATTGTATGAATTCAGAGGCAGTTGAAAAGGTGTCTAACTGACTCTGAATGTCCGTTTAGCAGCAGCAGTGTACATGGGGCCTTATTCGTACAATGACCTCAAATCTGAAGTAATCCCATGGATTAGATTCCTGGGATTCTTCATGGCAGCACTTATAGATGACATGTTCACATCATCAAGGCGTGTAATTGCACACATACACTAAATGCAGACAATTAGAGCAGACTGCACAATAAAATGCAAAGTCACACTATTTAGGTATCATGCAGGAACATTTTTCCACAATGTTTGGGTTCCACAGTGAAGTCTAAGAAGTCATCAGTAATGATGAGGTTCGTATTTAAGTCGAACTCAGGCTCGACTCGAACATCGTATGTTCGATCGTTCGTCGAATTACGAACTTTTTGGGCCATTCGCGCCAAATTCAAAGTGGCGTGTCTCACCCTAAAATTCACTGCGACATCGCACTGCATTTCTGGCTGATGATTGGCCAAGCATGCACTATGACCCGCATGCTTGGCCAATCACAGCGCGCAAAAAACGGTGAGCCATAATTGACCAAAGCCAGGGTGGCTTTGGCCAATTATGGCTCAGGGGGTTTAGTACACGCCCCACACTATATAATGCTGCCTGGAAGTCGGCCTTGTGTAGTGTGTTGGTGGTTTACAGACAGAGAGAGAGAGAGAGAGTCATTTTTTGGAGTTATATAGAGCAGGCAGGCAGGCAGGCTAGTCAGTTAGAGTTACAGTGTGTAGAGGATATATATGCATCCCAGGTGTTGTATATATATTTATACACTGTATTGAGTTTAGATAGATCCGCTCTTCCTAACATACTGGCAGGCAGGTGACTGTGCTAGCTGCAGTATTTTCACGTGGTCTACTGTCTGTGTCCTCTGTACAGTGTGCACCTAAAGCTACGTCAATAGATTTGGTGGTGTTTCTCATATTAATTCCTAAAGGCAGTAGAGCTGCATTATTCTGTAGAGCTGCACGACAATAACTTGCATGTTAGCCTTTAAAATGAGCACTTTTGAATTTGAACGTTCAAGTCCCATAGACTTTAAAAGAAAAGAAAAGAAATCACCGCTCCAGGTGAGACTTGTAGACGATCTAGGATAATTAGATTACCAAGGTGCTGGCGATGCAAATGGCAATGATGATGAAGAAAAGAGGGAAGGACGGCCGCACTCCAAGGATTTTCAAACGAAAAAAATTGTCTTTATTGTAAATCCAAAAACATGTACAGTCACAGCAATCACAGAAAACAGGACAGCCGACGCGTTTCGCACTCGATCAGTGCTTAGTCATGGCACATAGACTTCAATGGGGTTCTAAAAGTTTGCACGAACGATCGGTCCGTTCGACGGTTCTGGTGTGAACTGAACGGGGGGGTGTTCGGCTCATCCCTAGTCATCAGCACCCAAGTGAGAAAAGTGAAGGCCAAGGTCTAAAATAAGTATCTTTTTTACCTGGGAGTTTATAATTAGGTAGTTAATTAACAAAAAATACTACTGTTCTGGATCTTTGAGCATTTTTTGCATCCATTCTATACTGGACTTAGAATGACTCTCCTCAACCCGTTCCACTCTCAATTTAAAAGATAAATAAAATGAATAGTGTTCAGAGACATAAAGAGGTACTTCATGTACTTATTTGATCATGTAACTCCACTTTTGTTGAGAAAAAAAAATATTCCCCTCTGGGTAATCTGTCAATTGTAAGGATTGTAAAAAACTTTGTTGCAGAGTCCTACCTTGTGTTTTTCTGGAGAAATAGCTGTTTGTTTGTCTGTGGACATTTGCTCAGTGAGCCTGTATGGGAGTGGTTTTGTAATTATAATTCAGCTGCTGCACCTGTAAAGCTCTAATGAGGAAAATTGCAGGGTCTGCATCCGTTAAGCAATGATTTCCATTGGGAATATCTCACAGAAAATGAAATTATTGTTATAGGGGATGCACAAACTCTGACCTGTATGTTAGTGTAGACATCTGGAAAAATCAGTAAGCCAATCACACAAGCAGGAAATGACATATCTGGGGGGCATACTGTACACCATCTGTGTAGAGAACACCTCCAGGTTGCCATCAGGGCCGCCATCAGGGGGGTACAGGCAGTACACCTGTAAGGGGCCCAGGGGTCCCCAGGGACCCGGATGGCAACCCCCCTTTTTTCATTTATTTTTTAAAAAAAAAAAAATATATTTTTTAATATATTTTTCTTTTATTTTTTTATTAAAGGGCCAATTTTTTTCTTTTATTTATTTTTAGAGGTCCAGAGGTCCCCAGGGGCCTGGAGGCCCCCAGGGCCCCAAATGGCAACCCCCTTTTTCATTTATTTTTGATAAAAAATAATATTGTTTAACATAATTCTATTTAAATTTTTTATTAAAGGGCCATTTTTTTCTAGGGGTCTGGAGGTCCCCGAAGGCCCTCAGGGCCCCAGGGCCCCAGATGGCAACCCTCTATTTTTTTTTTCATTTTTTATAAAAAAAAAATATTTTTTAAATATATTTTTATTAAATTTTTTATTAAAGGGCCAGAGGATGGAAACCCCCCTTTTTTTTGTAATTTCTTTAAAAAAATTAAAGGGCCCAGACATCCCCAGGGCCCCAGAAGGCTAACCCCCTTTTTTATATATATATTTCTTTTTATCTCTTCTTTTTTTATGTAAAGGGCCCCCCCGCTTCTCAATTCGCGGCGCAACCCCCCCCCGCTCCTCAATTTCAGGCGGCAGCACCCCCCCCCATTTTACAGAGAATTATAGTGGCTGCAGATTGAAAAGGAAAGGTCATTTTAATAACATTCCATTACAATATGACATGTGTAACAATCCCATACGCTATATTTCTTTTCTTTTTTTTTCCACACTTTTTTTCCCTATGAAAGTAGAGTTACCCTTTAGCGCATATGTTGTCCTAATAAACGTTATCATAAGCTTCACGGAAGAGTGAAGACAAGGTCAGAATGACAATTATCTGAGAGATATTCTCTCACTGTGCCATGTGTGACTCCTGGCACTCAGATCCTGCAGAAACGTAATCCTCTGTCATAGAAAAAGGGATTCTTCCTGTTTGGAGATTTTTCAATTTCCTGATGTATGATGACAAATGATTAAAGCTACTTTCTCTTCTGAACGATCCTCTTATTTTATTACACAGTTTGTTTATTGTGCTATAATAATATTACTTTGTTAGGGAGTGGTGACTTGCACATGCTGTTCTAAATACTGTAAACGAACATATTCTAATTTTCGAAAGCTGACAGTATTTTTTTCATGGCCCTGCTTGAAAGAATAATATAGTGTATGCTCAGTGTGTACATATTTAGGTTCTTATTGTAAAGTCTTGATATGTAAATACATTCCTTGTGACTCAGATATTTAAATGAAGGAAAATAAAAGGTGATAGCCTCAAAAAATTTAAGCAATGGCAACATCCATATATCTGTTCTGACAGATACCATTTACTTTTCTCAAAATATAATTTGCATATATTTATTTGTTGCTAAAACATGAACCATGATCACATAATTGAAGCTGGTTGGTCTGAAAAAGGCTAATAATTTTATAGTCATTTTCACTATAATAATAAAGTAGTAATTTCATAGAAGGAAGTTCATTTTTAGGTGCCTGGAAATCATCCTTGCCAATATTCCAGGAAGGTCCACTTTAAGGAATACATTTTTCCTTCACATTGCAAAAATAATGTGGTACCAGGGCTCAAGTCCTGCGGGAACGCGTGGGAACGGAGTTCCTGCACTTTTTTCACAGCAGGAACTCAGTTCCCTTTGCAGAACTAGAGCAGCCGAGAGCAGCCAAGCCGCCCAAGCCAATCCTTCACTAAGTGGCGATGCCCAGCTTGAGTCACTGTCAGGGGCAGGCGAACCTTAGTAATCCTTTATGTTACTGGCTGCTTCCTGTATATGGATTCATCAGGTAGCGAGTTATGGTGGTATTTAGAAAGAACTTGCTTAAAGTTCTTTCTAAATCCCGCGATAACTCGCTTGCAGACCTCCGCAATGTCTCCTGGGAACAATGACAAAAGCTCCCAGGAGACATTGCGGCATCGAGGAAGTGAAGGAATACCCGCACACTACCTGATGAATCCATATACAGGAAGCGGCCAGTAACATAAAGGATTACTAAGGTACAGTGGATCGAAAAAAAAAAAAAAAACATGCAGTTTAGTAATTATGCATATGAGCGTATCATTTTTTTTTTTTTGGTGGGGGAGTGGATCTTGGGTGGGAGTTCCCACACATTTTTCCCCAGGACTTGACCCCTGTGTGGTACAGTGCGTTGCAACTCCAGTTGTTGAGTTGTTCTTAATTTTACATTCCCAATGGGAAGTGAAAATAGTGGTATATTCCTAATCCTCTTTATAAACTTGTTTGAATACACGTCCCTAAAATATTTTGCCTAAACACACTACACAGAGTTGTTAATTGCTTGCAAAGTGTGCTTTGCAAGTCAGCAGCTAAGACCTCCATCTCCATCTTCAACCATTCCCCGTAGTTGCTGATGTATGCAGAGACACATGACTGTCAAAAGAAAGGGTATGGGGTGACCTCACTTTATTTATGCCACATGAGATTATTTATCAACTGCTTCAGCTCCAGGCCTTTTTTGCCACTTTTGTAAAAAATGTGTGTTTTTTGCTAAAAAATCATGCAGTCGTCATTCCACTATAACCACCGAAAGTCCATCAATGTACGGTTACATCGCTGATCGTTAAGTGGCTAAAACTGCATATTTAACTAGATTGAAACACATTTTGAAATCACATTATCATGCTGAGATTTTATTGAGTGGGTTTGGATTTAATTTAAGAACGAGACCAATGATGCTTGACTCTAGTTCTCAAAGACCTCAGGAGTTAGGGACAAATACATATTAGTGAAATAGCTTGCATAAAACTCTTATCTGTTTGTGAAGACACATATGCGTATGCACAGGGTGTGCCAGGTGTGCCCAGGCACACCCTAATCAGCCTGTGCAGATACAGATTCCCCCTACTGACATGGCTCCCCCTCCTTCCCCCCACAGCACTGCCGGCTTCCCCACTCTCCCACCGGTTATTGCTGTGGATGTTTTAGGATGAGTGGGAAAAGGGGCCAGTAAATATGCCATTTACAGGCCCCTTCCCTTTCTGAATGAACCTCGTGAGTGATCAGTAGAGTGTGTTTGAGCTTTGGGGTGCACACCCTAATGCCAAAGGCTGCGCACACCTATGTGAAGACAAGTGTAAAACATGTGCTGGCTGTGAGCCTTCAGGAGTGATTTAGGAAAAAGAAAAAGATGGAGGGCGCACCAACCTAGTGTGATACTGCTAAATGAATTTTTATTAAAATATTAAAATCAATCATTATACTCACAATGTGGAGTTAAAATCAGGCTTAAAAAGACAGTACAGCAGAAATCCAACAGCAACAGCAGAGCTTGATAATCACTTGAATCTAAAATCGATGTTTAGGGCTGACGCGTTTCAGGGGCGTACCCCTTTCCTCAGAGCTTGGTGGTCTGCAGTCTTCAGGAGTGATTTGGCAGCCAATAATGCAGTGCATGCTAATGTGAAAGATATTTTCAACATACCAGATGTTTACACATTGCAATGGATCAGGATAGTGTGAATGGACTGATAAACAGTACCAGGTTATTTGTAACTAAAGGATTGTACATGGTGCAATGTTTGGATGGGAAGGAAAAGGCCCAGGAAAGTAAATAAAAACCTCTGTATATACAACATTGGCACACTTAATTTTAAAGTTTGATTTGTGTATACCTTTAAATCTTTAACATAGCTTGTCACTGCAGTAGGCACCAAAGGCATTGCAAGTTACTGTTCAGAGAAGAGAGGGGTGATTGTAAAACTATACTGGGCATACTTTTATGTCAGTGTTACATTGATCAAGAGTTTCTTTTAGTCACTTATTTTGACATGTTTTTGCTGCAGTTATACAGGATGATTGCATTACATAGTGCTATGTACTTATACAAAATATATATATATATATATATATATATAATAATATATATATATATATATATATATATATATATATATATATATTTTATAGTGCAAGCCTTACTTAATCCATAGTCTCTTTCTTCTTGATCACTTTCATTCTTTCTCCAGCGACAGCACAGGTGTTTACATATCATAGTAAAATGGCTAAAAATAATCAAAGGAGGAGGCAAGACAGGCCTTTCATGAAATGTCATTATCAACTGGTATCTCTGGAACTTCCAAACTTGGTTTGATATGGACTTGACTTCAAAGAACGTGTTGCTGGAAAGAAAAATACCACAATCAACTGAAATGATTACTCAAGGCCAAGTGAAACAAAAACAAAAAAACTATTGGGACATTACAACTTTTCAGAAATAGATTACAAATTTATATTAAAGTGCAAAAGAGAATGGCAGAATAAATGAACACCTAACAACAAATCTAATTTATTTTTAAGGAAGTTATACATAGACAACAAAGACTTCTGATTGCTTGCTGTGGGCTGCTGCACTTTGCATTTTTACTGCTTTTTCAACAAGGCTGGTACTATTCATTTGTGTCTTTTGCTACAGGGCATGTGTGGATAAAGCTTACCACCAACCTAAAATGTTTTCTTTTTAGTTTTGAATAGAGTAACTTAAAACTTCTGTCAGAGTTTTATTGCTGTCTGAGGATATGTTGAGGGTACCCTAGGGTGACCAGACATCCCCGGTTTCTGGGGACAGTCCCCAGATTGAGGACACTGTCCCCTGACCAAGGCCATCCCCGGATTTGTCCCCAGATTGGATTTGAACAGGGGCTGGGGAAATTTTTAAAGACATCAGTGCAGAATCAAAAACAAATCTGAATTACACACCCTGCTCTGCCGCTCCTACTAGCTTGGGGGGGGGGTGTATTTTTTCATTATCTGTGCCCCTCTCTGATAATCATGTGCTGGTAGGAGCAGAGGGAATATTTCTTCAGCTTCTGGTGCATGCCCGTTCCGCTTCCGCTCGCATGTTCTTCTGCCTTGGCTCAAGCCCTGGCCAGCCACCTGCCTATCTCCTTGCCTTTCCTGGTGGAGTAACCTTCCTCTGCTCCCCACCCAGTAGTAGCCGGGGCCCAGAGAGTAAGACTTGACAGACTGTGAGGCGGGCGGCAGCAGCAACGGGCATAGAGTCGCTGATTGCCGCCATTACTAGTAAAAAAAAAATCTTTAAAAATCTGGTCACCTTAGCTGGTTGCCGACCAGCCACCGCAGTTCTATGGCGGCAGGTCGGCTCCCCTGCGCGAGAGCCCGTAGCTCTACATCGGCTCTTTAAGCGGCCACTAGGGGGCATGCGCACGCCACCAGCGCCCCCCACTCGCCACCGAGTTCCGTGCACGTGCCCAGCGGGGGCAATCGCCGCCGGGACTCGCGATTGCTCGTTACAGAGCGAGGACCGGGAGCTTTGTGTGTAAACACAAAGCTCCCGGTCCTGTCAGCGGGGGAAATGCTGATCTTCTGTTCATACAATGTATGAAGGGAAGATCAGTGATTTCCCCTAGTGAGTCCACCCCCCATACAGTTAGAACACACCCAGGAACATACCTAACCCCTACATACAATGTATGAACAGCGATCAGTCATTTCCCCAAGTCAGTCCCACCCCCCTTCAGTTAGAACACACCCAGGGAACATACTTAACCCCTTCCCTGCCCCCTAGTGTTAACCTCTTCACAAATGGGAGAGACGACTGCTCCAGGTGAGCTCCAGGCAATCAGTGTCCGTTTAGAACCCAGGCAGGTGCCGGCAATGCACTAGGCAATCAGAAGAAGAAGTTTGGACAGCCGCACAGTGCTGTCCAAACTTCTTCTGTGCGGCTGTCCAAACTTCTTCTTCTGTTAACCTCTTCACTGCCAGTGGCATTTCTATAGTAATTCAATGCATTTTTATAGCACTGATCGCTATAAAAATGCCAATGGTCCCAAAAGTGTCCGAAGTGTCTGCCATAATGTCGCAGTACTGAAAAAAAATCGCTGTTTGCCGCCATTACTAGTAAAAAATATATATATTAATAAAAATGCCATAAAACTACCCCCTATTTTGTAACCGCTATAACCTTTGCGCAAACCAATCAATAAACACTTATTGCGATTTTTTTTCTGAAAAATATGTAGAAGAATACATATCGGCCTAAACTGAGGAAAAATATTTTTTTTTATATATTTTTGGGCGATATTTATTATAGCAAAAAGTAAAAAATATTGATTTTTTTTCAAAATAGTCGCTCTATTGGTGAGCAAATACCACCAAAAGAAAGCTCTATTTGTGGGAAAAAAGGACGCCAATTTTGTTTGGAAGCCACGTCGCATGACCGAGCAATTGTCAGTTAAAGCGACGCAGTGCCGAATCGCAAAAAGTGCTCTGGTCATTGGGCAGCAATATGGTCTGGGGGTTAAGTGGTTAGGGTACCCCCACCCCACATTTCTTGTTCCGGCTACAATGTAATCACTAAACAGGAAGTGAGGGAAAATCTGCAACAGAAACCCAGCAATCAAAAGCTAATATGATTTCTAGCCCTCCCTAATCTACAAAAACTTATTTTTTGTATTACTGTCTTTGTCACTTATGGAAATTTCCCTAATTTCCTGCCTTGGTGACGACATTGCAATCAGGACAAGAAATGAGGGAAAATCTCCCAGAGTCTAAAACAGCAGTAAAACCCCAGCGCATGTCTTAAATTAATCTCATTGGTTTTGCATTCTATGCTCCAGCCGCTGTCTTGGGTCCCCATTGGATAGATTGACAGTAGCGGGAGCCATTGGCTCTCGCTGCTGTCAATCGAATCTAGTGACACGGGAGCTGGGGGCGGGGCCAAGCCCTGCTGTCTATGTCAATGGACACAGCAGCAGGACTTTTGCTCTGCTCTGCTTTCATTTCCTGTATACTTGTTCTGTTCAGTAACCCGGGAAGCACTAAAACCAGAGATAGTCATATGACCAGAATTAGCAGAATTAGCAAGCAACTGCAGCTTGTATATTTCTTTTATGACCAAGGCCCATGTATAAATACTCTTATCCCTCCATAAACGACCACAAAAACCAAAGAAAACAGCCCCGTTCTCATGATGCAATGGGAATCTCCTCTATGGTTTACTGTATAGAACGTGCAAATCACAGGAGCATTGTCAGAACTGTAAAGATACAATTTTGTTGCCCATGCACAATCAATGCACCATCATCCATGCATAAGTTTTAATATATCATGCAAAAGAAATTCAAGTTGTATTTCTTTCTTTCAACATTTGTCTTTTTAAGACAATGTCCTACCTTCCCATTGGAATAGATTTCTTTAATGTGTACACTAATCATAGAAATATAATAATAATATAATAGAGTTATTTCAATAAGTCAACTCAAAGAAAAACAGCCAGGCTGCTCTGAGGTCCCACTAGGGAGGTAGCCTGATGTCTCTATTCCAGAAGAGCTGAGGTCAGATGCACAGTATCATGCTTTAAGATTGTGCTGTTGCTGATTTCCTTTGGATCTCCCTATCTGTGAGAAGATTTATACCCTTAGTTTAGAGCTTCTGGTCATCTTGGACAGCACTTTGACATTAACCCAGTATACCTCACACAGTAGTCCTGTGGATGAAAATCTCAGAGTCTCTTCTCAGCTTAGAAGTGATAATGTTTAACCACTTGACCTCCAGAAGATTTACCCCCCTCCCTTCATGGCCTGGCCATTTTTTGTTATACGGCACTGTAACTTTTGTTATATGTACCCAAACACAATGGGCCAGATTCAGAGAGAATTAGATTATCGTAGCGTATCAGAAATACACTACGCCGCCGTTTTTTACCTGGCTCTAAGTGGAATCCAGGTAGATTTTGTCCAGTAAACGACGGCGGCGTAGTGTATTTCTCCCGTCGCAATCCATCTACGCGAGTAGGGGGCGTGAAGCATTTAAAATAGGCACGTTCCCGCGGCGATCGAACTGCGCATGCTCCGTTCGCAAATTTCCCGCCGTGCATTGCGCGAAATCACGTTGTTACGTCATTCGTTGTTTGAGTAGTGTCGTTTACGGACATTTCTATTCCCGAACGACTTACGTAAAAAAATAAAAAAATAATTAAATTCGACGCGGGAACGACGGCCATACTTAACATGGGCTACGCACCGTTAGACCAGCAAAAAGCTGGTCTAACAGTACGTAAAAAAAATAGACGTAAGCGATTGCGAAGACCGCTCGTATCTTCGTGGATCGCCGTAAAAACTCATTTGCATATCCCGACGCATCAAAACGATACGAACTCCTCCCAGCGGCCACAAAAATATCGCAGCGTAGATCCGAAGGCTTACGAAGACGTAAGCCTCTCGGATCGAAGCCCGAACCCGCCGTATCATGGTTTGAGGATTCAAACTAGTGATACGGCGCGCAAAATTTGAAATTACTCCTGTCTAACACCAGTTAGACAGGCGTAATTGCTCTGTGAATCTGGGCCAATGTATTTTTTTCCCCACCACCACTTTATTTTGATTACCACTGTGTTATTATTTTTTTGCAATATAAACAAAACAAGTTTGAAAAAACAAAATAAAAAAATAAATATATTTTTTACTTTCTGCAATAAAACACATCCAATAAAAAACATGTAAAAAATCTTATTTCTTGATAAATTTAGGCCAATATATATTCTGCTACATGTTTTTGGTAAATAAATAAAAACATGTCCCATTAAGTGTATATTGGTTGGCTTGCGCAAAAGTAAACTGGAATTTTTAGTTATTTTTTTTTTTTACTAGTAATGACAGCGATTAGTGACTTATAGCAAGACTGCGATATTGTGGATGGCATTTGTACACTAACTGACACTTTTGACACTTCTTAGAAACCAGTGACACTAATACATGACCAGCGTTAAATATATGCACTGTCACTGTACTGACACTGGCTGGGAAAGGGTTAAACATCTAGAGGGAATTTTTGGGTTAAATGTGTGTGCCTAGATAGTGTTTTGGTGTACTGTGTGAGGTGCTTTTACTAAAGCAAGTAATGAATTCCCTGCTTTGTGAGAAAATAAAATCCATTACTTCCCTGCTGACAGGACAGGGCTCAGCCTTGTTTACATAGGCAGGGCTCTTTTGTGCAAATTCATGATGATCGGCAGGTGTCAGCGTTAATCCATTGGCCGGGACACACACTGATCGACATCTGCTGTGATTAATCACAGCACAGCCACGTCGCCAGTGGCACGTGCCGACCCTACCCAGAAGTGCTAGATCACTTACCTAGTGCGTGACCTGGCACAGCAGAGCTACCTTTCTCCCATATATCTATGTTATATGGTTGGATAGCGGTTAAGATTTGAATTTCTTTAAAAAAGCAACAGTTTAACCACTTGTCATCTGCCCACCGTCAAATGACGGCGGGCAGACGACTCCATTGTTCTGACATCACGTCATATGACGTGATGTCCCTTTAAAGCCGCGGGCGGGCGCGCGCGCGCGTCGCCGGCGGCGGCGCGCGCGCACACCGCCGCTCCGCGGGGATCCCGTGCGAGTGCCCGGCGGCAACGATCGCCGCCGGGCACAAGCGATTGCTCAGAAACTGAGCTGGGACGTGCAGCTCTGTGTGTAAACACAGAGTTGCACGTCCCTGTCAGGGAGAGAGGAGAGCGGTTGTGTCCCTTGTACATAGGGACACAATCGGTCACCTCCCCCAGTCACCCCCCCCTCCCCCTACAGTTAGAACACTCATAGGACACACATTTAACCCCTTCCCCGCCCCCTAGTGGTTAATCCCTTCACTGCCAGTCACATTTATACAGCAATCAATGCATATTTATAGCATTTTTCACTGTATAAATGTAAATGGTCCCAAAAATGTCAGAAAAGTGTCCGAAATGTCCGCCATAACGTCGCAGTCCCGATAAAAAAAAATCGCAGATCGCCGCCATTAATAGTAAAAAAAAAAAAAAAAAATTCCATAAACTATCCCCTATTTTGTAAACGCTATAAATTTTGCGCAAACTAATCGATAAACGCTTATTGCATTTTTTTTTTACCAAAAATATGTAGAAGAATACATATCGGCCTAAACTGAGGGAAAAAATATTTTTTTTATATATTTTTTGGGGTTATTTATTATAGCAAAAAGGAAAAAATATTGCATTTTTTTAAAAATTGACGCTCTATTTTTGTTTATAGCGCAAAAAATAAAAACCGCAGAGGTGATCAAATACCACCAAAAGAAAGCTCTATTTGTGGGAAAAAAAGGACGCCAATTTTGTTTGGGAGCCACGTCGCACGACCGCGCAATTGTCAGTTAAAGCGACGCAGTGCCGGAAGCTTATATTTTGTCTGGGCAGGAAGGGGGTGTAGGTGCACAGTAGGCAAGTGGTTAAAGAAGTTTGTATTAAGTTCATAAAGTTATTGTGCAATAATGTAATAAATTGTAATTAAAAATATATATTTTTTTACAAACTACAAGACCATGTTCAGCACTTGCTGGCTGGGATGGTAAAATTGGTGGGCGGACTAAGAATTTACACCAAAGCTCCAAGATGTTATACAGCTGATGCTGAAAATGCTGGTGAGCAGCTGAGTAGCTAGCTGGAGGATTAAGGTTAAAAATGAAAACCGCTGCTCTTCTCTGGCAACTTCTATTCACAGCACTGATCTCTAGCAATGTGCTGACTACATTAATAGCTTCCCTGCTCCCTAGACATACGTTTTGTTAGGATAAATTATACTATTGTGCCAACTGACTCTGCCAGGTGTTACGGAGAGAGGTTTTCTTTCGAAGAGGGGAGTCATCAACATTTAGCTATTGGTTGCTCCTAGAAGCAACAAAACAAAAATTTTACAAGGAATATGCTAACATTTGAAAACCATTATGTCTCAAACTCTTTATACCACTCCGTACCTCTAAATAAACCTTAAAAACAACTTTTAGGAGGTATGTACAAAAGAAAAACAACTAATACTTGTATATAAAAATAAGCCCTCACTGTCCTCTGTAGCTGCAGGCAACTCAGAGTAATGTATCCTCAAAGTTCTGAAAATAAAAACTTTCACTTTTGTTTTCTGTACCTAAATCATTTGGTTCCCTCCTGTCATAAATGTGTAATATAAACACAGATCAGGTGCAAAGGTGAAGGGTGACACCAAAGTGATGAGTCCCCACTTGAAGAAGAAAGTTCATTTTCTCTGAACTCTAACTACTACAGAGCAATGTTATCTTTTTTTCACAAATGATACAATTTGCATTTCTTTAGCTAGAAATTTACTTTAGATCTCCAGGTCTCTTCAGAGGCTCTGTATAATCAAGTGGTGGCAGGGGCAATACAATTTAGTGCACACAGGCTCAACAAAATACAATTTTTTTTATACAAAATATAACAGATGGGGTTACATTGAGAAATAGGTACCAAACATGTTAAACCTTGTGTTTAAAATTGTGTGCACCCATCCCGACACTATTTCCCTTTTTTTTCCCCTGTTGGAGGCACTCTTGTGCTCTCCCCTGTGTTTGCCGCTCTGCAGTGTTTTGATCTGTGCTAATGTGATGTGGCACTATCAACTTCAGTTCTATGTTTGCTATTGCCTAAGGGCACGGAGACGCTTCACAAAGTTCTCTACCTGATTACTTGTACTAAGAACTACTATATGCTTTGTCTCCTTCTATGCTGTATCATATGTTCCTCTGTGCTGCTCGCAACCTTTATCTTTTCAATAAAAAGTTATTTGAGAAAAAAAAAAATTGTGTGCACCCAGAAAATTGTGAAAGGCTACAGTACCCAAAATTGTCTTTGTGTGAAGCCTGGTACACACGCTTGGTTTACTCGGCAAGAACCAGCAAGAAAACTGCTGCCAGAGCTTTCTTGCTGAGTATACCGAGCGTGTGTACGAGGCTTTCAGGTTTCTTGTTAAGAAAACTGCCTAAAATCTTGATGAGAAAAATAGAGAACCTGCTCTCTATTTTCTCGTTGTGATTCTCGGCAGTGTTTTCCTGCCGAGAAACCCGAGAGTTTGTATACTTACCTGTTGCCATAGCTTTCTAGGCATAGGTAGGGTGCAGCAAGATGGCGGCGACGGCATCAAATGTGACGAGCGCATGCTTGTCGTACGCAATGACTCGGCCAGCAAGAGATTCTTGCCCAGAATCTCGTCAGGAAAAACAATATTTTTTTCCTGACGAGATTCTGGCCCGTGTGCACAGGGCTTGATGCTTTAAAAGCTTTCATAGGTTAGCTGTTTAGAGTTATCCATGGGTAATGGCCTAGAATTATTGCTCTCTCTCCGACATTTGCAGCTATACCTTTACGTGTCACTGAATTGCTGTTTACATACACATGCGTGCCCTAGGCAGGTGTGAGTGCAGGTTGTTGGGGGCAGCAATTTTGAAACAATTATTTTTTTAACTATATAGCTATCACAAAAAAAACAATCCACCTACAGTATGTAATAGCGCTGGCAAGTGACAGGTCTTTTATGGAGACATCAGTGGTCTATTAGACCCCTAGGGGGAGATTTACTAAAATTGGAGCACTGGTGCAGCTGTGCATGGTGGCCAATCAGCTTCTAACTTCGGCTTCCTAAATTAAAGCGGATTTCCTGCCGAAAAAAAAAATATTAAAAGCCAGCAGCTCCAAATACTGCAGCTGCTGCCATGTAATATTAAGACACTTACCTGTCCTGGAGTCCAGCACCGTCGGCAGCAGAGGACGAACGATAGCTTGTCACTCTGCTGCACCCACCGCCATCCTCGGTGAGGGAATCAGGAAGTGAAGCGCTCCGGCTTCACTACCCAATTCTCTACGGCACATGTGCGAGTCGTGCAGCACCGTCCTTACTGGTCCCCGTTGTGTTCTGGGAGCCGCGTGTTTCCCAGAACACAACGGGCGGGGACGTGAAGTGACCCACTACCCACAGACTCCCCGCAGTGAGGACTCCCAGAAGTGGGTGCAAATTCCTGTCTTTGACAGATATTTGCACTCCCTCCCCCATGAAAGGTGTCAAATGTGCCCCCGGAGGGGGGGAGGGTTCTGATGAGTGGAAGTTCCACTTTAGGGTGGAGCTCCGCTTTAAGCTTTGGTAATGAAACCTAGAAGCTATCGGTTTCTGTGTAGAGTTCCACCTGATTTTGCACGCTCCAGTTTTAGAAAAGCCTCCCCTACTCTCCACTGCAGCAGCCAATTATGCACACATATTCATCCTGAAACCATTTATCGCAGTCCTAGGCTGCTCAGCAGGATCAAACAGCCTAGAAACCACCATAGTGTTGTGGGCGTAGACAAGGGGTTATTCAAAGAACAATTGTTTATAGTTACTGAGATAAGTGACGGCTTGTGAAGAATGTGTAAATAGTTGAAAATTCATAGCCTGACCGCAGTTCTGTTTTAAGTATTAACACTTTTGAGGTTGTAAAAATATGAGCAAGCTTTGGTACTAATAGAATAGGGTTCATCTGCATTTTTGGGGACAACTCCCATTTTATTAACGTTCAGAAGAGGTCAGAAGGTCACTAATATATATATATATATATAAATATGTAATGCAATGTTAATTTTGACATGATAAAAGAAGAAAATAACACATCGGTAATAATTTATCAAAGGGAATTAATCAGATACAAATTAACCATTATTTTAATGCAGATTAGAAAACTAAACAGTTGTATGAATTATAGCTATAACATTAGTGACTTTCTTTACCTCCTAGGCTGCGTACACACGAGGAGACATGTCCAATGAAAACGGTCCGCGGACCGTTTTCATCGGACATGTCTCCGGGGATCTTTTGGTCTGATGGTGTGTACACACGATCAAACCGAAATCCCAGCGGACAGACATCACGGTGACGTGGCGGTGACGTTGCCGCCGCAACGTCCGCAAACCAGGAATTAAAATGCTTCCACGCATGCGTCGAATCCATTCGACGCATGCGGGGGATTTCGGTCCGCTGGTTAGGCGTACTAACCAGCGTATATGTCCGACGGACAGGTTTCCAGCGGACAAGTTTTAAAGCACGTTTTAAAACTTTTGTCCACTGGAAACCTGTCCGCTAGCCTGTACACACGATCGGATATGTCTGCTGAAACTGGTCTGCGGACCAGTTTCAGCGGACATGTTCGATCGTGTGTACGCGGCCTTATACAAAATGCTTTCAGTAATGTGTGATTTAGGCACGTTTTGTTAGAAATATTATTTTACTGGGACTTCATTATGTGTTTGCATCCACTGCTGCTTTTACTAATAGTTTAGATTTGAGCTAATAAAGTGACACACTTACTTGAACACTGCTATCAAGAGGTTTACCAAAAGAATATTAGCAACTAAGAGGTAACAGGCCATGATTGCTGGGACAATCCATGCTCCAGTCTTGCACGGGGGATGCTGTACTATTTTGCCATCTTCTGTTGTCTCGTTGTATCCACAGGGCGCTAGAAAAAAAGTATAGATTCATATCAGAAAACACATTTCTGGGGTAGAAAGTTCCAACTTCATAGGAAGACTCTCATGCTTTATTCATGCAGAAAGGTCACTTCAGAAAAACAACAGCCACTGCTGCCTGTCTAATGTAATGCATGCCAAAGGCATCACATAAATTAAACATTTTCCAGTAGATATCGATGTATTCCACAATACCCTTAACAAGCCTTCATGCTCACTTGTAGGGTGCTGCCTTTTTTATTTTATTTTAGTTTAGACATCTATGTTACCTTTAGTATGACCTTATATGAATGAATTGCAATATTCACACTTACAAATGGAGCCATATGTGATCATATAAGGGAACCCCAGTAAGGGGGTCTCTGGCAATTAGCTGTGGGAGCGATTACCTGCTAGTTATTGACTCTGGATGCAGACTGTCTTAACAGTCACATGTTAGCCTTGGAATTGCCTCTTTTTCCACGGGTAGAGTTGGTTGCAGAGAGCAGCTATGTTTGTGAAGAAAAATAGGAGGGATGTGTGTCTGTGTGCTGGCCTGTCTGGCTCAATGACAGGTGTTTCACCCAGCCTACTGTTTGGGGCAATGTCTGGTACTGGCAAAGATAGTGCTACAAGAGGCAGAAAGCCTGTACATTTCAAGGTGGACAAATACATACCTGGGAAATAAAATTGCATTTGTCTAGGGGTTCAGGCTTAAGACCTAAATGGGCAGTTAAGTCTTGCAGTGGGTGTGCAGCCCCACTGCAAGGGAGAATTTAAAATGTTCCCAGAATTGGGCTTTAATTGTCTTTAATTATATTCCCCAGACACACTTCTGGCCTCACAAAAAGACTTCATCTGCTTATGACCTGGAAGCCATTCTACCAAAATAAACCACTTACTTTTCCCAACATCGCAACATTTCTCATTCCTTTCTGTATTCTCACATGAATATCGCCCATATCTCTTTCATTTTGGGTAAATATTGCCAGAAATAATTTCTATTTCATGCTACTGCAGAAAAGGGTTTTAGTTAAAAATTGTGAATTGTGTAACCAGCAGTGATAGTAAAATGTAATGAATGAAATATAGCTGTCTGTAAAACCATTTCTTTTATTGGAGTGCTTCAATGTGATGTATCTCTGGAGTGAAATTTTTGTTCCTTCAGTAATTTATTGTTCCTTAAAATGCCAGATAAATGGTTTATCCATTAGACATGAACATAACATGTACAAATACATATTGTTGCCCCTATGGAATGTTATGCTATTCTGTAACAATAATTCTTTCCAAGTGACTGGAAATTGTTTCTTTTTGAAGGATTGATCATATACGTAGTAGTTGACTTTGGCCATTACACCATATTCTTAACAGCCATGTATATTATTCATGTCATGTTGTAGTTTATGACATAATATATATATATATATATATATATATATATATATATATATATAAGAAGGCCAGTATGGTGGCCTGAGTTTATGGGAGGAGCCCGGAGGGTATTTAAGCAGCCCACTCACACATGCTCTTTGTCGGTTCAGTGTGCGGTACTACACGTCACTGGGCCGACTCTTCCCAGCTCACCTCATGTCCGTGAGTCTGCGCATTCAATCACATTCGACATCGCAAGTGCATTGCGGCTTCTCCGTTCATGGTCTTCGATGGCGGTCCCCGCTTACTGTCGCAGGTTGTATTCAAACCTTTTGTATCATGTGCTAACTTGCAATTCGTTATGCTTCCTATCCTGCATTTTTTTTGTAAAAATCTGCCTCTGAGTTATTGTTGCTCATGTTCTAACATCTTAGTTACAAGCTTGGTACATTTGTAACTTCCTCCTGCCAAACAAACTATTTATTTGTATATTCAGTGTCCATGCTTGCTGTCTCATTCATTTGGAGATTAGCATATATTCTTTGTATGGGTTCTTTGGCAGATTGAGGTGGTAATTGAACTCACCTGCTGCCTTGTCTGCACTTGATTAGCCTGGGGGGATGGGTGGGCTGGTAGGTGTTCGGTTTCACAGCAAGGAGTAGCGTACAACCTGACACTCACTGACACCCTTGCAACCGCACAATATTGTCTGCAGTAGTATAAAACACTTTGCGGCACGCACCTACGTGCAAACCCGAATACAAACTAAACTTGCAAACACACCTCAGTGTCAAACAATCAGCCACACAAACACACAGTGGCACCCAGTTGGCCATTCATCTTCAGTGGCGTGCGGGCCACTCATCTTTTCTCTGTGTTTTTCCCTGCGGTTAGTTCAGGTTTTCATCCAGCACCAGCCAGTGCACGTTGACCTGCGAGTGCATGTATATCGTCTTGTTGAGCACCTGTGTATTGTCTTGATTTTCTTACACCAACGCAAGATCCAGTCCAAGTTCTCAAACTAGACCAAGCATCAGTAGCAGACTTAGCTATGTGGGACAACTTCCCCACCTGATAGAACAGCATTTCAATCTTCATCCCGGCAGTGTCAGCCGAACCACCAAAGGCTTTTGCAGCCATTTTTAAGCCGCCACTGGTTCTCCAAACCTTGGCCCCCAGAAATTCTCTTAAATTTTTGCTTCACCCAGTCTTCATCACGCCTCGTGCTGCACCCCATCGTGGCAGCTGCCCAGGTCTGGGACCACACTTGAACAGGACAGACACTGTTCTTCACCACAGACAATCAGGCCGCAGCCGATATCATCAATTAAGGTAGATCTAAGTCACTCCCCATCACTTCCTGCGCAGGCTCGCGCAGCTGTCACTCCGTCACCAGTTAATATCTTATGTAGACCTATTCCAAGCAAATGCAAAAATCAGATGATGCGCTTTCCTATTCCAACCTTGGAATGGATGTTTTTCCAGCAAGAGCCTGGAGCCGACCCAACAACTATCCCTGTCCCACCATGGACATTGCTGACGATGGACTTAAGTGGCATCTCACCAACGCAACGCAATCCAACTTATTAACCACTCCTTGGCACGCAACACACTGAAGGCCTATCGCACTGCTTGGAACACTAATCGCAAATTTTTGGCCCCTTGCCCCCGGAGCAGCAATAGGCAACGTTAGACACATCCTAGCCTTCATATCGTATTGCCACATGCAGCTGACCATTTCTCACAATACTATCACGCCATATCTAGATGGCATCCAGCATTTCCTATCCCTCCAGGACCCCAGTAAACCGTCAGTATTTTCGAGCCTATGCATTCAAGTCCCTCCTACAGGGCATACAGAAGCACCAACCTGTAGTCAGTGGCAAGCGCCTACCTTTCAAGAGTCCCCTATTTAGGGACATGTCTAAAATCCTTACTCGTTCCCTATTTAGGGCTTGCCCAGACTAGTCACCCAAACAGCCATCTACCAGGCCTTCTACGGTTCCCTACAACCTAGTGAATTTAGTCAGCGGCTCCGGCAGTCAGACAATACTTCGACGCCACCCGACTCGCTTTCGAACCACTACACTCTCAGTCTGCAAACGCAACAAACCAGCCCCGGGGGTTGACATCAACCTGTTTCAGACTAACAACGCCTGACGCCCAGTGACGGTGCTCGACCCACTACTGCTCCATCTACCCAGCCAATCTGATGGTAGCTCGTTGCTACCCTTTCTAAACCAGCTCCCTGAGTGTCAGCCAGTGTGTCAAGCATGTCAGAATCTTCCTAAGTAACTTGGGCTTCAAACCCCAGTCAGTTCTCTGGACATTCTTTCCGAATTAGAGCAGCCTCAGCTGCCTCCCAACAGGGAGTACCAGACAACGTAATCAAGATACCAGGCTGATGAAAGTCTCCTTGTTTTGGCACATACATCCCAAAACCTCATGAAGGAATGGCACAATCCTTTACCAAGCTGGCTCAATAATTACAAGAAATCAATTTAAACTATTTCCCTATCTGAGTCTTTTGCCCCCTTTTCTTGGCATACTGACCAGACCACCAAGGCACACTTCAGGTCTATTTATGTTGTAAGTCTTGTCGCGTGTTTATGTGATCCACATCTCTCTTGGTCAAAGGGTAACGACCATAAATAAGAAGGCCAGTATGGTGGCCTGAGTTTATGGGAGGAGCCCGGAGGGTATTTAAGCAGCCCACTCACACATGCTCTTTGTCGGTTCAGTGTGCGGTACTACACGTCACTGGGCCGACTCTTCCCAGCTCACCTCATGTCCGTGAGTCTGCGCATTCAATCACATTCGACACCCTCCCGTCCTTCCCTTTTTCAGGGCACTTCTCAGCATATCCTTCTTCAATTAACTACCCATTACTTACTTTGGGTATGCCCCCTTTTCTTGGCATACTGACCAGACCACCAAGGCACACTTCAGGTCTATTTATGTTGTAAGTCTTGTCGCGTGTTTATGTAAACCACATCTCTCTCGGTCAGAGGGTAACGACCATAAATATATATATATAAATATCTATATATATATATATATAAATATCTATATATATATATATATATATATATATAAATATATATATATATGGAATTTCTCAGTAAAGCACACCAGTAAAAAAAAAATTGGGGTCTAGTTACTAAAGTAATTCCATTTACTAACAATTTTTTGATAAGAATTTTTGAATGTCTTATTTCTATGAAAAAGTCAATTTGTTAAAATGTTTGCATGACATTTTTCACTTCTTAAAAATCACTTTAATTAGCTTAGGTGTTAACTATTTCAGAAGGAAACACTAGAGCACACAGCATCACTGCTGAAAATAATGTTCTTCTCGGCTTCATAGTCAAAAGATTACAATTACAGTAAACAGCATGACACATGAGTGGGGCTTAACAAAGACTAATGCCACATACACACGATCAGAATTTCCGACAACAAATGTTCGATGTTCGTATGTAGGCTCCATCGACATTTGCTGTAGGAATTTCCGACAACAAATGTTTGAGAGCTGGTTCTCTATTTTTCCGACTAAATTCCGATCATCTGTATGAAATTCCGAAGCACAAAAATGCTACGCATGCTCGGAATCATTGAACTTAATTTTTTTCAGCTCATGGCAGTGTTGTTCTTGACGTTCGCAATTTCAGACAACATTTGTGTTAAACACAAACACAAGTTTGAGCCAACATTCCGTCGGGAAAAAAGTCCATGGTTTTGTTGTCGGAAATTCCGTTCGTGAGTACGCAGCATAACTTTGTATTGTAATCTTCCTGTCAAAATCACAGGCCTCTCAAAGATTGGTATTTTTTATTTTTGCTGCCCATCCATGAGCACTTTCCACATTTCCTTGTGTTGGACTAACAACTTTTGGATTTTAAAACACTTACCAAAATCTTTTTTTTAGATAATATATATATTTTTTCAGCCGACCTGCCTGGCCTGACACAGGAAAATATCTCCCACTCCCTCTACCCCACCAATAAAAATAAATCTCTCCCATCACTCCACAACTTCTCCAGCAAACCTCCCCACTCCTTTAACCCCTTCAGCAAAAACATTGTCCTCAATGCACTCAGCCCCACCAAGCTCCTAATAAGGGGAATTCTTCCCAGAAATTCAGCTGTTATGATAACACAACAGGGCAGAGGCCTCAGTTTAGTCAGTGCAACTGTATCTGAGGTCTTTAAAGTGCATATTCCCACATAGCGGTAGTGTGCTGGGTGGACAGGAGTGCAATCCTAGAGCACCCCCAACTTGGCTGTATCTGGGGCAGACTGCCCCCCATGTACGCCACTGTATAGAAGGGGATTTTTGTTGTTAACTGGATTATGGGGCTAATCAGACAAATTATCAATGGAGAGGTTTCTAAGAAACCTATCTCTACTCTATAGGTTTTTATTTCGAGTATTCTATACCAATCTCTTCACAGTGACATTTTAATAAAAATATAAAAATAAAAATATAAATAATAAAATCTTCTAATCTTACGTTGCTTTCCACAAAAGCACATAAATCATTATATAAAAAGCCTGTCTGCTTGTTTCTGGTTTCCAAGCTAAGTAGTGACACTGTTATACTCCTAGGCATATGCATTATTATGTACAATCCATACCTTGGTACAGCGTATGCAAGTACGTCTTCCCTATTTGAGCACAATACAAAATGTGTCTGTTCTGTCTACATTCCTTCACTGAGCACAGTTACAGCATGTGCTGTCCACTTGCTTTGTTTGAGATCAGTTCCCCTTTTCATCTGATCACATAATTGTTCACAAAAGAGTGTTCAGAAAGAAAGAGATTTATTGCCATGTTTATGTAGCTTGATCAAATAACATGATACAATATGTACTGATTGCATTCATACTTTTAATATGTATTTTATTGGAAAAAGAGGGTAAGTAGGGAATTCAAGCTTTACTTTACAGTAAAAGATAAGGGATGATTAATGTAAGGTAGCATGTGTACTGTATACAGTGCAGAAAATAAGTATTTGAACACCCTGCTATTTTGCAAGTTCTCCCACTTGAAAATCATGGAGGGGTCTGAAATTGTTATCGTAGGTGCATGTCCACTGTGAGAGACATAATCAAAAAAAAAAATTCCAGAAATCACAATGTATGATTTTTTTAACTATTTATTTGTATGATACAGCTGCAAAGAAGTATTTGAACACCTGTCTATCAGCTAGAATTCTGACCCTCAAAGACCTGTTAGTCTGCCTTTAAAATGTCCACCTCCACTCCATTTATTATCCTAAATTAGATGCACCTGTTTGAGGTCATTAGCTGCATAAAGACACCTGTCCACCCCATACAATCAGTAAGAATCCAACTACTAACATGGCCAAGACCAAAGAGCTGTCCAAAGACACTAGAGACAAAATTGTACACCTCCACAAGGCTGGAAAGGGCTACGGGGAAGTTGCCAAGCAGCTTGGTGAAAAAAGGTCCACTGTTGGAGCAATCATTAGAAAATGGAAGAAGCTAAACATGACTGTCAATCTCCCTCGGACTGGGGCTCCATGCAAAATCTCACTTCGTGGGGTCTCAATGATCCTAAGAAAGGTGAGAAATCAGCCCAGGACTACACGGGAGGAGCTAGTCAATGACCTGAAAAGAGCTGGGACCACCGTTTCCAAGGTTACTGTTGGTAATACACTAAGACGTCATGGTTTGAAATCATGCATGGCACGGAAGGTTCCCCTGCTTAAACCAGCACATGTCAAGGCAGTCTTAAGTTTGCCAATGACCATTTGGATGATCCAGAGGAGTCATGGGAGAAAGTCATGTGGTCAGATGAGACCAAAATAGTACTTTTTGGTCATAATTCCACTAACCGTATTTGGAGGAAGAAGAATGATGAGTACCATCCCAAGAACACCATCCCTACTGTGAAGCATGGGGGTGGTAGCATCATGCTTTGGGGGTGTATTTCTGCACATGGGACAGGGCGACTGCACTGTATTAAGGAGAGGATGACCGGGGCCATGTATTGCGAGATTTTGGGCAACAACCTCCTTCCCTCAGTTAGAGCTTTGAAGATGGGTCGAGGCTGGGTCTTCCAACATGACAATGACCCGAAGCACACAGCCAGGATAACCAAGGAGTGGCTCTGTAAGAAGCATATCAAGGTTCTGGCGTGGCCTAGCCAGTCTCCAGACCTAAACCCAATAGAGAATCTTTTGAGAGAGCTCAAACTCCGTGTTTCTCAGCGACAGCCCAGAAACCTGACTGATCTAGAGAAGATCTGTGTGGAGGAGTGGGCCAAAATCCCTCCTCCAGTGTGTGCAAACCTGGTGAAAAACTACAAGAAACGTTTGACCTCTGTAATTGCAAACAAAGGCTACTGTACCAAATATTAACATTGATTTTCTCAGGTGTTCAAATACTTATTTGCAGCTGTATCATACAAATAAATAGTTAAAAAAAATCATACATTGTGATTTCTGGAATTTTTTTTTTGATTATGTCTCTCACAGTGGACATGCACCTACGATAACAATTTCAGACCCCTCCAGGATTTCCAAGTGGGAGAACTTGCAAAATAGCAGGATGTTCAAATACTTATTTTCTGCACTGTATTTCTCAAGTCCATGTTTTTTAATCTGAATTTACATATATTCTTCTAACGCAAAAGATGTTATCCAACTTAATTAGTGAAACATTTACACATTTTTATGAATATTATATGTAAAGGTACATTTTCTTTGCAGTATTGGAGTCCTAGTTTTGTTCCCCTCAAAATACTGTCTGCACTAACTTTATATGTTCTGGCTTTGCCTGGTTCTCCCCCAGGCATTTTGGTTTCTTCTAACAATCCAAAAGCATAGAGGTAGAATAAATGACTTTTACCCAAACCAGCATGTGAATAGGGAGATTAGATTGTAACCTTTTGGAAACAGGAACTTAAGGAAAAGTTCCCTGTAAGGGTTCAATCACTGCATAAATCAACATAGGCTCAATACAAGGGCACATAGAAAAGAACCTGTTTATTGCAATAGAATTTATATGCAGCTTCTGTTGGTCTAGTCAACTCTGTCCCTTTCTGGGCTAGTTTTAGCACAGGGCTCAGTAACTAGCATATGCTAGAGCCAGGTTAGGCATCAAATGGCCCCTTGGCAGTTAGAAGTCCAGTTGTAAGACAAATTAGATGCTCCTAGGGACTGTAGAGTAGGGAGTGTAGAGTAGATAGGCTGACTCTGAGTTCCAGTGCCACACCACAGTTTCTGCTAATGAAAAGCTGCATTCCAGGCTAGTTGGACAATGGCTGGAGGTTCTTCCCATCACCAAAGATCGTGTCTTCATGTCTCTGATACCAAGACAAACTCTGCCTTGTGATCATCCTTCAGGGGCCTCTGCAAATGGATTTTGCTGCAACATTCTTCTGGGGGTATTTTTTTTTATTAATAACGATATATACCTAGATATTTGTGCTCAATTCCACCAGGACTCTTGGGGTTCTTTGCTAATTATACCTTTTTGTACATTGGATGTATGTACTATTACAAATATTTTATTTACATATACATGTTATATGGCAATTGCAGTAGTTCCCCTTCTCCCAATTACTTTGATTAGAATAGTGTTTTTTCATACCTGTTATTTTACAGGAAGGGAATCCCCTGTGTTCATAGAGGCCCTGTCCTGGGTGGAGGCACTGTCAATTTTTTTTTTATCAAACCCACTCTTCCACTTAGTGAAAGTTCTGTTTCTCTTATCTATCTACAGGTTTAGCACAATATCCTGTTCGGGAAGGGCCAGTTCTCATAACTCATAAGAGGGCTACAACAATATATCAATAAAGAACTAGGAATGCAACAGTGGGACACATTGTCTAAAATGACAAATCATTTACTTGGTAGACGTGATGGGTAAGAGAATGTAAGGTGTTGGAGATGATAATGTTGGAGATGATAAGTGAATGTTGCTTTGGAATATGTAGTGCAACTTTGGTGTTTTTAATATCTTGAACATGAACATAAATGCGCATTGTGGTTGTAAATATATTTTATCAGGCTCATTTTCTTAAGAACTCAAGGTAATCATGTTGTACAAAGTGCGGTAGGCTGTGGCAAGCAGATCTCATAATTTTTATTATCTGAATATCTGATACCAAAATAATATTGCTGGGTATGACGTATATCACTTCACATAGTCTTAATTCTTGCATTAAAGTGATACTAAAGTCTTTTTTTTTTAAAATAACAAACATGTTATACTTACCTGCACTGTGCAGTGGTTTTACACAGAGAAGCCCATATCCTCCTCTTCTCTGGTCCATTGCCGATGCTTCTGGTCCTCAGTGGCGGCTGGTGGGTTTTCCTTTTGGGGGGGCGGCAAATATGCACCAACCCCCCCCCACCATTGAGCAGCACGGTACTGACCACCCGCCGGACCACCAGCAGCACTGACCACAGCGACACCCGCTGGACCGCCTGCGGCACTGACCACCAGCCGGTCCACTTACCCGCTGTGTGGCTCTCCTCCTCTCCTGCATTGGTGGGTCTTTCCTCCTCCTCTCCTCAACCGCTCCAGTGTCTGCTTCTCAGGCTTCCTCCCCTGTGTGTCTCCTCTTCTACCAAAGTGCTAGGCATCCAAATGGGTCGCCTGGGACTTTGGCCAATCGGGAAACAGACCTGACTCCTGACTGGCGGGGAAGAACTGTAGTGTGATCATAACGAAAATTCAGTCACTATCGTCAAGCAACAGGGTGGTATCGGGATGCAGTGCTCTGTGCCACAAGCACACCTGGCTCTGGCTCTAATCACATGCTTCAAAATACACACCCCGTCTATCCCCACCATAGTAATTCATGTGTCCAGCATCCTGAAAGGGGACGGGCACATGAATAGGGGGGTGGCAGAGGTGTAAGGGTGGACAGCGCCCATGTGCCCACAATGCACGGGCCATCAATGCTGGCCCTACCTCCTGCCAAGTGCCCTCACAGCAAGCAGCTTGCTGTGGGGGCACACAAGCTGAGCCGCTGCTCTGTGTGTCCATGGCCTGGACCTGCCCTTTCTCTCTCCTCATTGACTCACTCGTTTTGATTGACAGCAGCAGGAGCCAATGGCACCCACTGCTGTCTCAGCCAATGAGGAGGGAGACTCCCAAAAAAACTAAGCCTCTTGTGCAACATTGCTGGATTAACATAAGCTCAGGTAAGTATTAGGGGAGCTGAGGGGGGCTGCCGCACACAGAAGGTTTTTTATCCTAATGCAGAGCTCCAGACTCTTTCATAAACTTTTAATATTAGGACACTTACTGTCCACGAATCCAGCAGTGTCTTCACCTAAGCCAGGTTTTTAATCAGCTCCTGGGTGCTGCTGCTGCCATCTCGGCTAAGGGAAGTCCACAGTAAAGACTTGCGACTTCACAGCCCTACTGCGCATGCGCGAAGCCTGCTATGCTTTGTGAATGGTCCAGCGGTGGGGGAAGGAGCAGGGGGCCCCAACTTCTGGTTGAGTTTGCTGCGGCAAGCTCTGCCGGAAGTGGGACTGGGTTCCTGTCAAAACCAGGTATCTGCTCCCCCCCGAAAGGTGCTAAATGCTGCAGCATAGAGGGGAGGGGGCAAACAAGTGGAGCTTCCCCTTTTGGGTGGAGCTCCACTTTAATGCACAGAATGCATTACGATAAAAAACCTTTTACCTTTAGAACCACTTTAAATTCGATTGAATATGTTTGATACCAAACCAATGGAAAATTAGCTTGGTTGCTACAAAGGGCATGTAAAACTACATGCTGTTACAAAATTATGTATAGCTTAAGGCTCATACACACGATCAGACTTTTTGACAACAAATGTCCAACGAACCTGTTTTAGTGGACAATCCGACTGTGTGTACGCTCCATCAGACAAACTTTTTTTTGCTTTTTCATCAGACAAATGTTCGCTGTGAGAACAGACAAACTTCCGGAAACAAATGTATGATGGAGCAAAATCCTATCGTGTGTACTAAAGTCCAAAGTACAAACATGCATGCTCAGAATCAATGCTTAAGATCAGCCAACAATAGCAGAAGTTGCCCACAGGGTGGCGGTAAAGATCTGAAAAATCACGTAATTTGGTGAAAGTTGGCTGAAAAAGTCCTGCCGTGTGTATGCATACCAAGTTCACGGCCAATGCCCATTCGGAGCAAAATCCTCAGAAAAGTCAGTTAGAAGTCCGATCATGTGTATGAGGCTTAAGATGCAAAAAAAGTGGAGATTTCATGTGAGCCTGGTGATTTGGATCTAAAGAAATATTCACAAATTTTGACTTCTGTAGTTACAACATGTATCTCAAAATATCCATTCTCCACAATAAAACTAATTGTATTTTTTTCCACTGCATTTTAAAAGGTAGCTAGAATGTACACATGTTTATGACATCAATACAGCAATCGGTGTTGCATCTGTGAATGTGGACGGTAGCAATACCTTCCTGTTGTAAAATTATGGACTGTAGGGCTAATTAGGCAAATTATTAGAGGTAAACACAGGGGTATTTCAGATTCCCTAGAGCATTCTCTTCCCTTATAAACCATTATCATAAAAGGTTAATTTATTGATGTGTAAAGTGATATGAGAGGAGGTGAAGTATGATTGGAACTTGACTCAATCAATCAGGCGCGTCGTTAGGCCCTGGCTGAGGAGGCTGGAGCCCCGAATGTGCAGCCGAAAAGCCCCGAGTCTCGGGCATGCCAAAGATAATAAGTAGCCGCCGAGCAGTTAGTCTAGTTTGCGAAGAGAAGAGACACAGCAGGTCCCGTCTATGATGGACGTCCCACTGCCAGCCACTGGTCCAATCAGGGACCGCGGATTCGCGTGACGTCCATCATAGGCGGGGTAAGCTCAGAGGGCGGGAATTACAAATTTACACTGCCGCCCGGCGCGCCATGATGCGGCTCTCCTCCTCGGCTACTGAAGGCGCTATGTACAGGGCAGGGTCACGGTCACCCGAAGCACATTGAGCATGACAGCGCTGCAATCCTGCACCCCACATCCCCAGCTCGTTTCATCAGCTCTCCTTTCCTCCTCGCCTCCTAGAGTCCTCTCCTCTGGCTGCATCTCTACCATGGGGAGCTGAGGTAAGTCACTCAGTGTTCCAGTGTGACCACCCTGTAATAGATGTGGATCTGATCTTCTACAACTGCTCTATAGGAGATCAATAGACTCGTGGCATGGGGGTTCACATTCACAATCCCACCATTGGTCTTCTAATTGGCTTATGCAGAATGACACTTAAATGTTTTCATTTGTTCCAGGATCAATGTAATATAAAGAAACTAATGAGATGAATGAGTCTACTATGTAGGTCAGGGTCAGTGATTGTGTATGTAGGTCAGGGTCCGTGATTGTGTATGTGGGTCAGGGTCAGTGATTGTGTATGTGGGTCAGGGTCAGTGATTGTGTATGTGGGTCAGGGTCAGTGATTGTGTATGTGGGTCAGGGTCAGTGATTGTGTATGTGGGTCAGGGTCAGTGATTGTGTATGTGGGTCAGGGTCAGTGTAGTCAGGTCACTGGTCAGTGTAGTCAGGTCACTGGTCAGTGTATGCAGGTCACTGGTCAGTGTAGGCAGGTCACTGGTCAGTGTAGGCAGGTCACTGGTCAGTGTAGGCAGGTCACTGGTCAGTGTAGGCAGGTCACTGGTCAATGTATGCAGGTCACCGGTCAGTGTATGCAGGTCACCGGTCAGTGTATGCAGGTTACCGGTCAGTGTATGCAGGTTACCGGTCAGTGTATGCAGGTTACCGGTCAGTGTATGCAGGTTACTGGTCAGTGTATGCAGGTTATGTCAGTGTGTGTGTACTGACACCCACACGCGCGCGCGTAGGTCACCCTCCGCCGCGCGACCACGCAATCGCGCCCCCCCGTGCCGGCTTGGCTTCGGGCTGAAGCCCCTGGTCTTTTTGGCACCTAGCAATGCCTCTGCAATCAATATACCTGGAAGTGGGCTGAAGTGAACCCATGTTCATCTCATATTAGAGTGGGAAGGAGTTATGTTCTCAGTCACATTTTTATTGCTGTCCTTTGAGGAGATTTCACTAGCAGATTAGTGATAAGGGGTTGTTCTACTAAAAGACATATCACACCTAAATACTGAGCTGGAAGCATTTACAAGAGAGATCTTGGCTTTCTTAGAAAGCCAAGAAAAAAAAATCAATAATGTGTTTTAAATATCTGAGGTGTTATTGAATGTATTTAAATGGCTCAACTGAAGATGAGATTACAATCAATATAATTTTATAGCTATCATAAATAACTTTGTAGGGATCCTTTTATATTTGATGCTCTTGGACAAAATTTGGGATTTAACTGGGCACTATAACTTTAATCACGTGTGAAGTGGTATGTCTGCATAGATGATAATGAGTTTTCCTAAGACATTTTACTCTATTTCTGCATAATGTGCATAAATGAACATATGGAAATAGATAAAAGCAGTATAAATATCAGAAGAGAGCTTGCAGTCATCTGGACATCTGGCAGGGAGCCCGCTGACACCCGGAGCTGACGCTACTAAGTGCGGGGGGAGAGAGATCTTCCCCAGAGAGAAAGAGTGAAGACAAGCCTGGGGTACCCGCAGCAGAGAAGAAGCTTCTCAAGGGGAAACATCAAAAACATGCAGCCCCAAAGCCCTACGGTAATATGGTGCATAGTAGGCGCTAGACAGACACATGGTCCAATGTTCTATCTGTCAGAGTGGTGAGTCCTGTCTCTTCTTAACTTTTCATATTGCCTGGCTTCTACACCTACTGTTTTGCACTGGCTGCCTAAAAAGGGATCACCAAAAGAGCTATGTACTAACAGGAAGATAAAGTGGTCAATAGTCAAACGAGCAGGCAAATACAAGAAATTGGACGGAGGGTTGAACAGGAGGGGCTGTAAGAGAAGAAGCATGGATAAACAGGAGATGGGGCTTCGGAAGCAAAGTCGGCTCATAATCATCCGGCCATAAGTGAGCAGGGTGACTGACTCTACTGGGGTACAATGACAGAGCCCAACCTTAAGGGTAAAGAGTCCACCGTGGGTAGAAGCAAGATAATAGAACCTATGTTGGACCTGAAAGCTCTCATTGAGTATACAGAGCCCAATGTGGGGGTATAGGGAATGGGATGGGGGGAAGATGGGAGGGTCAAGAGGGAAAGAGGGGGGGGGGGTGAGAAAGGGATGGAGGAGGAAAAAAGAACCCCTAAACCAGCCTGGAGAAAGGAACCCGGAGAAGTCCTCAAATTACTGTCTCCGACCCTTTACCTCCTTATACGTTATTTCTAGCGTATAATATTAGGGGTTTGAATACTCCTGGGAAAAGACACAAACTTTTAAAAGAAGTTAAACAATATTTAGCAGGAATAATATTCCTACAGGAAACACATATCATTCAGGAGTCCAATATAAAGCTATACTCAAAAGAGCATCTAATGTTGTTTTTATGGGGACTCAATAACAAAAAAGGCAAAGAGAGTGGCAATAGGGATGGCAAGGGATACACAATTTACGTTGAGAGAGAGATTAGTGGATCCAGAGGGTAGATTTTTGTTCCTGAAAGGTAAATTATATAATATAGAGTGCACATTAGCAAATATATACTGTCTAAATAAAAACCCAATAAGATATCTAGAAGAAAATTAATAGCGTTCAAACAAGGATACATGATCTTAGCAGGAGATTACAAATTTTGTCTGAACCCAAACACTGATAGTACATCACATGTATGGGTGAAGAATCAACAGATATACTGTACGTAGGATCAAAAAAGGTCTTACATCAATACCAAATGGTAGATATCTGGAGGGTACAACATCCGAAAACACAGCATTATAGATTTTATTCCCCCGTACATGGGAAGTACTTTAGAATCAATTACATACTGGTAGAACACAGACTTTTGGAATCAGTGGAAAGATCAAATATTAAGATAACATCTATCCCAGATCACGCCCAGTATTAACGAAAGTGATAAACGTATCACAAGATAAAGGGATAGAAGAGGGGATTAAAAAAAATGATACAATATTTTATAACAAATTAATATAATGATGGTTGATGGAAATAAAATTGCCTTACTGTCAGTAAAAAAGCTTTGACAGAACTGTTGCAGCTCCCTACAGCAGTAAACTGCTGTTTTGGTGATCTATTCCTTGCTGATTGCAGCTCAATTTCACTGGAATTGCCTTATTAGCATTCTCTCAGACACCTTCAACAGTATTTAATTATGCGTATACACATCTACTGACTTTCGGCTTCACTTGTATAGGATCCCCAGCACACAACCCAATAAGCATCAATAAGGCCCACCTCAGTGCTCTCAGTTTGACTTAAAAATAGTTTTGTTTAAACCCCTAGGAAAGACTTTATCACAGACCCCCAAAAATTACATTGTAAAGTCTTTACCCTTGTCATGTTCAGTAATACGTAGCATTCTTTAGATCTGAAATTCAATCCAAGACCACATGAGTGTGTCTCAGATCCCTTTGGGTACCTATTGGATTTTACAGCTTCAGTAGTTTTTTTTTGCCATGTAAACTGTACGCTATGCTTTTGGACTGCCATGAGGAGCAGCCCATGAGAATCAGAAGACATGGCACACACTAAAAACTTGCTGCTGAAATAGACCATTGCAGTATAGAACCATGAAACAGCATTTTTGACTTGTCTATGGTGGTGTAGGTGGTGCTTGTTCCATACATTACAATACACAATGGGGAGGATTCCTCTATCCACCATTAATGTGTATGTGGAGGAATCAGTTCATTTTTAAAATGGATCTTCCATTAATGCTTCCACAACACAGAAAAGGGTTTGCTGTTTGAGCCATGTATTGGCTGAACATGACTAAAACAAGAATTCTTTGTCTCTACTGTTTTAAATATCAGAATAGTTAAAGAATCATAAAAGACTTGCTTACGGTCTATCTGATCAGCAAACACTTCACCATAGATCATCCAGTAGGGCATGTAAAAAATGTTCCTTGCCAGTTTCCATGATGGCTCCTCATTGGGGAAGAGGATAGATTGCCTTGCCACACCAAAACTCATCAGCACCACTAACATAATGATCACAAAGTACATCATGTCGATCATCTGCATAAGTTGGGATACAGGAAATGAAAAAGGAAAACCATTAGTCCTTCCATAATACATTGACAGGATAACGGGGGAGATATTACAGACATGAAATGGTAAGAATACTAGGGTGTTAGGAAGAAACATTCAACTAAGATTTTACAGTATATAAGCACTTTATGGACAAGTGAACCATTTTCTAAAATGTACTCCATTTCACATGGCTCAGTAGTATACCTAAGTGTGCTCAAACAACATCATCCATAAGTGTCACATTGTCCTCTGTGATGACCAAGTGAATAACTCACCACCAAGTTCACTATATGGATCACTTATGTATTTATACATGTTGATCATATCCCCCCTTAATCTCATCAAGAGAGAATAAATTCAGTTCAGCTAATCTGTTCTCATAGCTGAGCTCCTCCATGCCTCTTATCAGTTTCTCCAGTTCCTTGATATCCTTTTTTGAGAACTAGCACCCAAAACTGAACTGCATATTCCAGATGAGGTCTTACTAATGATTTGTACAGGGGCACAATTATATCTCTCTCTCTGGAGTCCATACCTCTTCTAATAAAAAGGATTTAGCTTGCTTTGGAAACTGCAACTTGGCATTGCATGCCTTCTCCACCATTGATTCCCTCAGTTGCACTCCCCCTAGTATGTATGATGCATGCATATTCTTAGCCCCCCACTTAACATTTATCAACACTTTTGGAAAAAGAAGAAGAAGAAGAAGAAGAAGAAGAAGAAGAAGAAGAAGAAGAAGAAGAAGCTTGGTTCAGTAAGTCCTTTCTAAAAATGTCTGGGGGAGTGGTAGGGCCTGCCTTCCTTATCATTATCTGAGATCTTGGTGTTGTGATATTAAAAGGGGCATCATTTGCATCCCATATTAGACATACAGGAAGTTTATCAGAAAAATTGAAATGCCTATAACAGTAAATGTCTTCATTTTGACTTCCATGTGCATATACTTTTGGGAAAAGCAATGAGCCAATCACACAATCAATTCCTTTTTCCAAATGGAACCTTTCTCTAAACCAAAGCGAAGGTTGAATGATCACATTGACATTATGCTTTGAAGTTGACTTACCATTTTGCCAATCATCATAACATATGGTCCAAGATACTTGTTGACACCAAAAATATCAAGCAAGCGTATATACCAGTAGATGATGTTTACACAGTATATCACTCTCCCGTAGCTGCTGTAAGGTTGCTCTTGTAAGCGAAATATCATTCCAATAGAGAAGAGAAGAATAGAGATGAGATCTGTCACATTCCAATATTCCTGCAGCCAAACCTTAAACTTCTGTAACAACTTCCCTGGTTCAGACATTAAGATCTGTGTGGAAACATAGCACATGACTACAATCAATATTTGGGATGACAGGAACTCTATATCTGATATTGTAAACACCATCTATCAGGACCGCGCAATTGTCAGTTAAAATGACGCAGTGCCGAATCGCAAAAAGGGGCACGGTCCTTTACCTGCATTTTGGTCCGGGTCTTAAGTGGTTAAGGGTAACCCTGAACCCTGAACCCTGAATCCTCCCCATGTTGAGGGCATGTGGCCTGGTACAGTTCAGGAGGTTGGGCGCTCTCTCATCCCCCCTCTTTTCCTGCGGCCTGCCAGGTTGCATGCTTGGGAAGGGTCTGGTATGAATTTTTGGGGGGACCCCATGCCATTTTTCCCCTGTGGGTTTCCCCTGCGTTACTTTTCAGGCATACTATACACACCCCCAGGTACGAAATTTAAAGGAATATTTCACTTTTATTGTATCATATGAAGTCCTAGACTTTAGGGGGGGATATCTGAATGATGCCTGCAGCTACATGCATCATTTAGATATCCTTCTTTTCCGGGCGCGACCTTATGACTTCACGCCCATGTACCTGGAAGTAAACAAAGCCACAATCGCGGCTGAAAGCATGAGATCAGTGAATTTTTTTCCCGTTCTCATGCTTTCCAGCCTGGAAGAGAGATGTGGGGTCTTATTTTTTTTATCCTTGTAATAGGAATAAAGGTGATATTTTTTTTTTTAAAGTGTAAAAATAAAAAAGTTAAGTAAAAAATTATTGTTTAAAATGCCTCTGTGCCCAGTAGCTCGCGCTCAGAAGCGAACGTACACGTAAGTCTCGCCCACATATGTAAACTCTGTTCAAACCACACATGTGAGGTATCGGCACGTGCGTTAGAGGGAGAGCAATAATTCTAGCACTAGACCTGGTGTCATTCCATGAGTGTGTGCAATTTTAAAGCGTGACAAGTTAGGTATCTATTTACTCGGTATAACATCATCTTTTACATTATACAAAAATTGGGCTAACTCTACTGTCTTTTTATTTTTTAATTCATGAAACCGTTTTTTCCCCAAACAAAGGCGTTTGAAAAATTATTGTGCAAATACCGTGCAATATAAAAAGTTGCAATGACCGCCACTTTATTCCCTAAGGTGTCTGCTAAATATTTTCAAACAAAAAAATTATTAATTTTACATGAAGGAGAGTGCCAGAATAGGCTTGGTATGGAAGTGGTTAAAATCACTGCTCCCGAAAAAACGGCCATTTAAAAAAAAAAAAAACATGTCCCCTGGGGCAGGACCCAGGTCCCCAAACTCTTTTTATGACAATAACTTACATATTAACCTTTAAAATTAGCACTTTAAATTTCTCCTATAGACTTTTAAAGGGTGTTCCGTGGCTTTTCGAATATGCTGCAAACACTCCAAATTGTTCGCTGTTCACCGAACGGGCGAACAGGCAATGTTCGAGTCGAACATGACATAAAGCTCATCCCTAGTCAGCATCTACAAATACTGTGAATGGCCCAGCCACGGGGGAAGGAGGAGGGGGCAGAACTTCCAGGGGACTTTGCCATAGCGAAGTCACCTGGAAGTGGAAGCGGGTACCTGTTAAAACCAAGAACCCACTCCACCCCCCAAAAGGTGCCAAATGCGGCAGCAGAGGGGGGGGGGGAAGCAGAGCTTCCCATTTTTGGGCGGAGCTCCGCTTTAAGGCAACAGTTGCTGAAATGGAAAAAGTATATAGAAAAATGCACTTTTCATTAGGTCATTAGTCTGACATGGAAAAATAAATATTTTCTGCGTATTTGAGACATGGGGATTGATTTACTAAAGGCAGATAGACTATGCACTTTGCAAAGAGCAGTTGCTCCAGAGCTTAGTGAATGAACAGAATCTATGTTGACTTCCATCACCCAATCATGTGAAAGTAGAAATGCTGTTTTTTTTTCCTTGCATGTGATTGGGTAATCTTTGCAAAGTGAAGCTTCATCACAGTTACTAAGCTCTGGAGCAACTCCACTTGGAGAGTGCATAGTCTATTTGCCTTTACTAAATCAACCCCTTTGAATGAGTAATTTACAGGCTGCATATGCAAGTCAACTGCCTATTCAGAATTCATCTGACCATTGTATGGGCCTTCATTGTAATATCTGATAATAATCAACTTTCTATTTTGGGTATAAATTAATAATGACTCTGAGCACAATAATAATTGTCTGTCATAAAACCCTTTTCATTTTTTCCATTTCATGATTTTTGTTCTTAAAATCCAATTTGCTTTGACATTGGATCACCACACACAGAGGGCCAGATTCACATACAATTAGATTCGCGTAGAGTATCAGAAATACTCTACGCCGCCGTATTTTACCTGGCTCTACGTGGAATCGCGGTAGATTTTGTCCAGTAAACTACGGCGGCGTAGTGTATTTCTCCCGGCGCAAGCCATCTACGCGAGTAGGAGGCGTGAAGCATTTAAAATAGGCGCGTTCCCGCGGCGATCGAACTGCGCATGTTCCGTTCTGAAATTTCCCACCGTGCATTGCGCGAAATCACGTCGTTACGTCATTTTTTTTTGAGTAGCGTCGTTTACGGACATTCCTATTCCCAAACGAGTTACGTAAAAAAAAAAAAAATTTAATTTGACGCAGGAACGACGGCCATACTTAACATGGGCTACGCACCGTTAGACCAGCAAATAGCTGGTCTAACAGTACGTAGCAAAAAAATGACGTGAGCGATTGCGAAGGCCGCTCGTATTTTCGTGGATCGCCGTAAAAAGTAATTTGCATATCCCGACGCTGAAAACGACGCGGACTCCTCCCAGCGGCCGCAAAAAGTTTGCAGCGTAGATCCGAAGGCTTACGAAGACGTAAGCCTCTCGGATCGAAGCCCAAAGCCGCCGTATCATGGTTTGAGGATTCAAACTAGTGATACGGCGCGCAAAATTTGAAATTACTCCTGTCTAACACCAGTTAGACAGGCGTAATCGCTCTGTGAATCTGGGCCAGAGTCTTTGTGCATAGCACTCGACCATTCCTCTTTCTGTCCATGTTCTTTACTCAACAGCTATTCCCAACTGTCCTGCTTTTAGGGACAGAGTTTAAAAGCCAAAAATTAACACACTAAAATGACGGGAATTTATTTAATTATTAATATGTTTATATTTATTATTACTATTATTTCATAATTTCTCTTTGCAATTTACTAGCAAAAATTAACGTGCCTTTTTATTTTTTAACACGGAACAAATAAATGCACTCCTTAGTGTTTTTACATGTATTAAAGAGCAACTCCAGGCAATAGAAATCAATTGGGTAACCTCGAACGCAGTAAGTCAGAAATTCCACTGATTTATGTTAATCTGGGATTTATATAATCCAAATACATACAGCTTTTATAACCTCACATAAAGTGGAACCACTGGCTGTAGTCACATGATGTAGTACAATACATATGGCTTAATGTACAAGGAATGGTATCGCAAATATATTGCCTTCTTATTAAAGAGGCTTGTATAGCTGTCTAAAAAAAAAAAAAAAAAACTCTGGACAGATAGGCAATTTTGTTTGGTGTGTACAATTAAACTCAGGGGTTGATTTACCGAAGGCAAATCCACTGTGCACTACAAGTGCACCAAAAGTGCACTTGGAAGTGCAGTCGCTGTAGATCTGAAGGGAAGATCTGAAATGGGGGGAAGCTCTGCTGATTTTATCATCCAATCATGATGTGCAAGCTAAAATTCTGTTATGTATTTTCCTTGCATGTCACCATCTGATCTACAGCGACCGCACTTCCAAGTGCACTTGCAGTGCACTTATAGTGCAAAGTTGATTTGCCTTTAGTAAATGACCCCCATAGTCTGCATTTTTTTTCAGTAAGGCGAGACAATTGGCAAGTTGCATGTGCAAGGTTCAGTCTATTAACCTATAGCAGCCAATCAGATTTCTGTTTACTTTAGTCAGAATAATTATCGGGTGATCTTTGATTGGTTGGTTTCCTATATCACTGTTGGAGGTCATGGGGGTTATTTACGAAAAGGCAAATCCACTACAAGTGCAAATTACAAGTGCAAAGTGCACTTGAAATTGCGCTGAAAGTTCACATGGAAGTGCAGTCGCTGGAGATCCGAGGGGGACATGCAAGGAAAATAAAAAACAGCATTTTACCTTGCACATGATTGGATGATAAAATCAGCAGAGCTTCCCCTCATTTCACCTCAGATCTACAACGTTCAGTGCAATTTCAAGTGCACTTTGCACTTGTAGCTTGCACTTGTAGTGCAAAGTGGATTTGCCGTTCATAAATACCCCCCCCCCCATTTCTCATCTTTGAGTAGTTTACCTTTGGGCCATAGGGGTAGATTTCCTAAAAGCAAATGGACTGTGCACTTTGCAAAGAGCTGCTGCCCTCTGCAGGTGCATTTGTCCAAAGCTTAGTAAATGAGGTAAAGCTTCACTTTGCAAAGAGTACCCAATCACGTTTAAGGAAAATTTTAAAATGTTTTGCTTGCACATGATTGGATGGTGAAAATCAGCAGAGATTCTGCTCATTTACTAAACTCTGGAGCAATTGCAATTGCTCTTGCAGAGTGAAACTGCAATTTTTGCCATTAGTAAATCAACCCCATACAGTCGGTTTAGTTTCCCCCTAGCTTTCTAACCAGCACTGGGAATGCAAGGGATGTTATTTTTTTCTTTTTTTTTCGAGGGAATCAGGCATATTGGTATATTTTTAACCAGTTCCTGTCGGTGCCATAGTAATATGACGTCGGCAGGAACCTTGTCTCCCTCCGGGTGGATGTCATATGACGTTCTGGGCTTCCCGGCAGCTAGGGAGCGCACGCCCGTGGCATCGCTCGGGACCCGGAACATGCCCAGTGGCCGCGATGGCCGCTGGGCACCCGCGATTGCCCGTGATCACAGCAGGAATGTGGATCTGTGTGTGTAAACACACAGATCCACCTCCTGTCAGAGGTGAGGAGATGATGTGTGTTCCCAGTACAGAGGAACACAGATCGGTCTCCTCCCCTTGTGAGTCCCCCTCCCCCTACAGTAAGAATCACTCCCAGGGAACATATTTAACCCCTTCCCCAACCCCTAGTGGTTAACCCCTTCCCTGACAGTCACATTTACACAGTAATCAGTGCAGTCCGTCGCAATGTCACAGTCACAATAAAAATCACTGATTGCCGCCATTACTAGTAAAAAGATAAAAATAAATTAAAATGCAATAAAACTATCCCCTATTTTGTAGACGCTATAACTTTTGCGCAAACCAATCAATTTACGCTTATTGCGATTTTTTTACCAAAAATATGTAGAAGAATACGTATTGGCCTAAACTGAGGAAAACATTTTTTTATTTTTTTTAAATGTGATATTTATTAAATCAAAAAGTAAAAAATATTGTGTTTTTTTAAAATTGTCGCTATTCTTTTGTTTATAGCGCAAAAAAATAAAAACCGCAGAGGTGAACAAATACCACCAAAAGAAAGCTCTATTTCTGGGAAAAAAACATAAAGATTTCATTTGGGTACAGTGTTGCATGACCGCGCAATTGTCATTCAAAGTGCGACAGCGCTGAAAACGGAAAATTGGTCTGGGCAGGAAGGGGGTGAAAATGCCCTGTATGGAAGTGGTTAAGCAGTTGAATCTATGAATTCAAATTAGGTGCCTGCATTGGCACTGTATTCAACCTGTTAACTGCATTTGCAGGAAAGCCAGTCTATTGCTAACAGTGCAACAAATCCTAAACTGGTATCATTCATAAAACCAGTGCCATCTTCAAAGCATTGCCATCTTCAAAGAGAAACTGTCTAAACACAGATTGGCACTGTCAGCGTTATATGTGTCATTATTTTCTTGCTGATACCTTGCCATGTAATTAAATTGATTTAGATCAAACTAGATCTGGTGCGTGCATGTATGGTAAATGCACTTAATAATAATGTAAATAACCTCTTAGTCATCTGATTGGCAGTTGATTGTTCATTACTTGATAAATATGCTCTGGAGTATTTTTACTATATTATATCTTTGTCTGGCTTTATAACGCATAGCTAGATAACTCAGCCAATCCTCAGTGTATTGTGCAACAAAATGAGCTTTTGTACTCATGCTTGTTGATCATCACTCCCTTATTATCACACTAAGGCTATATTGGTTCATAGCGGAAATAATAGTACTGCACAATTCATGAGATTTTAGAGACCTCTAGTGGCCAGTCTGCAAACTTTCACATACATTTTACAGGCAGAACTTTCACAATGTAAAATGATGTTAAAAAACACCCTTAAGGCCCATACACATAGCCCCATAGATTTTCTGGAGATTTTTGTCTTTAGATTTACAAAACCATATAGTGTAAGGGGCTGCCTGATTGCATACAAATTGAAACACTTAAGGTTTGACCTCATATTGTATGGTTTTGGTAAATCTGCAGAAAATCTAATAGTGTGTATGGGGCTTTAGACCTCATTCACACCATGGTGCAGAGATGACAGTTTCTCTGCATACATTTTGCAAGGACACAACAAAGAACAACTGTTCTCTATGTTCCCTGTTCACACTAAAACATGCAGATTTTTTTCTTCGCAGGAGTCTGCAACATGTATGCAGTTTTCTGCATGGGAAAAAAACCGACATGAAATCAACATTAGTGTGACGAGGGCACATAACTGACGTGCTTGAAAACTGATGTTAACGCGCATGAAAGCTCACTGAAACGTGCATGAAAACTGATGTTAACTTGCATGAAAGATCACTGAAGCGCGCATGAAAACTGATGTTAACGTGCATGAAAGCTCACTGAAACGCGCATGAAAACTGATATTAACGTGCATGAAAGCTCACTGAAACGCGCATGAAAACTGATATTAACGTGCATGAAAGCTCACTGAAACGTGCATGAAAACTGATGTTAACGTGCATGAAAGCTCACTGAAACGCGCATGAAAACTAATATTAACGTGCATGAAAGCTCACTGAAACGCGCATGAAAACTGATATTAACGTGCATGAAAGCTCACTGAAACGCGCATGAGAACTGATATTAACGTGCATGAAAGCTCACTGAAACGCGCATGAGAACTGATATTAACGTGCATGAAAGCTCACTGAAACGCGCATGAAAACTGATATTAACGTGCATGAAAGCTCACTGAAACGCACATGAAAACTGATATTAACGTGCATGAAAGCTCACTGAAACGCACATGAAAACTGATATTAACGTGCATGAAAGCTCACTGAAACGCGCATGAAAACTGATTGGAACTGATGTAAACTGATGTCTCTGTAAGTGAAATCTACGCGGTTTTCTCATCAGTTCCTATCAGTTTTCTTTCACGTATGGTGTGAATGACCTCTTATAATTTGAACATTTCAGAAATAAATGTGCCATAAGCTGAAATGTTAAGAAGAAAATCATCACTTAATGCAGCCCCCTATGATAAAGTCACAAATAAATATAACCTTCAAGTAGAACTATAAAGAAAATAACACCTACAAATAACATAATATGTAGAGAATATTGAAGATATTATAGTGTGTGTTGGCAATGATATGAAACACATGATTGTAAAAAAATAATTGCGCTTGGAATTTTACCTCTCGCACTTTTTCTATTCCCAATGTAAAGATGTAAGAAATAACAATCCACTCCTGCATTGAGGGCCAGCGGTCCATTTTTACTAATACAATATAATTGAAGAGCATAAGATAACCCATGTAAGCCATCTGTATAAAGACAAAAACAACAGTATTATAACAAAAAAGTCATCATATCAGAATACAAGGCTGTTTTACATGTGTTCCCTTTTTTTCTATGATAATTTTGACATTACATTGTTTGGTCTTGAAAAATATATCTTACATGGTGTGAATTCATTAATTGAATTAGACAGAGGCCTGTAACTAATCCTTTTGGTGGCTATCTGGTGATAAACATACATTGGTGTAAGATTATGAAGGATTATTTTAATATGGTGGTTTCAGAAGCAGCTGTAGGTGTAGAGTTGCCACCTCTCGACATAAGATTGTTATGCTTAATGGCAAATCTGATGCTGCTGTAATTTGCTCTACTCACTACCAAAGCCCATCAAAGAATACCCACTCCATGGGGTATGGGAAATCATTCACATCTGCCTGCCATGTGAAAGTACAACTGACTTGGTAGTTTCCTAAATGGGTGGGAGAGGGCTGAATGTAATGTACATAAGCCAATGTAAATTCAGACTTTCGGCAAGTTTAATTAATTGGATCTTCTTGGATTCTGGCACGGTTTTGAAGAGAATTTTAGTTAAAGCTGCAGGTAATGGCATGGACCTTATTTTGTATTTTATTTTAGGTAATTGTGGGAGAGAAAAGCTTCACTGTAACACAATCATGTACGGTTCATTCCCATCAACAGGGGATTGTGCTGCATGTTTTCACTGAACCAAAAACAAGATCGGTCAGACATGAAATATGAACAAAGCATATCCCTATCACTAAGTGTATTTTCTGTCTGCTAATTCATTCCTCTGCTATCTGCATGAATCACTTCTGACAAGTTTTCTTGACACCAAGAAAAAAAGGTTGACAGTAGAGGGGCCTCTGATTGATAGCCTCAGCTCTGTTACTGAGTGCTGTGTGAAGGGAAGTGTGTCCCTTACCTCCAATCAGCTCTCAGAGCTCTCCTCGCTAAGCTCTGCAGAGTGTAACTTCAGCTTTCCACCCCCTTTTTCCTGAGCGATCATACAAGCTATATACCTTCTGCACTTTGAACAGATGTAGAGAATAAAAGACTGCAGATAGACATGTACAACGTATGTAGGAGGATTTGTTTCATCCTGTGTGAAACCTGAGACCAGTGACTTTAGAGCCGGCTCACACAGGGGCGACCTGTCAGGCGACTCAGCTGTCTGACAAGTCGCGGTCCACTCTATTCAATAGAACCGTTCTAATAGGAGCGACATAAGTTGCCCCGACTTAGAAAAAGGTTCCTGTACGACTTTGGGGGCGACTCGGCGCGAGTTGCATTGACTTCAATACAGAAGTCATTTTCTCGTCTTGAGATCACTGAGTCGCCCCCAAAGTCGTGCCGCTGTGTGTGAACCGGCTCTTACTGAGTACTGTATATGTAAATGTTTACAGACACTTTAAGTGTAAAAAATTATATTAAAAGTCGGAGCTCTGTCACTACCCTCTGCCATCTTATTAATGAGGGTTTCTCAAGTATCTAACTACTAAAACTGCAAATGTCCTGGCTGTCTCTGGTTTCTGAGTCACTGACCTGATAAAAAATAGTCACAGTGAGGTCAGAGCTATTTTTTCAATAGGAGGGATTAGTAAACACAGCCTCCATATTTCTGCAGTAAAGGATTTCTTATTCACATACATAAAGTCAACATGTGGTTTAATTCCAGTGAAGGTCGCTGCAACCTTTTGTGTAACTTACTACTCTCCAAAGACTGCAATAGGCTCAACTCACTATAGTGTGTACATTTTAAATTGTGTTTAACCAGAACAATCATTTTGTGAACTGAAATGTATCTACAAAATACTACACAAAAATCATTCATTTAAAAACCTTGTAGTCAATTCAGTTCTGCCTGCTAAAAGCTTTAGTAACCTAATTTACTACGCGAGCAGCCCTCTATTACCTGGGTACCAACTTAGCTGTTTCCTTTCAGAATCTGAATAAATGTAGCTATCCTTCCCCTATTAAAAAAAAAAAAAAAACTCTCAGAAGACCTCGAGAAGTGGTTCCAGGTCCCAGTTCCCCACTTTCATGGTTTGGGAGGTTACAATCTATTAATATCCTGCCAATGGTTTAATGTCTTTTCAGAAAAAAACTCTATAGATAACTTGAAATCTAATCTTCTTTCTCTCCAAAAGAGATTGTTAAAATTAATATGGGGTAATAAACAGTCTGGAGTTAATACGCGGATGCTATAAACCCCTAAATGCCAAGGAGGACAGGGAATGCAAGGTCTCATAAAATACTTTCATGCTGCATAATTAGTTCAACTAATACCTTTCCACACTCTGAACCCTCATCCCTCATGGACCACAACCGAATCACAAACGGATCTGACTACAATGATATCATTTGATTATCTTTGCAGGAATCTGGACAGGATGGCAGGCCATATCTTCACAATATAGTATATGTTATCCTTACTTTATATTTAAAAATGGGAACAAGACCTGGGTAAGGCAATGGAATTGACAGATTGGCATAAATTATTATTTTGGAAATCAAAATAATTTATAAACACTTCAATATTGAAGCAAATTACAAGGTACTATTAGGCTTCATATACCCAGGACATTTTAAAACCTCTTCTGAACGCTGGATCTTGACAGCTAGTAACTGACATTTAAAAACGTCAGTTTTGGCACTTTTACATGCCACGTTTATGCGCGTACAGCAGCGTTCATGAGCATTTTCGTTTTTTTACAAATACCAGATTGTACTGATCAGTATACCTTTCCTAATGCCTACAATGCAGGGAAAATCTCTCTCTCTCTTTCTCTCTCAACTTCCATCCTAAATACAGTTTGTTGATTTAAAAAAAATGCCACTAAACTCAACTGCTCCTAAACAACTATAAACTACCCGTTGTACATGTACAAATAAGATAACATAGAGGAGAGTTCAGGGGCTGCTGAAAAAAATTCCCAACTGCTCCTAAACACCTGTTTATCAACAGCAGTGTATGAGGCCATAAGATGATACATATATGACTCCATCTTGATTCTCCTCTGTGCTTGATGCTTCACCCAAATGCTTTTGGAGATCAAGGCTGGATGGCATGTTACACCATATATGGTGGTCCTTCCCTAAAGGTAGGCAATTCTGGATCAGAATATATAATTTCATATATTCCCCTACCCAATAAATATAAGCACGCCCTCATCTGAAGCATTGCTGAAAAGGTTTAGTGGGGAGATTCCCGAATGATCCAGGAGGCCAATTTTATCACAGCCAGAATTTCCATAGCCAGGTCAGGGAAGACACTATCTATCCCATTTGATTTTGTGAAAGCAAAACTCTCCTGGCAATTGAATAATAAAACATATCTGCAGTGTTAAATGACAGGATGAAGGCCTTCAGGAGATTCTGGGACCCATGGACTCGATACCTTTCAGATGGTTGACACTGTGAGATGGAAATCCCCTCCATGGCCCTAACCTGATTTCCCCCTGTTTTTATATTTCCTCTTTCTCATATTCATATAAACTTTATATATATATATATATATATATATATATATATACTTCAATGCCTAATAATTGCCTTTGTTACTTGTGTATGCGATTAAGTACACTTGCAAAGTGAAATTTCACCACATTCACTAAGCTCTAGTAAACCAACCCATGTCTGCCTTATAGGGGAAAGAGAAAAAAATCTTGTGGACTACATTGATGATCAACTGATTTACCTATGTATCATGACCATGGAGACACACAGACTATACAATTTTTTTGTGAGCAGGTTTCCATTGATTTACTGTTACTAATCATTAAGGGAATGTGACTGCCACATTTTTATTCTGAGTGGCACATAATGCACTTCAATGGTGCTACATGCACCCCTCAGTTACAAGGGGTCCCTAGGGAGCTAAATTAGATACTGATTTGCTAAACGTGTTGGGGTGTCTAATCAGCCCCTGTACATAGTGCCTCATTCTGTATTTTAAAATAAATAAAGAATACAACAGTAAGAGTGAGTTCCCTAAGTACTGGCCAGGCAAGACTGTGGAGTTGATTTACTAAAGGCAATCAGGCTGTGCACTTAGCAGGTGCAATTGCTTTAGAGTTTAGTAAATGAGGTAAAGCTTCACTTTGCAACATCACCTGGTGGCACCACCCCCTTGTGACATCACCAACACATCATGCACCAGGTGATGTCTCTGGGTAGCTCTGCCCCTTTGCTATTTAAGAATTGTCAGACGGTGGAGCAGACAGACTGCAGGAGCCTTTGGCATGAGTGGAGAATTTATTTTCTTTTTTGGGGTCGGTGGTGGCAGCAGGCGTAATATTTGACAATGGATCTACACCAGGGGCATTGTTTTCGTTTTTTTTTTATGGTCTGGGGACCCTCTTTTTAAAGGGGCTTCTGGATTCTGATAAGCCCCCTGCTTGCAGACCCCCACAATGACCAGCCAGTGTTGTGGGGAAGAGGTCCTTGTGCCCATCAACACAGCACCCCCCCATGTTAAGGGCATGAGGCCAGGCATGGTTCAGGAAGGGGGGGTGCTCGTCCTGACTGGCTGCATGCTTGGATAAGGGTCTAGTATGGATTTTAAAGGGACCCTTTGCCATTTTATTTTTCATTTTGCTGTGGGGGTTTCCCTCAAAATCCATACAAGAGCCAAAAGGGCCTTGTATACTTTGGGGAGTGACCCCTATGCGGTCAGCTGTTGTTAAGACCGCGCTGGCTGGTTTCAACAAAGCTGCTTGAAGCTTGTCGGAAACTTTGGAAATGTTTGCTTCCTAAATGATTAATGCACACAATGCTCTTGTACTAACTGAAGCCTGTGTGAACAAAGCTTTAATGTGGCATACAGGGGTTAAAAAAAACATTATTAGTATATCAATGATCTGAGTGTTTTTAATAAATCCGTGGAGTAATGTACTAGGCATGATCAAAAACATCTAAAAGATATTAATAAGCTAGCACTCCCTTTGAATTACCCCTACTACGGTGCAGGATATATATCCCTACTATGTACTGTTGTAGTAAAAATATTAATAATGTTAGCAAATATAGGAAACTTACCGTATAAAACCAGAATTTAACTATAGGTGCATTGTAAAATTCATAGATCTTCCTTCCCAGGGGTATAAGCCGGTGCCTTGGATGCTCCTCATCATCTTTCTTTCTGGATGAATCCCCATTACCTCGTGCCAACATTGCCTGTAAAAGAGTAGATTTGATTTGTTACTCAGCGGGTGCATTAGCAATGTTCTGTCTTACAACATTTTCCTTTCTTCATTTTCTTTCCAGGTGAAGTTGAGCTATTGTAGAGGTTTTTAAAATGTACTGCATTACTACTGGACTTTTTGCATTAAATTATAACTAGAGGCAATTTTTTTTTATCTTTGGGTACAGTGGAGAGGGATTGGAGCCCCTGTCGGGTGTTTATTGCTGTCTTTGTCCCAGAAAGGCCCCTTTCACGTGGGCAACTTCTGTTTTGATCTGCAGGGGATCTGTCCACTGACCCCCTGCTGATCAGAGCAGAGCGGGTAGATGAAAGGTTCATGTCCACTCAGTTTATGCAGTGGACAGGCTGCTTTGCTCTTTGGTCAGCCGGGTGTAACTGGACTCTGCTGTTAGTTTACACCAGACTTTCCTCTGATCCAATCCACCTATACAGAGGAGAACGAATCCCCTTCCATTTGTTTTCAGTGGACTGGATCAGACTGGAGGTAGACTGGCGTAAACAGGCAAAGGTCCCTTAACACCCGCCAGTCGTGAATGGACCGTCTGATCAGGCAGGCACGATTGGAAAGGGCTATGTGAAAGGGGCCTTAGGAAGATTCACTCTCTCTATTTGTCCTATTTTCCGTTATCATCAAAAGTGAGAGAAAAATAAAATTCTACCTTTTGGGTTGACACCAGAACGGGAATAGAGGAGAAATCTTCTGGTGACCCTAATGACACCCCAGGACAGGGCTGTCTTAATGAGAGGGAACATATGGGCGCTGCCCAGGGGCCCCAGCTGCATGGGGGGCCCCTGCCCTTTCCCCAAAGCAGCTGGTCCTTGAGCCTGGGCTGTCCTGAAATTTGGGAAGCCCGGCTGCCCCTCTACATTCCCAGATATCCCCCCAGCACTCTGACCCCTCTACACCCTAGATATCCCCTACCTCCTACCTACTTGATTCACGTTTACCTGCACTGTCTCCATTGTAGGGGCCCTAGAGCATTACTTTGCCCATGGGCCCATGATGCTATTAAGACAGCCCTGCCCCAGGATTCCCTCACTTTGAAGGGATTTCCTCCCTACTTACTGTTGTGGCTATGGGACAGAAAGTGAAGGAAAATCTTCCCAATGGGACACAATGGCAAAAAAAGGCCGACAGGGGCTCCCTTATTATATCCAAAAAAATATATATAATATAAGTTTTGCCTTTAGTTCTACTTTAACCACCTCCCATCCATATTCATTCGCTTTCTTAACACACAGCTGAGTGACCTCAGCTCAGCATGGCGTTTGCTGTTTATTTATTTTTTACCCCTATTAGAGCCTACGGCTCTATTCAGGTGCTTAAAAAAAATAATGTAATTCAGGCTCCCAGCACCCAAAAAGGGGCCGGGAGCCTGAACAGGGGGTGGCAGCAGCAACCGTAGATAGATTCATGCAATGTATGAATCTATCTATTGGTGATAGACAGGTGGCAGGAGAGAGGGGGTGGCACCTGTGCGCCCCTTATGGACGCACGACCACTTGTTAAAGTGCCTGTTCTTTACATGTACTTGTATACACAGTTTTCATTTTGCATGGCTATCGCAATATCATGTTTCACTTGCAGTTGGTAAGAGAAGCTATCCCATACAAATTAATTTTACATTCTGAAAGTTGGACCCTGGCTAATATCCATGACTAAAATACTCAACAATCTCTTTCGTGTAACCTGTTCTTTGTATTTGGCCACATTTTAACACCTTCACACCGACCGTACCCAAAAATGCGGCTCTGGACTTTTTTTTTTTCTGTGGGGCCGATTGATTACGTATCTCCCTTTGTGCTGGATGCAAGCCACATGGTGTGCACCCAGCACAAAAACCAGGGTCTCATGGAGAGCCCTGGGCCCCGTACTAACAATCAGGACCTGGATCTCCTGATTGTGGGGTCACCGGATTACTGTGATAGCGTCTGATTGGCTATGACACTGATGAGTCACCGTGAAGCCCATCCCCATGTTTCCTTCTCTGTGAATGGAGGAGAGGGATACTTAGTATCTCTCTCTCTCCTTGCAGAGAAAACAAGTGTGTGTAAAATAAATAAATAATAATAATAAAATAAAAAAATACCTAGACCAAGGTTTGATTTAGGTCAGTGCCAGGGTTAGTGTTTGGGTAAAGGTTAGGATTAAAGGTTAAGGCTGGGGTCAAAGGTCAGGGTCAGTATTTTTTTGACAGTTTATTTTTTTGTATCATTGTCAGTTAGTGTCAGTGGCCCAGATTCACAGAGCGATTACGCCTGCGTAACAGGAGATGCGCGGCGTAAATGTCTAAATGTGCGCGTGCGTTTCGATGCACGGCATTCCCAGAATGAGATACGCAAGAAATCTACTTTTTTTTGTCCAGCGTAATTTCGTTAGACAGGCGCATCCGTCCGCGCAAAACTGCGCTAGACACACCATTGATTTGCTAGTCAAATATGCTAATGAGGGACTTACGGGGATCCACAAAAGAACGTTGGTGCAGCGCAGGCTACACGGTGTGCGCAACAGCAAAATGTCCTGTCTAAAATTAGACCATATAAAAGCTGGTCTAAAATGAGAAAAATCGTCTACATGTCAGATAAAGCAACACTGTTAGTGAGGAGCTGAGCAGTCACACGTGTTGCACAACAATCTGTATGCCAACATGCCAGGGGCATCTCGCGCATAGCTATACTACTGACTTTAGATGAGCAAAGAAGGATGAGGGCACGGAGGATGGCACGGGAGAGGATATACCGCACACGCATAGACCTGTTTGGCATGAGTGATTGTGAGGTGTATCGCATCTTCAGATTCAGCCCTCGTGCCATCCTGGAATTAACCGCAACCCTGCAGGAGGACATCACCAGCCCAACACAATGCTCACATGCAGTGCAGCCACTGGTCAAGGTCCTGGCAACACTCTATTTCCTTGCCAGTGGCTCTTTTCAGCGTACAAGTGGAGTGGTGGCTGGGATGTCACAATCCTCCGTGAGCAGATGTGTGTACCAGGTTGTCCCTGCAATCCTCAGACGCATGTCCCACCACATCATCAAACCCACCACTGAGGACCTGTGGCTGAAGGCAATGACAGATTTCTACAGAATTGCCAGATTCCCACGCACCGTGGGGGCCATTGATTGCACACATGTGGCACTCCAGCCCCCCCAGGAGACAGAGCACATGTACCGCAATCGGAAGCATTGGCATTCCATCAACGTACAGGTGATAGTCGATGCCCAAGGCCTCATATGGCACGTCCGTGCCAAACACCCAGGGTCCAGCCATGACAGCTACATCTACAATCAGAGCCCCATCCGAATGGAATTCGATCAGAACGTGTATGGGAACACCTGGCTGGTTGGTAAGTGACATGGGTGGCAGGCATGACTGTACCCCCCCATGATGCACACATCACAACGAGCACATGCATGACTAACATCCTCCTGTCTTTTCCCTTACAGGTGACTGCATATCCACTGGGACCCCATCTCATGACTCCTATCCGGAACCCCCAAACCCCAGGAGATGAAAGATACAATCAAGCCCACGCCCAAACACGTGCAGTGGTGGAGCGCACCTTTGGCCTCCTGATGTCACGTTTCCGATGCCTGGATAAGTCTGGGGGTACCCTGTTGTATTCCCCAAACTTCGTGTGCCATATCATCAGTGCCTGTTGCCTGCTGCACAACTTCGCAGTGAGAAAGGGCCTGCAGATTGACCTACGTGATGACCTGACCCCTGAACCAGACAATCCCCCCCTAACCGAGGTTACCCCGTCTTCTGAGGGAAGAGCAGCCAGGAGCCAGCTCACATTATGCATCTTTGCACGTTAAACACACACATTAATCATGGCACAATGAAAAAGCATGCATGCACACCACTGTGGTCCCTAGCACACACACCCCACATCCTCATCAAATTGGATTGGCACCAGTCCACCATGCAGGACTTGTGAGCAGAAACGCCACGCCAAGGCTCCAATTATGTTCACACGGACCTGGGGACCTGGGGATCACTTCTCCCTGGTCCTGGGGAACCCTTCTCCACCAAAATTGAGGGTGACACCCCTTTTCTGGCAGGAATGTCACCCCCACATTCAAACAGCATTCACAACCCAAAAAAAAATACAAAAAAAAAAAATTACCAGCAAAATCAAAACATTTCCAGAAAAAAAAGGCCCCAAAAAAAGAGGAAAAACAAATTAGTGCCCTTGACGTGAGCCACGCCTGGGGCGCCCCCGGCCACGGCCCCGGCTCCTCTGGGGAGACTCATGCGGGAGGGGGTAAACCGGGGAAGGAGGAGCAGCCCCTGGTCTCTGCCCACCTGGCGGCCTGCCCTCCAAGGCCACGGCTATTCTGTCCAGGGCAGCACCTAGTGTTGCCGTGTTGGCCTGGATAGCCTGGGTAAGGGCCCTCACATCCTGCCCAACGCCTGCTGATGTAGTCTGCAGGTCGTTAAGGCAGTTTCTGAAAGCCTGGGAGTGGCTGTCCAGGTTTCGAAGCGTATCCTTGATGGAGGACAGGCTCTCCTCCATCCGCACCAATGTCTGGCTGACCTGTCCCAGATGGCGGGTCTGGAGGAACTGGTCCCTTCTCAGAGTGGCGGGCAGGAGATCGGCCACCCCCCTGGTCTTCTGGGTCGCCTTCCTGCCTCCAGCTGATGCTTGTGGCCGGGGAGAAGGGGAGCCCCTTGAGAGGGGAGCCATGTTGGGGGAGGAGGGGGGCTCCCCCTTAGGGAGGGCTGGCTGCTGCCAAAAACAATAGTCCAGTGCCTGACATGGACTCCTCCTTAAACTCCTCCTCCTCCTCTTCAACCTCCTCCGCGGACTCCGGACTTGTCGGGGGGGCCTCATTAGGCTGCTGTCCTGGGGATGGTGCGGTCAGGCCAGATGGCCCAGCACCCTCCTGCACATCTGTGGATGACACAAATCATTCACAGGTTGGAGGATTCACACACTTGCCACATATTCCCTTTCACCCCCTCCCCCACACATGCTACACTAAAAAAAACCTTACCTGGCATCACGCCTTCATGACTTAAGTCATAGCTGGGCAGGCCCTCCACTTCTTGCCGATGAAAGGTCTGGGCCACCGCACATTCCTCCGCTGTCAGCCTAACACGGCATGGTGGGCCCCCTCCTGTGGCCCTGGCATGGGCAAGCATTTTGGCCAGCTTCCTTTTCACCAGACGCCGGAGGTCATTTATTTTTTTATCAATCCCAGACCGTTTCCGTGTCTCCCCCTCCACCGCTGAATTCACCTGGTCAGTGATCAGTGTCCAAAATCTCTCTCCTCCTGGCCGGGGTGGTGTTGGCACTGTCCGGGCTGTGGAGGAAACGCCCATAGTCGGAAATGGCCCGGGCAAGAATTTGTTTCTCCCTCAAAGAAAAATGTAATTTCCTCTTCCTCTCTGTCATACTCTGACCAAAAATCACTCCCAGTCAACAAAAATCACTCACAAAAACAAGCACGACCAATCAAGCAAGAAAACAAACAAACAGAAAACTATCAAACAAAAAGTCTCAGAAACACTTAGCAAAAATCACTTTCAAATATCTTCTAACAAACACTAGATCACACAGTACACAAATCTGACAAATACAAATCACAACGCAACTAACAACGGAACAAAAGCACTTTGCTATATGGGAAGGGAAACAAAGGGATGTACTTTTGCAATGGAAGTGCGTTTGTGTGTGTCTATTTATGCTGTCTGCGTAGTTCTCAAATTTGCCCTAGTCCATTTCTAATTTCACTGATTGCGCCGTTCCCGAGTTGTGAGCATGCGCACAGAGGTGCTGACTTGGTCTGCTTCAAGCGCGCATGCGCGAGCCTGCCGGCCCTTCATTTGCATGGGGTCACGGCTCATTTCAATGTAACACGCCCACGTCCTTCCCAATTTGTATTACTCCGCCTTACGCCTCTGAAATAACGTTATGCATGCGCAATTTTCTGCGTACAAGCGACGAGAATAGGGTGATTGCGCGGCTACATTGCGCAAGTCTAACGTAAAGGCGGTGTGCTACGCCGGTCCAATAATGCGCAGATGTACCTGAATATGGCCCAGTGTGTTTTAGGTAGGATAAAAAAATCAAAATGGGCACTGTTGTTTTTGGGCTGTACTAAGGGTACAAACAACAACTAACATACACATATGCATTATTGCTGCGATCATCAAGAGCAGGAGAATTTATTTATATTGTTCTTTGGTGGAAAATAAGAAACATACAGCTACATTTATTTTTATTTATTTTTACAATTTTGGGCCAGATTTTCTTTGATAATAAATAAAAATCAGGAGATATCCATTACCATTTACCACCATAAGAAAGCTCAATTTCTCCTGAAAAAAATGCAGTATAATCCACCTGGGTGCACAACGTAGTTGTGATGATATGTACAGTTTTACTAACTGTCAAAGTTTCAAAATTGTGCTTAAGCATTTAGATTTGTTTTACACTTAGGCTTGAAGGGGTTGATGCCCATTGGCCTCCGAGGCAGGACCATAGCCTGGTATATGTAAATACATACTACTGTGACAGTAGGGTTAAAATGGTATGAAATCCAAAACCCACAAAAAGTTATATATTACAGCTTACCAATGCTTAGATGTGGTTGCTGTATAAGTTTTACATTTTTAGTTTTTTTTCCTCTCCGTTTTCACTTGGTGATCTGGCAATAACACAACTTCTGTATTGTGGTGGCTACACTCTAAATGAAGGAACAACAGAGACACCTTTGGACAGCAGGATTGTCAGTCTGGATGGAGGTGAATGTTATATGTACTAGCAGATTTAGTTTCACCAACAAATTGCCGCCAAACTCCAGCTAACATTTGTTTAAGCAGTTACAGCAAATAGTTTAACCTTTTGGAATAAAGTATTTACATAAAGGCTGATTATTGTAAGCAACTCTGACAGGGGTATATAGTTTGCCTCAAACAGCATACTCATTGGCTGGATCACCAGTTGAAAATAAAGAAAGAAACACACTTTGCTGGTAAGAAATTAATCAACAACCAATGAGAGGCCAAAAGAAGTTACCAATGGCAATTGTAAATGTAATAAGCACTTGAAGTCTGGCCTAACACTGGAATACTACAATAAATGAAATATAACTAGAACATTGTAACACAGAGACATGTAACATACAACTGCATCTGATCCACCACTACTCAAGGAACGGCAAGGTGTTAATATTAATATTTTTTATTGAACCTATCCCAATCATAAAGCACAGCACATTGAACCTGAAATCCATAAATCTGAGCATAGCATCTAATGAAATGTGTTTCCAATTTATATGTGCCAAATGTTCTGTATTGGAGTGTGGTGCAGAGGGTCCAGGATAACAAGCACAACTGCTAGGTAGAAGTAGGATTTATTGTTTGATTTGGTAACCATAACAATTGCATGTTAGCCTATTGAGGTAGACACACAGTAGCGATAATATGTGCCAACTTTTAGTACACAAAATTGGAAAAATAGATTTTCCCAAGACAGGAGGTAAAATTTTGATATCAAGACACACATTTGTTTAAATCAGGTTTAAGCCTAAAATACTTTTATTAGTCTATGACAGTCTGGGTAAAAGTTAACATTTCTGTCTATGACCTCATTGGGGAGAATTTTGGTAGGAACTATAGAATACATAGCAATACAAGCATTATCAGAAGTTCTAAACCTTCCCCACTTTACTAAAACTATGTGTTTCACGTGTCCCTGTCCAAAAGATTTCCTCTCACTTCCTGAAATCTGCTCATGGGACACACAGATTACAAAAAAAAAATCGACAGATATCCAAATCTTTCCCTATTCTATCCAAAATGATGTTAAAGGAGCTGGGCTGTAATTTCTCTTCACTGATAGCATACTGTTGCCTAATATCAGTATTGTACCATCTTTTAGCATATACTGCCTTTATTTTTTATTGAATTTTTTTTACAATAGTGATTGTAAAAAACCCTATTCATGCTTATTATCAAGTAGGGACACTAACTTGTCAGTGATTCAAAATATTGCTTGTGCAGTGAAGAGCACGATAATTTTTTCGCTTCTTGTGAATAGCTTTTAGTCACATAAAGGGATGGTAAGATTTGCTGGATGTACTCTACTTTCCACTCAAGGAGTCTGCCGTATTGCTGAGTTGAATTTTCATCTTTGCACAACATTTCCTGTCTGTTTTGGTTTGTTGTGCTGGTTTTGATCAATGTAGAATAACACTAATCATGACTTTATAATTGAAGAATCTCACAGTAAACATTAAACCCATTGTTTTGTCTTATTTTGTTCTAAACTGAAATTTCTGACAAGTATTATTCTGTAGAAATGAGCTTTGTGTCTTGTTGAAAAGAGTCCATGCATTTCATTAATTTTAATTACTGCCTGACACATCCTTAATATAACCAAATTTAAATTTCAAATCAGCTGGAGACTGCTTTCAAAGCATTGTCCTTATTTCCACCTAATTTGCGACTTTAAATAAAGATGGCATTTCTAGAGTCCGCTGTAAAATGCAGGATCAGGAGACAAACCATGCAAATTGCAATGACACCTCAAGATGGCTTGGATGTAGAAATAGCTTGGGGTTAGTGTTAAGTCAACGAAAACACAAAGGCAGTAGGCACAGAGTACATGTACCATCTCCAGCAACAGTGACTGGTTTAAAGTAATCGTGCACTATTCTCTTTGAATGCATTTCACATTAGCCTTAGAACACCTAAAATAAACATTAAAGAGGAATTGCCTTCATTAAACACACAGGGTCCTAAGTGTTTAAATCAGAAAAAGCTCCTGTCGCCTAAAGTAACCAATACATTTCTCCAAGTTTGTACTGAGACCTGGAATAAGCCCATGCTGTATGCTCCTCAATTTTTTAGACACAAAGAAAGATCCAATTCTTTTTTTTTAAGGCATTAAGCAATTAATACATTTAATTAATTACAGTTCAAAATACTATAGAACCATAACCTTATTTTGGTTGAAGCAACCGCTTGATGTTGCTACCTGGAGGTGTCTCAAGCAAGGTTCAGTATAAGCATATTAAAGTGAAACATGTTTTATAAATGTTTTTTTTTTCAATTTGATTTTGTATGAATGCAATCCTATAAGTTTCAATTTAAGGGAAATAAAGGATTTGGAAAGCCCCTTTTATACTTTAAGGGCTAGTTTTAACTTGATTCAAAACATGGCCTCGGACATGCTTTGTTAAAGCTCTATGAACTCCATTCAAAGCTCCTGTGAACAGGACATCAACAAGTTATTACAATTGCTGCAATAAGGTTTCAGGGCCTCTACCTCTTTTATTTGCTTGGGTCAATAGAGGCCTCATTGTGCATAGCAATAGTAATAGAACCCTATTCAAGTAAACAGAGCTAATCAAGTGTCTGGAAAGTCTTTAAAATGCTGCATATATAAAACATGTCAATACCTTTGGGGTTCACTTACATTATAACTGCTAAGGGTTCTGCTGTGAAACATGTGCTTGTCTCTTTATACAACCTTCAGCACTTGCATCAATGAATGATATGATGGGGTTGATTTACTAAAGGTAAATAGGCTGTTCACTTTGCAACATAATTTTCTCTTAGGCCGCGTACACACGATCGGATATGTCCGCTGAAACCCATCTGCCGGGCCGTTTCAGCAGACAGATTCGATCATGTGTACGGATGAGCAGACAGATTTGTCCACCCGACAGATTTCAAAGCATGCTTTGAAATCTATCGGGTGGGAATCTGTCCGCCCGACATGTCTGCTGGTTAGTACACTTACCAGCAGACATGTCGCCTCGCACCGCCGCCGAATGAATTCGGCGCATGCGCGGAAGTGTTTTACTTCCTGGTGCGGTGACGTGGCGGCGTCAACGTCACCGCCACGTCACCGACAAGTCAGCGCGCCGTCTGCTGGCGGGGATTTTGGTTTGCTCGTGTGTACACGCGAGCAAACCAAAATCCCAGCAGACAGATTTGTTCAAATCTGTCGGACAGACAGACATGAAGAAATCTGTCTGCTCGTGTGTACGAGGCCTTAGACTTGAAGATGTGCTGACTTCCATCATCCAATCAGGTACAATTAAAACTACTGTTTTTTTTTTCTAATTTACCTTGCACTTACTGAGTATTCTCATTAGCATCACATTTACTAAGCTAAGAGAAAATTCCTTCATTGAAGTAAACCTTCACTTGCAAAGTGCACAGCCTATTTGCATTCAATATATCAACCCTTTGAATACAAGTTTTCTCATTCAGTAATTGTTAGCATGAGACGCGCATGAGATGTTGTTAACTTGTTGTAGCATTTACCAAATTGTACTCACAAAATAAACACATAGTCTGGTCTCCATTGCACTTGTGGTCACCACTGTTGAAAGCAGTGGCTACTGCAGGAGGTGACTGGACTGTGTGTTCATAATGGTTAATTGTACACTATAACAGCCAAGGAAAGTTTAATGCATACAGAGCTGTGAAATATACTCTTTATGAGAACAATTGTATTTGATATAATACATGGATTCACAAAATTCCAGGATGTGCTCTCTGTTTTATTATTTGCTTTGATTAGCTAGCTTTGAATCGCACCAATTTGATCATTCAAATGCAATTTTAATGCACCCTCGTATGGTGAAGAATGGGAAAAGATAGAGATAAGAATGTGAAGTGAATGGGTTATCTAAACCAGAATACTAGATGAAGGGAGTGAAGGAGTGGTAAAACAAACAAAAAAACAAACAAAAAAAAAATTGTCTATCCTGCTCACCCTCTGGACAAGACAATGGGTCCCAAGTACTTACAGCATTTAATTTTGTCTTGAAGTCCACCATTCTTTCTTGGATTGTTTCATCAGGTGGGCGACTCCACACCCTCACCACTCCCTGCATAAAAAAGTTTTATTTTAAACCGCCCATCCCTTTAAGTCTTTTTTTTATTGTCCTTCATATATCTGTAGGTAGTTGCCTCCATGAACATCAAAGCCTCATTTGTCTAGTGAAAAATTCATCCAATGAAGCCAATGAAGCCAATATAAGAATAAATAGGGGACGCTATAGTTTATTGATGAAAATATGGTAAATATTAACTAAACCTGATTGCCAGGAAAGGCTATATGATTAAAAATAATTTTGCATTTTTTTTCATCATGTAAGTTATTCAAATTTTGAAAAGTATCTAAAATAAGTAACAAATCTAAATAACTGTATAAAATATAGTAAATATTGGTCAAGTCAAGAACAATGCATGAAAGGGAATGAATTCAAGACACAGACACCAGAGGAGTCATTGTTAGAAGCATACATGACAGTTCATTTTGCGTGAACCAGAACAGGGAATTAGTATAAGTTAAAAGTGTTTAAGGAAAGAGGTGAAGGGCTGAGCAGGATGACTGAGTGTAGATGGAATGTTACACAGAGGTAAGATGACTGCACATGACACACGAAATTGCAATATTTCAGTTGATCAATAATAACCCTATATTGCATTTCTAGGGAGGATATACTCTGAATAGTGATCAGCATTACAAATCTCAATCATACCGTCAGCTCCATGTCATCGTCTTCTTTCTCCTTTACAGTCTTGTCTGGTTCTTCCACTTCCTTTTCTTGCAGTTCCAATTCATTTGCTTGGGACATGTATGGCATCTCATCTTTGTTTTTGAACTCTAAACTAAGAATTGAAGGAGGGAGAAGAATTCCTAGAATCACCTAAAGAGGCAATAAAAGGATATGGTCAGAAGCAGGATTATAAAATAATATTGTTACGGTTGTAGTTACACATGGCAGTTCTGTTTGTCATCTAGTATATGTTGTATTTAATTATAGAAACAGTGGATGGTGAAGTTGATTCTGCTGATATTGAAATGCAAATGCTTATAATAGATTTCAGGGATTACAATACAGTCTTGAGAATTAAGCTTTTAGAAAATAAATTCTCTCAATCCTGTTATATAGTGTGCTCTTCTGTTGGCAGAACTACTGTCGTACTGGAGTGGTTTCAAAATGTATGGAAATTATAATGGTTTTGAGTATTTGTTTTTTGGTTGACATGCTTTTAAACCATTTTACATATTTTACTACCTATTTAATGTGTTTATGATTTTTTTTTAATGTTATGAACCCATGATATAGGTTTTAAAAATAAATTTCTAAAGAAGGAGAAGAACCTCTTTTATCAGAGAAGGAGGTAAATGGCTCTGCTCTGACTTATTCAGCTGCGTGTAAGTTATAACTACACACAGTGGTTAAAAACAGCTTGGTAAACACACACAAAAGAGTTTAAATTACCCACCTGCCAACTAACAAAAGTAAATCTAATGGATTTATGTGCAATTTAAATTTACCTGATTAGATAATAAAAATATATTCATTTTTTTAATTGATGAACATTGCTTACATTTCACTACATTACTTTTAATGTACATACACCGCTTGACAAGCTAAATTACCTTTTGCTGTCTTAAAATAATTATGTTATAGTATACTGTTTGTCAAACACATATTTGTGAACTTTAATTTAAAAAATAAGAGACAATAAGAGAATGCATTAATCATTACCTTAATAAATAATGTTTCTACTGACATTCTTAAAATACAGAGTACAAATTAAAAACTCGCTAGTTTGTGTATGTGACAATTCAGTTTTTCTCTTGTACTAACATAAAAATATTTTGTATTGCTCTTATTATTTTTAGGGTTAATTTGACACATTAGCTAATTTAATCTTCATCTTTAACTCTATTGACTAGATCATATTTATAATATTTTAAATTTTAGGGTTACCATTTACTTTTAAAAATAAGTTGGGGTGCTTTATAATTTACTTTAAAAATTATTAGCATGGAAGTTATGGTCATACAGAATGAGTGTTTGTCATGGATGTTAAAAACGAAAATGAATAAAATGACCTTGAAAAATGAAATGGCTTTATTTTTAAGTCACCTCACTTGACACCAACCTTTAGACCAGAATTTTTACGCATTCGCAGCCTACCCATCCACATATCTGTCAGAAGCATTTGGCTGCATGTGTGAGCAATGAAGTCTCGATGCTTGGCTGCTACAGCAAGCTGCAGGCATGTGGCGTTGCTCCAGTTCTTTAGCTCGTAGGTCAACAGTTTCATTGCCAACTGCTCATCCTGCTTGTATGACTGGTCCAATAACTCAACAGCCAGCTGCCCAAACTCCCTATAACATAAAGATTATTCTTATTTACTGCATTTTACAATGAATGTTCCCTTTTTTCATAGTGGAGATACATAGTATTTTGTGTCAAGATGTCATAGGAAAGAAGTACCATATGCAGTTTTAGCTGTTTACAGCAACTATTCAGATTGAACACTGAGAAAGGACAGTTAAAGATTAACATTTTAAACCTAACTGGTTGCTGTGGAGTTCTAAGATTAACACAGCTTTGCAACACAGCACAGCCCTATCTGATAAGGAAGGTTCACTTTCTACGGCACTTTCATTTACAGGTCTCCTTTCTACTCCCAACCTGTTACTGAACAGCGAATGGAGCCTCAAGCCAATGAGCAAATTTTTCTATCACTCTGTCCTTTTCCCCTATCAGTTTTCTCTTTGCACCTAATTGTCCCCTTGCACTGCTTCTCGCTCCCACGTTCTGAGCTCTGCAGTATGAATTGTACAGTAGACTGGATGAGGCTGATAACAAGCCCAATTCAAGTATTAAAACAAGTAAATAGGCCTTATTTACAGTTCCCCAAACATGTAAATGTATCCAAATATTATAGAACTTCAGAAAATCAACTACATATTTCCAAATGGAAATACATATACTAAACGTAAACTGTTTTACTAACCAAATCAATTTTTTGTTTGGACATTCTTGTGAATGAGTCTCCCTGCTAGACAGCTCAGGCAAGACTTAGACCCAACACACAATCGGAATTTCCAATGGCCTAAAATCCAATAGAATTTTTAGTCGGGAATTTCGTTCAAGCTGTCTTGCATACACACTGTCAGACCGACCGTCCAAAACGTGGTGATGTAAAACACTACGACGAGCCTAGAAAAAGTTCAATTCTTCCGAGCATGCGTCAACTTGATTCTGAGCTTGCGGGGGTTTTTCTTCGTTGGAGTTGCACATAGACGATAAGAATTTCCTATCGTTTTTTCTTCCATCGAAAAAAAAAACATGTTCTATTTCTAAACACCAATGGAAAAAAGTCTGATGGGGCCCACACATGATCGGAATTTCCGATGAAAAAAGTCCATTGGAAATTCAGATCATGTGTACTCGGCACTAGATCTTACTGCAAGAATATTCCTTATCACAAATTCGTAGAGACTTCATTAGCTACGAAAGCTGCCTCTCCCTCTCACAGTGAGGTCATACAGAGGATTACTGAAAGGCTGATATCAAAATAATATCGGTATGGAGATCAGTTATAAAGCAAAATAATGCAGAACATGTACAGTATATATTTAAAGGAGAAGTACTTCGTTCTACACTCCTGTGACCCGCATTTAGCCATCAGTGGGCTAAAACCCAATGTCGGCTGATGTCACTCAGCCGGTCCAGACTCTGAAGAAAACCTGACTTTAATGTCAGGATCCACCCAGATGCCTGGCTGACAGCTGACTCAGCCTCTCAGCAAGTTTCTCAGAGACTGAGCCAGCCACTCCCATCCCCTTCACAGCCCAGTGCTCCAGTGAGCACTCGAGGGGCAGAGCAGAGAGCTGGTGGCTGACAGTCTTCAGCTCTCTGATCGCTGAAGGCGAATAACTGAATTATCTTTGTTCAGTTCTCAGTCTTAAAGGTGGCGGGAGACCAATGCAGCATCAGACCAATATAATAATATAAATATGACATTGAAGTAAAATAAACATTTCTGTTTAGCTTGTCAGTAAAAATCAGGTTCAATTTTGACAAGAAATGTTATATCTTAAATAAAAAACATACTCATTTAGAAAACAATCTACTAGGACATAAAACTTTTAGTATGCAAATAAAAAACGATTGGACCATTTACCCTAGCAGCTGATGCAGTTATAATTTACTCAGATAAGTTATATTCTCACAGATTGAAAAAGGGACATAGCTGTATAAACTGTCTTGCAAAATAATAATTATATTTATTATGTTATAACAGTGTTATAATTAATTATCCTTCGGATTAATGGCATTAAAAGAAATATTAATGCATTTCCATAGTACATAATGGTTAATTAACAAAAAGCAAAAGGATGATTTAGGGCTTGTTCACAAGTGCAGCAGGTGGTGTAACTAATGCAGTTCTACAGGGCCGCAATGGAACCATACCACAACTGTGTGCAATGCATGCAAATGTGGCGTGGTTGTACAACAATTATAAGGTTAAATCAGTCAATGAGGAAGTGACATACTGCTTCCTTACTGCCTCTCAATTATCTCCTCGCTGGCTGTCCATGCTCAGGTCACTTTTAAGAGATATTTGACAGGCAGTGAACACTACATACTGCCTGCTGAAAGCTACATACTAAAGTTTTTCCACAGCCATAAAACACATCACCACGCCCGTGGCATGTGTACGGCTGCAAGTGGCTGTATCTTTAGTTTTCATGCTGGTGGTCAGGTGCTGTAAAACCTCAGTTCAACCACCTGGTTTTACCACCCCCTTGTCATGGTCTTACCTCCTTGCAGCCTCCTTATCACTGACCTGTGCTGGCGGCCATCTTGCCTTCTGGGCTTCTTGTAACTTCCCACATCCTGCGGCTCCTCCTTCCCACTGGGAGGAGCTGGATGCTCAGCACATATATACCACGGCTGCTGCAGTACTCCATTGCTTGGTCCTTGTCTTACAGCCTCCTGTGATCGTGCTGCTGTTTGGATCTCCAACCCGGCTCTTACGGACATTCCCTCTGGTTCGTGATCCCCGGCTTCGTCACACCACCCTTTGGCTACTGACTCCGGCTTGGCTGACTTCCATCTCTGGCTATCGACCCTGGCTTTGGCAGAGGACCCTTATGACTGTTGATCATTTGTTTGGACTTTACCTTGCTGTTTGGTTTTTTAATAAAGACCTTCTTCTTCATTTACATCTGTGTACGTCTGATTCATGCTTCCTGACACTAGGACCAAGCCATGAATTCTGACAGTACAGGGCCTCCTCCGCTACTCATGCTGGTTGCCAGACTTGATCAGCAGGATCACCTGCTGGAGCACTTCGCTCAGATGTTGCAGACCCTGCTTGCACGCACTGCTCATCTCGTTAATGTTGCTGATAGGCCGATTGTTGAGCCTGGTACCGCTCCCACTGTTGCTCCGAGTAACGCTCCTGGGCCCGCTCCTACTGACGCTCCGGTTGATGCGCCAGCATCTAACCCGGCACCTGTTGTTGCGCCTACGGTGTCTCGGGGTATGTCCGGCTCTGCCCCCCTCCCACAGCGCTTCGGGGGAGAGCCAACTCAGTGCCGAGGTTTCCTTAACCAAGTGGGCATTTATTTCGAGTTGCTGCCACATGCCTTTCCCACTGAGAGATCGAAGGTGGGCTTCCTGATCTCGCTGCTCTCGGACAAGGCCTTGGCCTGGGCAAGCCCCTTATGGGAGAACAACAATCCGGTGGTTGCCGAGTTTTCCGGTTTTGTTGCTTCTCTTCGGAAGATTTTCGATGTGTCGGCTCGCTCTGCCTCTGCTGCAAAGCTCCTCATGTCCATCAAAAAGGGTTCATGATGGTAGCCGAATACGCCATTGAGTTTCGTACCCTGGCAGCAGAGGTGGGCTGGAATAATGAGGCTCTGGTCGCTGCTTTCTCTCATGGTCTCTCGGATGCCTTTAAAGATGAGATTGCGGCTAAAGACATACCTGTGGAGCTCGAGGCTCTCATTTCCTTCCTGATATTAATTGACACCAGACTCAGGGAGAGACCTTCCTTTAAGGAGTGCCTGCAGAGGTCTCCTAGCAGATTGGCACCTACGTTTGCTGTCCCACCCGTGCCTCCCTTTCCTCCCACGCCTCCTGAGGCTGACCTGCCTGGGGGTGAGCCCTTGCAACTGGGGTTTGCTTGCCTGCCTGAGGGGGAGAGGGCATCCCGGAGACGCAAAGGGCGATGTATGTACTGTGGTCTCAGTGGGCATTTTCGGTTGTCATGTCCGAACTGTCTGGGAAACGCTCGCACCTGAGATCCTGTTGGGGACAGATCTTGGGTGGAGTGTCTTCGTCCCCGGTTTCCCGTGCTGATAAACCTCTGATCACCATTGTCCTCTCCTGGATCTGGGGCTCGGTGACGACCCAGGCGTTGGTGGACTCTGGTGCCGGTGGGTTTTTCATTGACAGTGAATTTTCTGCCGCAAACTCCATTTCTCTGCAGGCTCGTGTTTCCCCGCTGGTCCTTGAGGCGATAGACGACAGACCCCTCCAGCCATCACAGGTTACACATGAGACCCTTCCTGTGGAGATAGCCATTGGGGCCATTCACAAGGAGTCGGCCTGTTTTCAGGTCATTTCGTCTCCACACTATTCGGTGGTCTTGGGGTACCCCTGGCTCCAAAAGCATAATCGATTTTTAATTGGAAATCGGCCGAGATCCTCTCGTGGTCCCCACAGTGTGGGGCTAGCTGCATACATGGGCCGGTCAAGTTGTTGTGTCCCCTCCTCGCTCTCTGGGTTGCCTCCTGAATACGAGGAGTACCTGGATGTATTCGATAAGGTTTGCGCTGTTGCCTTGCCCTTACGATTGTGCCATAGATCTACAGCCTGGTGCTATTCCTCCTTGTGGCAGGGTATATCCTTTGTCGGTTGTGGAGAATGAGGCCATGGAGGAGTACGTGAAGGAGGCGCTTTCCCGGGGGCACATTCGCAAATCCTCCTCCCGGGCAGGGGTGGATTTTTCCTTGTAGAGAAAAAGGGAGGAGAATTGAGGCCTTGCATCGACTATAGGGGCCTAAATCGCATCACGATTAAGAATGCATACCCGGTTCCGTTGATTTCCGAGTTGTTTGACCGACTCAGGGGAGCAACGGCCTTTACCAAACTCGACCTGAGGGCTGCGTACAACTTTGTAAGGATCAAGGCGGACAACGAGTGGAAGACCGCGTTCAACACGAGGACCGGTCATTATGAATCCCTGGTTATGCCCTTTGGGTTGTGCAATGCGCCCGCAGTCTTTCAGGAATTTATCAATGATGTTTTCCGTGACTTGTTGCAGCAGTGTGCGGTGGTCTATATCTTGGTATACTCCGAATCTATGGAGGCCCACATTCTGGATGTCAAGCGGGTGTTGCAACGGTTACGAGAGAACATGCTTTTCGGTAAGCTTGAGAAATGCAAATTTCACCAAACCCAGGTAACATCATCTCCGCGGAAGGGTTCTCCATGGACCCTGAGAAGGCCTCGGCAGTCCTACAGTGGCCCCAGCCCAGTGGTCTTCGTTCCCTGCAGCGCTTTTTGGGCTTCGCTAATTATTATCGGAAGTTCATCAGGGACTTCTCCATGCTGGCCAAGCCTCTCACGGATCTGACTAGGAAGGGCTGTAGTTCCCAGGCCTGGCCGGTCGAGGCCATCCGGGCCTTTGAGGCTCTGAAATCTGCCTTTGTGTCGGCTCCCATACTGTCTCATCCCAATCCTGGGTTGCCTTTTGTCCTCGAGGTGGACGCGTCTGAGACGGGAGTAGGCGCCCTTCTGTCTCAGCGTCGGACACCAAAGGGTCCCCTGCTTCCCTGTGGATTTTACTGCAGGAAGCTGTCTCCCGCGGAGTACTCCGAGCTGTCCAAGGAGGAATCGATACCGACTACGGTCATTCCTCCAAATCTGATTTTGGCCGCCATCCGCACCAGTTTGACCTCTCCACTAGGGGAGCAAATTCTGGCGGCTTAACCTGGGGCTCCCGGTGGGAGACCCAACGGCAAATGCTTCGTGCCTGAGGAGTTGCATACCCGGCTGTTGCGAACCTACCATAACTCCAAGACCGCTGGGCATCCTGGAAAGAATCAGCTGTCCTGGGCTATCTCACGTTTGTTCTGGTGGCCTTCTCTACGCTCTGACATTGCCGCATATGTAGCGGCATGTTCTGTTTGTGCTCAGAACAAGTCCCCTCTGCACCTTCCGTTGGGACTTATACAACCTATTACCACTGGGGATCGCCCATGGTCACACCTGGGGTTGGACTTCATTGTAGACCTTCGTCCAGAGGTCATACGGTCATTCTCATGATTGTCGATCGGTTCTCCAAAATGTGCCACTGTGTTCCACTTAAGAAATTACCTACGGCGCAGGAGTTGGCCATGGTATTCGCCAGGGAGGACTTCCGGTTGCACGGTTTGCCCAAGGAGATCGTTTCGGATCGGGAAGCCAGTTTGTGTCCAGGTTCTGGCGCGCCTTTTGCTCCCAGTTGGGTATTCGACTCTCCTTCTCTTCGGCTTACCACCCTCAGTCTAATGGGGCCGCAGAGCGATCCAATTATGCTCTGGAGCAATTCCTTCGTTGCTATGTCTCCGATCACCAGGACAATTGGGTTGACCTTCTGCCATGGGCTGAGTTTGCCAGGAACACGGCGGTTAACTCTTCCTCTGGGACGTCTCCCTTCATGGCCAATTATGGGTTCTAACCTGCCATGTTATCGGAGTCATTCTCTGCCCAAGATATTCCGGCGGTAGAAGACCACCTTTCGGCTCTACGTGCTTCGTGGGTACAGATCCAGAGGTCCCTCGAGGCTGATCCCTCCAGGCTGATCGCAGACGGTTGCCTGCTCCTTCCTATCAGGTCGGAGACCGTGTATGGTTGTCCACCCGCAATCTCAACCTCCGTGTGCCCACTCCCAAGCTGGCTCCTCGCTTTGTTGGTCCCTTCCGGGTACTCTGCAGGGTGAACCCCGTTGCCTATGCTCTTGCGCTCCCTCCTGGTATGCGGATTTCCAATGTGTTTCACGTCTCCCTGTTGAAACCAATAATATGCCTCGGCCTCATCCTGTCCAGGTGGGCGATCATGAAGAATATAAGGTGAGCGATATCCTGGACTCACGCTTGGTCTGCGGTCGGTTGCAGTTCTTGGTCCACTGGTGCGGCTATGGTCCAGAGGAGCGTTCCTGTGTTCCCTCCACAGATGTTCATGCTCCAGCTCTGCTCCGAGCCTTCCGCGCGTGCTTCCCCCAGAAGCCGTTTTTTGCGCCGCGGAGGAGGGGCCCTTGAGGGGGAGGTACTGTCATGGTCTTACCTCCTTGCAGCCTCCTTATCACTGACCTGTGCTGGCGGCCATCTTGCCTTCTGGGCTTCTTGTAACTTCCCACATCCTGCGGCTCCTCTTTCCCACTGGGAGGAGCTGGATGCTCAGCACATATATACCACGGCTGCTGCAGTACTCCCTTGCTTGGTCCTTGTCTTACAGCCTCCTGTGATCGTGCTGCTGTTTGGATCTCCGACCCGGCTCCCTATGGACGTTCCTTCTGGTTCCTGATCCCCGGCTTCGTCTCACCACCCTTTGGCTACTGACTCCGGCTTGGCTGACTTCCATCTCTGGCTATTGACCCTGGCTTCGGCGGAGGACCCTTCTGGCTGTTGATCATTTGTTTGGACTTTACCTTGCTGTTTGGTTTTTTAATAAAGACCTTCTTCTTCATTTACATCTGTGTACGTCTGATTCATGCTTCCTGACACCCCTGACATTACATGTGAACAAATCCTTAGGGTCGTATCATGAGCTTTCTCACTTTGCTCAAGGCCCCTTGCTGTCTTCTTATTGGTTTAGGGATTTTGATAATACTACGAGGACTCAGATCTGCTGTTCTCTTAGTTCCCACACCGGCAAAACCTACATAGAGCCTTAGAGCAAACCCGACCATACGCGGTATTCAAACGCCTTCATCTCACTGTAAACTTTCTCTATACGCAGATAATCTGCTTCTCTATGTCACTCAACCCCACACCAGCCTCCCGTCCATACTGTCGGAGCTTACTAGGTTCGGCAGACTCAGTAATTATAAGCTTAATCTATCCAAAACGGAAGCCCTGAACGTTTCTCTCCCACAGTCGGTCCTTACCACCCTTAAATCTAACTTTTACTTCCAGTGGCAGAAACAATCCATCTCCTACTTGGGAACAGCCATCCCTGCGCAGCTGTCACAGGTTTATGCCCTAAACTACAGCCCGCTGCTCACTAAACTTAGGCACTTAACGGATGACCGAATGGATCTGCCGGTATCGTGGTTCGGACGAATGCACACGCTAAAAATGGATATTTTACCCAAAGCTCTATACTAATTCCAAGCACTCCCGATAGCTCCCCCGTCGGCTTTTTTCCGCACACTACGCTCTATGGCTATCCGGTTTGTCTGGAAAGGGAACCGCCCACGACTGAAACATAAACTCCTGTGCTCACCTACCACCAACGGCGGAACGGGTTTGCCGGATTTTGAGATTTATCATACGTCGGCGGTGCTTTCTCGGATTTTGGAGTGGTTCCCTCGCCCGTTAAGGAAAATATCCACTTTGGTTGAACAGGACCTGTCACCGGTTGATGTTCGGCCCCTTCTTTGGGGACACGCTGGGTTCCACCGTTCTTCCTTGGAGCTGTCTCCCCTCACTAAAGATGCCCTGATCATCTGGTACCGGAAGAGGGAACTATATTCCCTCTCAACTGACCCGGGTCCTTTAACTCCTCTGTTCAACAACCCCCGCTCTCCCAGAAAGCAGACTGACCCAAGACTTAGGTGACCATGATAGGGCTTCTTGGCCCACCGCACAACGTTTCGTGAACCCTTCCTCTGGAGCCTTCACAACATCCACAACGGGGGCGTTCGTTTGCCTAACTTGGCTTACCCGCATTCATCTGACGGCCTACTGTAAGTCACTTCATGGTTCTGGACAGGCCCACAGACCTCTGACGAGTTTCGAGCAACTTTGCTCGCTCCCAACTACCCCGCGACACACTCTCACACTGATCTACAAGTCGATTCTAGATAGTACCCACGACTCCCTTTCCAGGTTTACTGCAGCTTGGTCGGAGAACCTAGGTATAGATATTAGCGAGGCAGAATGGTGTAAAGCCTTTCTTTACACTCATAAATCCTCCATCTCGAGCTATGCTTAGGAAAAGAACTATAAAGTAATATCTAGATGGTATCGTGTTCCGGTCACCCTCAGGGTCATGTTCCCATTTGCTTCCGACTCTTACTGGAGATGCACATTTGCCACAGGTACGTACTATCATATTTGGTGGGACTGTGACGTATTTCGCCCCTTCTGGAATTCTATTTTTCATTATACTCAGACCTCTATGAGGAGCCTGTCGCCCCCTCTCCCTCGATAGCTCTCCTGTCCATTCTCCCAGGCTCCTTAAAATTCCAAAAAAACACCCTTATGAAATTTTGCCTTAGTGCTGGTACACAGTTGATTTCCAGGCATTGGAAGTCTTCCACCCCCCATCCGTAGCCTAGTGGGTAGGTGAAATGAACAACATCATGCTCATGGAAGAGCTACAGGCCAAATCCCTTGACACTTACGCCAAGTTCTCCTTCACCTGGAGTGTTTGGAGGCATTACTCTATCTCCGACAGGCTTAAGGCCAAGTTTGGTACAGCCTGACTTCTAGAACTCCCATAGGGCCCGAGCCTACAATACTGCCTGTCTATCCCCTCTACCGTATGCCTTGGGCTGCCGATTTTTGTACGGAGGCCGAGCACGCTGTCTCCCCCCTTCTTTCTTTCCTGACTCTCTCTCTATACCTCTCTTGTCTACTTTCCCTTCATCGAGGCCCTTCACCTTAGTCATACCTTTTTACCGCTGGTTACCCGCTTCCAGTCAGTCGTGTTCACCTGTCAAGACCACTGGTACAAATGCAGATTTTTCACTGCTATGTTACTCCCTGCACTACCACCTCCAGTTGCCTTTTTTTTTTTTTTTCTTATCCTGCTTCCCTGGTTCCTGGCCGCAGCAGGCTCCCAATGGGGTGGCGGGCCAGGGATAGCCCCGGCCAGACATAGGTCTGCAGTGTATACTCCTGTCTGTACCACCAAAATGCCTGTTGATTGTTTAATTGTACACGATTGTTTTTCTGGTATCGCTATGTGCACGTGTTATAATGTACTGGTCGGGTTACGCTTTGTCGGGTCACTGATCTGATGACTTCTGTTCTGTTTTATACTTGCCAAAATTTCTAATAAATACTTATTGAACCTAAAACCTACATACAGAAGGATTATTGATTATGGATGGGGCCTTGTTACAAGTAGGGGTTAGCAAAACTGCCCTTGGTTTGGTTGAAGCAGGGTTCTGTAAACTTTAAAAAAGTTTACATACCGAACCAGAACCCCACTGAAATTAATGGGGGTTGAATCTATCAAATTCCCACTTTCTGGGCTGATAGGCAAGGGGGTGTCAACAAAAAGCATTGCTGGTGGGCACTGCCCTAAGGAATACTTACCAATGTTACAATAATTAAAAGAAAAATGAATTCAGCCAGGAACAATGATTTTTAAATGCTTAAAGTGAAAAATATTTTTTTTGGGTACAACGTCGCACGACCGCGCTATTGTCAGATAAAGTGACGCAAGGCCAAATCGCAAAAAAAATGCTCTGGTCATTGAGCAGCACCAATTCTTCTATGTGTTTTGGGGGAACTTTGTGTGCTTTTTTTAAAGTCGCAGACAATAAATGTCATTTTCTGGCAATTTAAACTGTATATTTTTTTTTATTGGTAAATGTCTTATGTACCCAGTAAGCAAGTGGTTAATTATATTTTACTAGCTGAATACCCGGCGTTGCCCGGTCTTCCTATCTTAAAGAGGACTTCCACCCAAATGTGGAACTTCCTCTTGTTCCACTCCTCACCCCCTTACATGCCACATTTGGCATGTCATTTTTTTGGGGGGGGGGAGTGGGGGCTTCAGTAGGAGTGGGACTTCCTGTCCCACTTCCTGCTTCCGCCGAGGGGCTGGTTAGGCGATTAAGCCTTAATCGCCTACACCAGCCCCTCCCTGTAGGTGATCACATGGGACACTGACAGGTCCCATGCCATCGCCTCTCCAATCAGCAGCGAGCCGCGCCGCGCGCACATGCGCAGTGCGGCTCGCGCATGCGCAGTGGGTGCCCGGCCGTGAAGCCGAAGGCTGTCACGGCTGGGTGCCCACAGTCGGGATGGAGACGCCGGCCGGGGAGAGGGGGAGAGGAGCGGAGCCCCGGTCGGCGCGTCGCTGGAACGCAGGAGCAGGTAAGTGAGTGTTTATTAAAAGCTAGCAGCTACACTTTTTGTAGCTGCTGACTTTTAATAAACACATTTTTTGGCTGGAACACCCCGTTAACCTTTTGGGGAGGAAAATCATAGTTATATAAATAAATAAATAAATAAATAATAACACAATGTTTAATTTTAGAAATTTGACAGATAAAAATATGAATATTTACTATTTGATTAAAGAGTATTGTATTTCATAACTTATAAAACATTTTCCTTTTCAGTTTGTGAATGTTGAAACAGAGCAAAATATGGTACAATGAAGCAGATTAGTACCAACTCACAGACCTTTAAAAAGTGCAGTTAACTCAACTGACATAATATTGCAATACTTGTTTTTGTATACTATATTCTTAGTTTCTCCCGCATTTGCTAAAAT